>CM056392.1:29814804-29927304 GCA_029718625.1 Synaphobranchus kaupii
TAAAATGAGCCTGTTCCACAATGTAACAGCTCAGAAAAGCCTGTTCCGCAATGTAACAGTGAAATGAGCCTGTTCCACAATGTAATGGCTCGGAAAAGTCTGTTCCACCATGTAACAGTTAAGTGAGCCTGTTCTGCAGCAGAGAGACATAGAAGCAGCTCAGTGGTAACGCAGGTGGACCTAATCATACCCTGACCTGAAAGAGAGGCAGTTTGCGCTGGGCAGAGTCTGCCCAGTGGAATGTGCTTTTGCCCTCCTGTGTGAGGAGAACAGTGATTGGCTGGGTTAGACTCCTTATACGTTTGCAAAGTCCCGTGGGAAAAAGTGCTGTAGGAATTGTCTTTCTTTCCTCACAATAGTGTCATCATGGGCATTATAGCTCTGTAACAGTACTGCCACTGTTCCTCACCTGTAGCAGGTGAGTCTAAAACAGAGTGGGGGAAGGAGGAGAGGAAGAGGAGGACTGTACAGAGAGGGGATAAAGGCTAAGATGAACAAGGTGCAGGACAGGAAGTGAGGGATACAAGGAGGGTGGGAAACCCAGTTAAGGCGGAGATTTCTTGGGGTTGCTGCGGCGCTGGGGGAGTGAGGGTGGGGTGGGGGTCACATACAGGTGGTCTGCTCCGTCAGAGATTGCAACTGCTTATCAATGACACAGCGAAGTGATTTGTACCTGAAAAAAAGAACAAAAGTAGAAGAGAAAGACAAGAGAGAGAGAGAGAGAGAGAGAGATAGAGAGAGAGAGAGAGAGAGAGAGAGAGAGAGAGAGAGAGGAGAGAGAGAGAGAGAGAGAGAGAGAGAGAGAGAGAGAGAGAGAGAGAATAAGTGACAGAGTGTAGCAAATTTGTAGGATCTGGTTGTACAGCTACAGAATTAATTTTGTTTAATTATGTCTCCTATTAGAAAATAAAATGTGCTCAACTCAAAATCTATTGACCAATAAATGGGTACTGAATCCTATAAACACATAATATAATAGAAAAAAACAGACAGCAATCAATAGTAATCAAGTAAATACTCATGAAACTAAGATTTTATTCGGGATATATGAGGCACCATACGCACAAATTATGCCTCATATCTCAAATACACTCGGGGAGCCCTATCTTACACCTGGCGCTAAGCGGCGCTAACCCAAACGCAAGTGTCTTTGCCATCTTACACCCGGCACAGGGGTCATTATAGCGCCCAGCACTCACATCGTTTAAATACCAAGTGATCTTGCGCCCATAGCAAGTGAACTGGGCAGGTTGGTCTTAAGATGAGGTGTGGCCAGGATAATTTTGGCGTATTGCTATCCTGAGCCACCAGAAAGCGCTTGTGCTAAAACCACCACAAACCTGGTCTAAAGTCATGTCGCAGTTGTTTACATGTTATTTTAACGGCGCATATAAGAGCATCTACGTAGGCGTGTGCACAACGTAACAACCCTCCTGTCTGTTACACACAGGGGCGTGCACTAAAAATATCAAAATTACAATGTGAAATATTATTATTATATAAGCTATATCAAAAAATGAATAATAATAAAAGAGCAGCGAAAGGGAATGCCGCTTTAAGTTGCTTTCATATTTCTGTCATCTCCTGGCAGCTGAACTGGAGACGAGCATTTCCCATTTCTGTGAAATTAACGCAGAGTTCCAGCCTTAAATTCAGCCATACCTCAAGCCTAATCCGACAACGACATGTCAATGAATAGCTACATTCAAGTCCCCATCACACCTTTTCAGCCAAGAGCGGGTAGGCTAAAACAGGATTTCACGGCGAACTTTGGGTTTCCTGGGGTTCTGCTCCAGCAGCGAACGTTATACACTGCCCGGCCAAAAAAAAAGCTGCACACTCTAATATTTTGTTTGACCGCCTTTAGCTTTGATTACGGCGCGCATTTGTTGTGGCATTGTTTCGACAACCTTATGCAATGTCACAACATTTATTTCCATCCAGAGTAGCATAAGTTTTTGGCTGAGATCTTGTATTGACGACGGGAGAGTCAAACCACTCCTTAAAGTGTTCTCCAGCACATCCCAAAGACTTTCAGTGGGGTTAAGGTCATGAATCTGGTGGCTAATTCATGTGTGAAAATGATTCCTCATGCTCCCTGAACCACTCTTTCACAATTTGAGCCCGATGAATCTTGGCATTGTCATCCTGGCATATGCCCATTGATGGGATAACCTGGTCATTCAGTACATTCAGGTACTTTGCTGACTTCATTTTATTGCTGCATAATGTTGCTGAGCCTAGACCTGACCAACTGAAGCAACCCCAGATCATAACACTGCCTCCAGAGGCTTGTACAGTGGGCACTATGCATGACGGGTGCAATGGCGACTTTTTTTTTGGCCGGGCAGTGTATATGCTATACAGATCCTTTCCAAAAAATTTGAATATCATGGAAAAGTTTTTTTTTCTACCATAATTCCATTTAAAAAGCGAAACTTTCATAGATTATAGATTCATTACACACAAAGTGAAATATTTCTAGCCTTTATTTGTTTCATTTTTCATAATTTTGGCTTACAGCTCCAGAAAACCCCCAAAACAGTATTTCAAGAAATTAGAATAGTGTGTCGAAAATCAGCATTTACTTCAGTTATTTCAGAGAATGAATGTTTTAGACTGAGTGTCACACTATCATCTAATTTACTCAAAACACCTGCAAAGTTTATCTCAGTTTGGTTCAGTATGGGGAAGACTGCAGACTTGACAATTGGCCAGAAGACCATCATTGACACCCTCCAGAAGATGGGTAAGCCACAAAATGTCATCGCTTAGGAGGCTGGCTGTTCACGGAGTGCAGTGTCCAAGCATATCAATAGAAAGTTTAGTGGAAGGGAAAAATGTGGCAGGAGAAGGTGCACAAGCAAAAGAGATGACCGTAGGCTTCAGCGTTTTGTCAAGCAAAGACGATTCCAAATTTGACGGAGATGCAGAGGGAGTGGACTGAGGCTGGAGTCAGTGCTTCAAAAACCACCACGTACAGACGTATCCGGGACATGGGCTACAACTGTCGGATTCCTCGAGTCAAGCCACTCCACTCATTCTCTGAAATAACTGAAGTAAATGCTGATTTTCGACACACTATTCTAATTTCTTGAAATACTGTTTTGGGGGTTTTCTGGAGCTGTAAGCCAAAATTATGAAAAATTACATATATTTAATTGAACAGTACAAAGAAACGATATTTAATGTTTTACCTGATCAACTTTATTGATTTTTGTAAACATATGCTAATTCCGAATTTGATGCCTGCAACACGTTCCAAAAAAGTTGGGACAGGGTCAAAAACAAGACTGGAAAGTTCAAAAAACACCTGTTTGGAACATTCCACAGGTAAACATGTAATGCAAGATACAGTTTTTTAACATTAAGGGCTCTATTTTAATAAACCAAACGCAATGGTGAACACAAGAGTAAGCGCTTGGCGGTATCGCTCTGAGGGCGTGTCGGCGAGAAATTTGGTAATTTCATGACGGCAATCTTGGCGCATCTGATGGCGGTATTGCTAAAAGGCTGGGTTTAAATGTCCAAGGTGTGTCTCTATGGTAGCCAATCAAATTGTTGTTCTCATGCTTTAAAAAAAGCCAGTTGGAACGCAATTGCTCCATGCAATTTCATAATGAGGAACCCAAACGCACTGGACCGTCAAAGACAAGAGCGATTTTCCGCACAGGAATCAGACATACTTGCAACAGAAGTACAGGCTAGGACTGTAGTAATTTATGGATCACAATCCACACCACCTCGTCTCCCAGAAGTTCGGAAGGCACGGGAGGAGGTGGCGAATGCATTAATTAGCCTACATTAGGTGATGTAGGCATAATTATGATTCAAATGGTAGGCTTATGATTCAACTGTGTCAATGTGTAATTTATATATTATAGGCTATTGGCCTCCATGATCGCAAGTTTCTTGTAAGCTGTCCTGTTTTATTCTAGTAGTTTAAATTAAAATGAATTAATTAATAATAATTATAGGCTATTTGTTCATTAAATGGAAGTGTAATGTTGGCATCACCTATAGACACTACATAGAACTACATGACTAATAAGTTGCCAAATTGCCAGTCTATTGCGTTGCCGCTAAGAGGTGGTTCCAGCTGATCATAACGCAATGGGTTTTCGTTGGTTCAAATTGTCACTGAGCCGAAAGTATTTTAGAACACGCCCCAGACAGCGCCACCCATCCCACTGCAGCGCAAGCGAAAGGATGTTATGTTGATAATTTATTGATCCTAGCGGTATTGCTGAGAAACGCCATAGCGCCAGTTTTAAGACGTTGATGCTGTCAACAAGCTTGCGTTTGACTATACCGTCCCCTTGCGCTGGTTTGCGCCGGTTTGAAAATAGAGCCCTAAGTGTCAAACAGGAATTATCCAACCATGTTATTGATTTTAGATGATTGGTCAACTGTACGGTAACTGCGTTGGCAGACTTACCTGCCACATATATAACAGTGTCATCCGCGTACATCTGGAGACCAGCTCCTTGACATGAGTCTGGAACATCATTTATACAGTATATAAACTAAAACGTAGGGGTCCGAGTATGGATCCCTGTGGACCATGTGTTGAGATTTTCTGAGCACTGAAGAACACATGTATCTGAAACATTTGTTCTAGCTCTGTCTAGCACTCACTCTGTACTTTCTGTTTTTGCTCTATGTCAGGTTGTACAAATAAATGCATTTATGCTAGGCATCTAAGTCCGACCGTATATGTGACGCGGTATGTCAAAAGCAGGCGGAATTGGGCAGAGCTACGAACAGAGGAAAAGCTGCAAAATGCCTTGGGGGTGAATTTTAGCGTTTTTGAGATTTTTGAACATTTATGATGCTACAAATATTAAAAATGTTCTGTAAAAGTTTCAAACTGAAATTTCATCGACAAAGTATTTTTTTAAGCACTTTTAGAGAGGCATGTCATTTCACAAAATGATGCCTTGTTCGAGATTTTGCTTGGAAATGACGCCAAATTTAGCGTAACTTCTAGCTCACTTGCTAACGTAAAATCGCATGATGATATTTTGCCAACATATTGGTTATTCAAACGGTATCTTTCTTGATGAAATAAACTATTAATTGATTATTAAAACAACAATAATCGTGAGCTTATTTATGGATTACAACAGCCGCCCGATAATGGGCGCCCTTTCTTTGGCAGTCTCGTCTCATCTTAAAGACGTTAAAACGACTTTAGTTGGAGCACGTGCAGAACTGCATGTGCCCTACTGAGCGGTACCACTGTTAGACTACGCAAGTGAAAAGGTTTGAAAGGTTTGATTCTGAAAATGTTTAAGATGGACTAAAGACGCGCACCAGCTAGCTCGATCCAAACAATAATTTAAAACAAGTCCGACAAGGGAGAAAAAGAAAGAACGGGATATCACAAACTGGAGGAAATAACGCAAATCGAAGAGTTTATTGACAACGTCTTTCTGGCAATGGCTGATAAACGTGAGAAACGCGAGTCCGAAAAACGAGATAGGAAACTTGCTTTCTCCAGCGGGAGCGAGGACGGCCAACCCTGTAAAATTAGCAACAACCCGCTAATACAAACGGCACTATCTGACTCGGATAGCCAGAGGCTCGCTAACATCGAAAAGCAACTTACCAAACTTGACAATCTGGACAAGTTACCAGCACTTTTCTCAGAAATAGAGGCCTTGAAAACGGCAATGGAATTCAACAACCAACTCATAATGGATCTACAGAAAGACAACACAGATCTCCGCAAACAGGTAGTCGCCCTCAACAACACCGCGGCAAGCCTCCAGTCTCAAAACAAACATCTCACAGCTGCTATTCTCGATCTAAAATCCCGTAGTATGAGAAATAACATTGTTATCACTGGTGTGGAGGAAGAACAAGGAGAGGACTACAACAAAACAGAAAAGAAAGTTTTTAACTTTCTGAAAATCAACTTACGGATGCCCGACGACCAAATTAAAAAAATAGACTTTCAGAGAGCACACAGATTCTCCCAAAAAAGAGAGGGGAGACCAAGACCGATTGTTGCTAAACTGACCCACTTCAAAATGAAGGACCTGATACTGTCCCACGGACGGGAGCTCAAAGACACACCATTCTCCATCAATGAACAGTTCCCCCCTGAGATCCTCTGGAGGAGAAGACAGCTCTATCCAATACTGAAAGAGCAAAGAAGCAAGGGTCATAAAGCAACGCTTGTTCTGGACAGGCTGTACATCAATAATCAACTCTTCCGAGACCCCAATGTCGTCTCATGGTTGTGAGTAGGGTAGCCCACATCAGCTGGCTCACTTAGCCCAACCCTCTCCTGATATTCCCCCCTCTCCCCCTCTCTCTCTTTAGACCCCCCACACTTTGATGCATTTGACATAAAACTGAACTCGACAATGAAAATGCGCACACCCACATGGTTTGCCCTTTGTAGTTCCTGGCTAAACTGAATTGAATATAAATACATTTTTCATAAATGTCCAAATTAATAACATATTTAAAATAGTAAAAGTGCCCACTTTCATAATTTCATAATAGAGTAATAATGTTTTAATCACAGTAACAATTCAGTCTTACATATTTGTTTGGAAATGCAAGAAGGGAGGATGTTCAGATGCATCATAATGGTCATAAAGTGTGACGGGAATTACTTTAATGATAAGCTTATTTTCCTTGTTTCTGGTTTTATGACATATTTTATTTTATTATTATTTTTTTCAACATGGATCTAACGGCTAGCTGACAAGTCTTAAGAATGGAAGAACTGTTATCTGCTGTATTAATGTTATTTGTTGTCTTCTATCTCTGTTCCTTATGTTCCCCCCCTCCCTCCGTGTTCCCCCCCTGTATAACTAAAACTTTAGATCTTCCTTCTTGCCCCTCTCCTTCCCTTCCCTTCCCCCACCCAGCATACACTCACGCATATGCATACGCATACAATATGCACACTCACAAGCTCTCACAAACACAAACACACGCACATAAATGTTTCCTATTAAATTTATAACATGGAATATTCGAGGGGCTGGCTCACAGGCCAAATCAATTAAAATCATGAATCATCTAATCAAACTACAAGCAGACATCTGTCTACTACAAGAGACCCATCTTACAAAATCAGACCACCAGAAATTTAAATCCCCACACTTCAACCAAATATTCTCAGCAACATATAACTCCAAACAAAGAGGAGTCTCCATTTTAATTAATAGACGACTGCCATTCACCCACATTTCCACAACCTTGGACCCAGAGGGACGTTTCATCATTGTCAGCAGCACCATTTATAGTCACAATTTGACCATTGCCAGTATTTACGGTCCAAATACTGATGACCCCCCATTCTTTCACTCCTTATTTTCAGCACTAAGTAACCACTCCAATTCAACAATCATAATCGGAGGCGATTTCAACACAGTTATTAATCCTGCTATCGACAGAACAAGTGATTCTAGAAACTGGCACTCCACAGACACTTTAAAACAATATATGAGCGATTTTGGTCTTGGCGACTGCTGGCGCATGAGCAATCCCTCCACAAATTAATTTACACACTTCTCACATGTCCATAAGTCGTACTCTCGAATTGATTTCTTTCTCACCAGTAACTCGACCCTTCCAGATATTTCTGAGACCAAAATCCATCCCATCACAATTAGTGACCATGCCCCTGTCTCCCTCACATTAAACACCAACCAACCCAAACCACCATCCCCGAGATGGCGCTTTAACATATCTCTACTGGAAGATCCTGACTTTAACACCATGTTCAAGAGAGAGTGGGCATCCTTTATGGAAATAAACGACTCTCCAGAAATATCACCCACTTTACTATGGGAAACGGCTAAAGCAGTACTGAGAGGCCAAATCATATCATACTCATCACATAAGAAAAAAAAGGATCAACAACTCGAAAATAATCTGGAACAAAGAATACAGGACTTAGATAATGCATATGCAATCGACCCCAAGGAACAAACACAGAAAGATTTACGTGCACTACAACTTCAACTCAGTAACATTCAATATAAAAAAACAAATTTTATGATACAGAGACTGAGACAAGACCACTTTGAGCACAACAATAAATCAGGAAAATATTTAGCCAACCAACTAAAAAAAAACAAAGAAAAATCAATCATACCCGCGGTGAAGGATTCAGCAGGGAAGACCTTGACATCGCCCCAAGACATCAATTACACTTTCAGAACATTCTATAGCAAATTATATACCCCAGATATCAACCCAAGCACGGCAGACATTAATTCCTTCTTAGATAAAATAAACCTTCCTCAACTATCTAAAGAACAAGCACAATCATTAGACAAACCATTAACACAAACGGAATACCACAAAGCTCTGCTTCAGATGCCCAACAATAAAGCCCCTGGACCCGATGGCTTCCCTGCTGAATTCTTCAAACATTTCTGGCCAACAATCTCACCATTATTCATTAGATTGACAACGGAAATAGAACATAACTCCAAAATCCCTCCACACATGAACACTGCGCTTATCTCAGTACTGCTTAAGCCGGACAAAGACCCAACCCTACCCTCCAGCTATCGCCCCCTTTCACTGATCAACACGGACATTAAAATAATTAGCAAAGCCTTAGCCACCAGAATTGAAACAGTCACTCCTACATTAATTCACCCCGACCAAACAGGATTTATCAAAGGACGCCACTCATCAAGCAATATGCGCAGATTATTCCATTTATTAAACATCACCAAACAACACAATCTGAAAGCAATAATCACCTCACTAGATGCAGAAAAAGCCTTCGACAGAGTCAACTGGTCATTCCTATTTGCAACTTTACAGAAATTTGGTTTTGGAGAGTCGTTTATTCACTGGATTAAAACACTATACACATCACCTATGGCCACTGTCACCACAAACGGAATAACATCACAAAGCTTCATACTTCACAGGGGTACCAGACAAGGATGCCCACTCTCTCCCTCTCTTTTTGCCCTCTTCATCGAACCTCTCGCTACAGCAATCAGACAAAATGCTAACATTCTAGGAATCACCACCGGTAACACTCACCACAAGATCAGCCTTTATGCTGACGATGTGTTATTATATCTACAGGAACCGACAACATCATTACAAGAAACTACAAAACTCTTAGACTCATTCTTTAAAGTGTCAGATTTCTCCATAAACTGGTCAAAATCAACAATCCTACCTTTAGAGGGAGGTGATAGGAATGCTGCAACCCAGGACTCATCCTTCCCCCTCCCCTCTGGAAATATCAGATATTTAGGAATTAACATCTCGCCCAGGCTGTCAGAGTTATTTCAGCTCAATTACACCCCACTGATAAAAGCAATAGATGATGATTTACAAAGATGGACAAACCTACCAATCTCACTAATCGGAAGAATAGCAACTGTCAAAATGTCAATTCTGCCAAAAGTTAATTATTTATTCATTATGATCCCAACCCAACCCACCACCAACTGGTTCAACTCCCTAGATTCTATCATATCCAAATTCTACTGGAAAAACAAAACACCAAGAATTAAATTAACCACTCTTCAAAAAAGCAAAAACCAAGGAGGACTCGAGGCTCCAAATTTTCATAACTATTATCTGGCCAACCAATTAATATACATTCACAATTGGATTCACCCCACCCAACAATACCACCCATGGGACGATATTGAAAAAGAAGTCTGCATGGAAATATCACCACAGGACCTGCCATTCCTCAATACCAACATAAAACATCACAACTGCTTCAAGAATACTGTAATCTCGACAACTCTAACAGCCTGGTGGAAAACTAACAAGCTAACTAACTCCACCTCAGCACCCTGCAAACACACCCCAATATGGCACAACCCTGACTTTCAACTTAATAAATCACCATTACACTTCCCGGTATGGAAACAAAAAGGCATCACCCATCTTAACCACATCTTTACAAACAACACCTTCACCACCTTTCAATATCTCACAGAAAAATACGGCATTGGAAGAGACCCATTTCTCCAATTTCTCCAATTAAAATCGGTTATAAAATCTAAAATCAATATTATACACAATGAACTCCAACCACCCCCCATCATATCAGCCATGAACGAAATAACATCTCAGAAGAAACTACTTTCAAAAATATACAAAATACTAGCAAGCACAGACTCTACAATACACCTCCCGATCTTAAGATGGGAAGCGGACCTGGCTTTCTCTCCCAGCGCCGTATTTTGGCAACAAATCTGCAACAACACATTCACGATGACTAACAATACTAATCTGTAATTAATCCAATTCAAAGTAATACACAGAGTACATATCACTCAGCACAAGATGTTTAAAATGGGATTTGCAAGCACAAACATATGTTCACACTGCACCCTCAACACCACAGACGATTATCTTCACGCAATCTGGCTTTGCTCACCCCTTCAACACTTCTGGAACTCAATCACCAATACACTATCCCGCATCCTGGGCTGCAGCATTCCACTCTCTCCCTCTCTCTGCCTACTCGGGGATTTATCTGCTATCAACCCAACAATCCAGAACACTAAACCCTTGCTTGTTGCCCTAGCTGTCGCCAAGAAAACCATCCTTTTAAACTGGAAGACCAGAAAGACTGTGAATACTAGGCAATGGTCAAACCTTCTATCAGATCACATATCACAGGGAAATATTTCAGCCTCCAATCGCAGCGAAATCCCCCAATTCAATAGCATCTGGAAATCATTCATGGATAATCTAAATATCTAATCACCTGAAATGAGCCTGTGAATCACCCCCCCCCAATTTCCCAACCCCCCTCATCTTCCGTCTATACAATCCCCCAAGCCCCTCTTCCCCTCACCCCCTGTGCATTTCTCTTCCCTCTATAGAACCCCTACTACACCCCCACTTCCCCTGTCACGTACCCCCGTCTGTCGGTCTCTCTGTCCCTCTGTGTGCCTATCTGTATATCAGTCCCATTCTTCGTCTGACTGTATGTCTATCTGGCTGTATGTCCATTTCTGTTTTATTTTCTTCTTCCTTTTTTCTTCTGTTCTTTTTGGTTTCTTTTGTGTTATTGTTGGTTTGTCTTGGTGTTTCTTCCCTCCCTCAGAGAGGAAATGACTATTGTTTTTACCACTGTAAATAATGTTACTGTTCATTACTAAAAAGAATTGTAATTAAAAAATAAAGTTGTCCTCCGAAGAGGGGGGGTGGAAGGTGGGCCTATAAAAAATAAATAAATAAATAAATTTTAAAAAAAAGACGTTAAAACGAAAAAAAAAAAACACGTTATTGGCTTAAAAGTTAACATCGTTTTTGTAAAGAAATAAATCCAATGCGATTGAGCCTATCTCTTTTGCCAATAAACGATAGTTGTCTCCCCTTTTTTGACATTACTGTCTCATCTAAAAGACGTTAAAACAAAAAACTACCGGTCACGTCTACATGTTTAATATTGTCTTAAAACTTAGTTTATCGTTTTGTGAAGAAATAAACCCAATATCGACATCTTTCGGACTGTCAGGTAAACTATCCAGTTAGCCAGCTATTTTGCCAACATATTGGTTATTCAAACGGTATCTTTCTTGATGAAATAAACTATTAATTGATTATTAAAACAACAATAACCGTGAGCTTGTTTATGCAGTACAAGAGCCGCCCGATAAAGGGCGCCCCTTTTTTGACAGTACTTTCTAATC
This sequence comes from Synaphobranchus kaupii, assembly GCA_029718625.1. Classification (NCBI taxonomy): domain Eukaryota; kingdom Metazoa; phylum Chordata; class Actinopteri; order Anguilliformes; family Synaphobranchidae; genus Synaphobranchus; species Synaphobranchus kaupii. The sequence goes on from CM056392.1 coordinate 29,826,465, forward strand.
TAAAAGACGTTAAAACAAAAAAACTACCGGCCACATCTACATGGTTATTGGCTTAAAATTTAGCTTATCGTTTTGTGAACCTAATAAATATAATATGTTCAATGGTATGTGCCAGAATAATATCAGTATCGTATGTTGATCACAAAAATGTCTGGTTTCCGCCGGATAACGGTTCGGTACGCTAACATTGTTAACCAACTTGTTTTGTTTAAACTCAAACTTTAAAGGGCTATTTCTCAGTTTTGATGTTTCAGACGGTCCAATTTAAAATCTTAATAACTTCGCTTTGGAATATCCGATTTGAAAAAAGAAAGCGGAGTTGTAAAGTGCAAGGTCTATGTTTTACTAATATACCAATAACTCAAAATTGACCTCTTGCCCAATTCCGCCTGGTTTTGACATACCGCATCACATATATGCCGAGTGCCTTCGGCACCTTTTCCCCTCATTATCGGTTTTTGGCTATACGCACCGGTGGCAACACTTACTGAGCGCAACAATTTTCCTTTTCATTTTGAAGTCCTGTATACTTCTAACGTGAGTTTTGTGAGAAAAGCTTACAATATTTACACGCACTCGAATGGAGATATTGTGTGTGCACGGTCACGGTTTTGCTATAGAGTACTCAAGTGACAACCTCACACTGGTTTCGAAAGTAAAATCCCCATTCAATCAGTAGACATTAACTAAAACTTACTTTTAAACCATTTCTAGTGATTATGTCTTACCATCAATTTTTACTGGATTGTTCAATATAATGCCCGTTCGCAAAATATGTAATTTTTCTGGACCAGCTTCGAGTATATTTTACGTTTTGGTATTTTTTTGTGACTATACCAGCGCTGTCACTGTTTAAAAACTTGACGTCCCCTAATTCCCTCCAGACGAGCAACCGTAGTGTGGCGTCGTCTCCATACATTGTCATATAATATTAACCAGCAGTAGCAAACAGCTCCGTTTTTTAAACACTTTTTTTCAAACGTTAGCCAGCTAGCTTGAAGGACTAAAAGCTAGAATTGCTTTATGGGTAGAGAGGGAATCACCGTTTCCTGAGTTTCTGTACCTCCCTGTCCTCCTCCTCCTTCAGTTTGGTGATGAAACTCTGCAACACCGGCATCTCAAACTTGATGTACTGCGCCACCTGTAGGGGAGAGAAAGTACTACCACACTCAGGAGCCACTCGAAGAGCAGGAACAAGAGAAATGGATGGACACTGAATCAGTCTGAGAAAGAGTCTGACGCACTATATGAGTCACCGGGTCACATGGTCCCAGGGTCACATCACAGATTCTACAGAGTCACTAGGTGCTCAGCTCTTTATTCTTTCCAATTAGCAATTTAAATCTTATGAGTGTTTGTGAAGAGGTGTGGCCAAGTACAATACTGCGGCAATGGATATTCTGCGCTGTTAGCACTGTTACCAACTGGAACCTCCTGTAGTTAAGAAGCAGAGAGGCTGAAAGAATGGTAGGAATAAGGGTTAAACGGATACAAGGTCATGTGGTCTCTGGGTCACAATGTCCCACATCACATGGTCTCAGGGTTAAAGTGAGTGAAAGTGTCTCACGTCATAGGTGACCTCCTCTCCCAGGTCCTCCTCCATAAGGAAGACCTTGCAGACCTGCTCGCATGGGCCTTGAAGCACACGGATCACCAGGGGATGATCGCTGCGTTTCAGCTTTGCTCGCTCTGGAGAAACACACACAGTGTTACACACTGCTGCACACACAAACACACACACACACACACACGTACGCAGTGCTGCACACACGTACACACAGGATTACAATGTATAGGAATACACACAAACACACACTGCTATGCAAAAATGTACACACAGTTGTACACCCACACACACACAAACAGCAAAAATGGTGGTGTACAATAAACACCTTAAGGTCTTTATATGAGACCATGCTCTGTGTCTCATGTACACCGGCAGTGTTAGATTTACACCAACATTTTTGCTGTGCACACTGCACACACACACACACACACACACACACACACACACGCACACACAGTTCCGTGCAACAGGCACTGACCCCCGCTGGTATGTACAAGGTACAGGGCGAAGTCGTTGGGGCTGTTCTCGATCTTAAATTTGCTGAGCAGCACACGCAGAACCTGAGGAGTGGTCATACAGCTGTTGATACGGACGTTAGTCAGTGTGCCGTACGCAGGGGTGAACACTGCCGTCTAAGAGAGAGTGAGAGAGAGAGAGAGGGAGGGAGAGAGAGAGGGAGGGAGAGAAAGCAAGAAAGAGAAAGAGAAAGGAAGAGAGAGCAAGAGATAGATAGAGAGCAAGAGAGAGAGATTCATGTCACTATTTATCACCTTATAATTTTGCTTTTAAGAAATAATTTGCCTTGAGAATGTGCTACGATAAAAAAATCTCAAGGGCCTGATTTACTAAGGCCTTCAGTGTGTGCAAACCCTTTAAGCACACGGAAAACCCATAACACAGCCAATGATTGTGTTTGTTTTGCACCAGTCATTGGTTGTGTTATTAATTTTGCGTGGCAAAAAGGTTTTGCACATGTTGAAGGTCTTAGTAAATGAGGCCCATAAAGTAATATGAGTCTGTGTCCATGCAATGCAAGATACAGAACCGAGGCAAGACCTTGGCACTTATCACACAGTGAAATGTGCATTGCTGTGAAAGTCCGCTGCTGTTCCCAATCTCACTGTGGCTCAGGTTTTTAAAGCTGCTGTTATTGCAGGCGCTCGCCTGCTCAATAGTACAGTACAGTCACACCACGCATCGTGTGCTGCTACCTTATGGTTGTAGTAGTGGCCGTTGATGGAGAACCGGTGGCGTCTGATTCGTCGCTGGTCGCTAGGCGATCGCCGGGCGCCCCGCCTCGACACGCCTGCGTCACTTTTAGTCCTCAGGAGCTGTGGGGAGTCTTCGTCTCCTTCGGCAGACATTGAGACGGACAGACATTACATTACATTACATTCATTTAGCAGACGCTTTTATCCAAAGCGACGTACAATAAGTGCATACAGAGACGTCATCAAGATCACTACAGAACAGACAAGACAAAGCACATCCTTCCCATAACGTAGCAGCTATCCCTAGTAATGAACGTTGACTGTAGTTCACAGTAAGCTGTGGGTAAATCAGCTATACTACACTTGTATTCTAAATACTATTATAAACTATAACAAACAGGCAGAAAAAACACAGGGAACTAGTAAACACGGAACTGATATTCCTAGGTTAGAATATCAGACATACAGACAGTACTGTTTTCATAGATGGAATCGATAAGATGACACTGTGCAACACTGTAATGCATTACTTACAATGTCCCTGTTTGGACAAATGTGTGAAACTCTCTAAACTCTCTATATCCTGTTTGAGACATTGCTTTTACGGCTGAAATACGGAACGTTCCAGCTAATACGAGACCGTTTGCGCCATAGATGGATTCATGAAGGAAAAAAGGCTGCTCCTTGTAGCACAGCTGACCTTGTACATCTGATCCTCAACTGCCACAGCCATTAATCACAACACCAAAAACACCCTGGGTTCATTCCAATCGCTTATTTTCACTTGCAGATGCAAGGATGAGATACCTTTCCTCGCGAGGAAAGGATGCAAGCAGTAAAAATAAGTGATTGGAATGAACCCTCTGGCTGCGTCCCAATATTCTTCACTCCTCTCCTCCTTTCCTCCACTCGCCCACTACCACTCGTCTCCTACCCGGAAGTATATTTACAGTGTACCTGACATTATGGTTTGTAACCATTTGTAATTAATATGTAGCCTATACAGCAACATTAGATTAGGACACAAAGAAGGGTTTCTGGGGCATGGAGGAGAGGAGGTGGTAGCGGAGGAAAGGAAAATGCATTTTTTGAGTATTGGGATGCACCCACAGTCTCTCACCAGTTTTTCCTTCCTCCTTCACAGTGCTGTAGTTTGATTTGTCCTGTGACGCTGTCACCTCGACGGAAGGCGGGACTTGCTGGGAGCCCTCCTTACTGTTGATGGGTAGAGAGACATATTTAAGCTCATTGTTACCTTCACCATCATAATAACTAATAATTATGTCTGATGTTCATTAGGTAAATACTACTGTGCACAGTAAAATACTTGCATGATACACTTTGTGTATTTATGTATTTCATACCAATAAAGCCAATTGAATTGGACTGAACTGAGAGGTGGGTGGTTATCAATTTTCCCTTAAAAGTATTGTTTTATTTGCCTATGCATGTTAGTAAGTCACATAATATAAGTATATATTGTATAAGACTGCTTTGGCAACATTTTTGGAACAGAACTGAAAGAGAAGAGTGAGGGTCAGTCCAAAAACTAACATGAATACATAGATAGATATTCACACCCAGCACGTAACTAAAAGATAAGGCTGAGAGATTCAAGAGTTTCAGCATACTGCCTTCCACATACTTTCTCTTTATTTATTTATACTCTACGTACTTAACTTCCTCTCTATTTACCTTGTGAACAGTACAAATTGCTCAGGCACTTCATTAATGAAACGTCTTTCTTGATTTATTTTACTCATTCCCAACTGAGTTAAGAGTCATTAATTTTTCAGAACCCATCGGATTCCTGTGCACAAACAAAACCATAAACGCAGTTTTTATGCACACGCTTAGTACATAATGAGCAACGGAAACAGCCGGAGCCTGGAGTTTTGCAGATTCTTTTTTCATTCGTGCTGCTGTTGATTTTCACGTACAGTTTTCCATTAGCCCCCATCTCAGCACTTCCTGTGTGCCGATAACAAGCCGGCCTTCCCATTTGACTCTTAACCTCTGACCTCTGAGCGTCCAGATTGCAGCCCGAGTGCCAGGATGTGGAGGCGGGAGGTGGTCTGATTCGCTCCTTGTCGTCCTGCATCTGGAGCCTGATTGGCCGTCGCAGGCCCCAGGAGATGTTGAGCAGCCCCTCCACGATCAGCTCCCCCTCCTCCTGCATTGGCCGGAACAAGACACAACACCAGGCGGCCGGTCACACACCACACTGAAATAGGAATAAATCAGTTGTGCCGTTTTAAGGTTCCAAGGTCAAGAGAAAGAGTTTTAGCCCCACTAAGGTTTCAGTTTGTAAAGTGTTACATATTGTGTTAAATAATTTAGCACATATAGCAATACACACATACTAAGACCTGATTTACTAACATCTTTAGTGGGTGCAGAAATGTTTAGCACATAAAATGATTGGTGCAAAACAAATACCATGACCAATCATTTGTCATGTTATTGGTTTTGTGTGTGCTAAAAGGTTTTGCACACGCTAAAGGTCATAGTAAATCAGGCCCATATTCATTTAGTATTTCATGTTATCAATGTCATTATATTTACTCCTACTATTACTGTTACAGAGATAGAGCACGGGTGAGACACATTTCATTTAATCAGTATTTCATTACTGTTATTCTCTGTATTATTTTTCTATAAGAGAGAGAGAGGAATATAGGAAAACAAGCGAGGGAATACCACATACAGACAGAAGTGTCAATCTCACCTCCCTGTGTCGAAGTTGAAGCGCCTGTCCCTCATAGTATAGGTTGTATGTTTTCAGGTGTGACAGCAGGGTGTTCCTGTAACAGACAGGACGGCAATCACCACGTCAACCCTGACAGCAAGAGTGAGCTGCCCCGAGTGAGCCGTTAGCCCACGGTACCAGCTCCAAAACTACACTGAAATGTCCCAAACAACTGTAGGCCTTGCGATGACTGAGGCCCCTCCAGTCAGCTTGTCCGAAGACCTGGGCTGAAACGATTGGTACATTGTTTTTGCTAGTTTGCATGTTCTATATTCGAGGGGTTTCTGGGTTTTACTCCGCACAGCCAGCTGATCCACGTACGAGGAACAGGGCCTTCAAGGAGGAAGGACTTTTGGTAGGATTGTGAGATGACACACTGAAAAAGAACTTACTACATATAACACACTTTCCACTGGCAGTAACTTTTAAACATTGCACCTGTTACATGCACTGCACTAGCGGCAGTGTACGTGCAGTTATTTTTACACATTAAAGACATTTTAATTACGTGTGATTATATATCAGGCTATATTTTAAACAAGGGGCCATGGGAAGCCAGAACCAGGAGCCTGGTGACTGTTGCGGCCCGGCAGGTTGCTAGGTTGGTTTCCGGGTGGGTTGCCAAGTTGGTACCGGAACTTACTTGCTGATGAATTTGTTCTCCCCGATCTGAACGGAGTCCTGTCCGTCAGCCATCCTCGCTCAGCGGAGGCAGCATGGGCAGCGCTGGGGGGTGGAGAGGGGTGGGAACAACTGCAGCCTGAATAACCAATAGCAGAGCTTGTGGAAGTCAAAGACTACACAAAGGCAGGCTCAGAGAGTGTTGAGAATTGAGATGCTGAATTTAAATCAGAAAGTGGTCTTATGATACCTCATGACTCTTGGGAGAGACAAACCCAACAGGACAAACACACATTGATCCACACACCGTCACACATACACACACACACACACACACAGAACAGATATCTCACATGACCATAGTTATGGGGAAAATGACTGGGCCAACTCAGAGAGCCAGTTTTTACGTAATACAAAAAAAAAAAAAAAAAAGGACACACACACACACACACACACACACACACACACACACACACACAAACACAAATACACACACAACTATGCACACACATTAAAAGAAACAGAAAAAGAAAGTTTAGAGCAGGGAACGGGCCACCGTGTCGACTCCTCATACTGCCTACAGTCAAACCACTGTGCCTAGCCTGGTCTAGAACAATAGTCTCTGCTTCCACTCCGAGAGCTGGTCAGCCATTCCATGCATTCATAAACCTCTCCCTCACAAACACACTGGGCACCACATTAGTCCGTTTCCTTATCAGGCAACCTTATCCAGTTATTCAAGGGAGATTTTGCACAGCTTATATCTTTATATGGTATTGATATGCACAGATGTTTTAACTGAAGCGATGCAGATTAAGGAGCATTCGTTTTTTACTCGCATTTAGCAGACACCCTTATGCAGAGCGACTTACACAACTTTTTACACTTTTACACAGTATACATCTATATAGCTGGATATATACTGAATCAATTGAGGCTACGTACCTTGCTCAAGGGTACATTACCGCAGTGGCCTACCTGAGAATCGAACCTGCAACCTTCAGGACACAAGCCCAGTTCCCTAACCATCATATTACAGTGCTGCCCCCAGCAGGATCCAGGCCCCTCCAAACTCTCTGCCTTCCTGAGCAAAATCCTTGGGTTCCAGGCATCTCCCTGCCCTCCACACCACTAGCCCTTGGTCACATACGCATGCTGTCAAAAACTCAATCTCTTTAGATGTTGGCAAAGTGCGAACACACTCTTGCAGACCCCTGAGAATTTCCAACTAAGGCATGTGACTAACACAATCGCATGAATGAAGAATGTTTGTTCTGAATACTGGCAAAGATAGATGTCGGTATTCTGCGGGAGTTGTGTCATAAGGATTAAATTATTTCGAATGCAGTGCTTGATCCAGGTTTGTACAGCACACTGTGCCCTACGCGAACCCTAACCGTACGGCTGCAGCTACGCCGCGAGTGAACGGCCGAACGATCGTGTGTCTGTCCCCACGGGCCTGTGTCTGTCCCCACGGGCCTGTTGGACAGTCGCACTCGTGCGTACTCACTGACGTCACATCCTGCAGTAACGCTGGAGCCCCGCCACACAGCTGTCTGTACACCACACTCAGCTACCATTCAATTCAGCTGCGCTTGACTGTCTCTCTCTGCAGTGCTGATCCTCTGCAACAGGAAATGCCATCCCTTACCAATTACGACACATCCTGTCACCGGTTATAAGCTGCTGGAGAGAAATGCTATAACAGCCAGATCCATGTATCCATCACAATCAAAGAAACACAAGCACGTTCATGCCATGCTTAATTCAGCTGTGCTTCACTATGGCTGTGTCCCAATCAGCACCCTTCCATACTATTAGGTAGGCTTGTTGAGTAGACAGGACGGAAAAGTAATTAAGCAGGCGAAATTATCTCTAAAGATAGTAGGCTATACTTTAAACCTCCGTATGATACACTTACTTCTGGGGTTTCGCTGAGTATATTCGGGAGCAGACTTTTCAAGAGGTACACAAACATTTTGGTTGCATAAATATGACGCAAAGCTTTGTTTTTAAAAAATGAGTCGCAGCTTCGCTGACCTTTTCCTTCAAATACAACAAAAACAACACGTGACATGGCCGCACAAGGGTGGGACGTCTTACTACAATTCCACAGTAAGGTTGGAAAATAGTATGGCGGATATTTTTCGTGTACTGCATGTCGCATGCTAAACAGTGCACATTAAACAGCAGACTTCTGCCAGTGCACTGTATGCAGGAGACAGGGTGCAGTAGATAGGGCTCTGATTCAGACACAGCCCGTGTCTCTACAGAACTGCTCCTCTCCGACGGGAATCTCCACCCCCTACCAGTGACATCACATTCTGCTGAAAGATATAGGCCAATGGTGGAAAATGCTGAGACAGCCAGATATATGTTCATGAGGTCTGCAAAGGTCACAATGAACTAGAGCTTAAACCAGAGTGTGAACTCAGAGGTTAAGACAAGTCAGAGGGTCAACATCAGAGTTAAATCTGGAACACAGAGGCAGTTAAATCTGGAACACAGAGGCAGTTTTTGTCAGTTCACTCCCTGTTCGATAGTAAAGGGAGAGGGGGAAATAGAGGAAAGGAAAGGAAGAGATGAGAGAAAGGGGGGAAGAGAAAGATTCCCCTTGGTGATCCTCCCCTTCCCCTCCCAGTGAAGCTCTTGCTTTTTGGCTAGGCTCACATAGGAAGTGAAGGCTATTCTTTCATCATCACATAGACTTCCTCCTGCAGACTCTTACACACATAAACACTACACATGAAAACACTACAGACACCCCGTACACACATTGGCATAAATGCACACAGAGGCACAAACGCATACAAATATTCACAAATATATAGGCATGCGAATACACACGCAACTGTACCCACAACACACAGAGGCAAAAACATAAGCACGTGAAAACACAGAAGTACACACATGCAAATATACAGGCTCACAAGCACACAGACGCAAACACACACACACACACAGCCACATGTACACACAAAAACACGCAAAATGTCCAAATGTATAGGTACACGGTTACATTTCAACACACGCCTCATACGGAGTCAGAATGCACTGTTCATGGCACTATGACATATTAAACATCAATCAAACCCATGACACGCTTCCGCGTTATGAATATTTCAGCACCTGCATCACGTCCCGTCAGACATGTGCTCCACGGAGGTACAGATTAACCCTTTGCCTTCCATAGTCTCCTTTCCCCCACAATGCATGAACTACAGCAGAGATGGCCAACCCATGTCCTGGAGAGCCGCAGGGTCTGCTTGCTACTCGTCACTTATTTGATCAATTAAAGCAGTCTATTACACAGTCACCTCACCTGGTTTCTCGGGTCTAAAGTGTCCCGAAATGTTCTATGTGGAATTCTCAAATAATTAATTAAATTTCTAATAATTTCCCGGATTGACTGAATTGAAAAGGAACCGACACAAACTGCCTGGATAATGAGGGGTTTGATGCCCTATTATTAATTGTGAATAGTGCCTCATTTCTTACTAAACAGACACTGCCATTTCATAAAGTCTGGTATGCTGCATGGTTTAGTTAGGCTTTCTTCAAAGCATAGCGTCAGGACACCTTCACACGCAGGTTCTAACAATTTAATATAAATTTACAGAAAGTATTTTTTTCCCATGTTCCTGATCATGGTCACACTGTTGAGCGACATCATGAAATTTCCCATGCATGGTTTCATATTTTTTTCAGAAATATGTGCTGACTATATCACTACATTGGCAGCCATGGAGCACTGCAGGTGTTTATGAAATACTATTGGTCAGTAACTGGTTAGGGATAGGGGGGCGGGGCTTCCTCTTGGCCCATCTGGAAACTATCTTCAGACTCAGACATTGGCACAGGTTTGACTCTCTGGCTGTGATTAGAGATGGCTAGTATGAGTCTCTGTGGATAAACAAAACTTCACATGAACTGAGTTATGGCAGGCACGCATGCACACTTGCACGCACACACACGCATGCATTACCCCAGTTCTGAAACTTTGAGTTAGGTAGCACATGTATAGAATGCAGCCCAGAGGTGAAAAGATTTATTATAGTGCACACTACATTCAAGCCAACTGTTCCACGCCCCAAACCGAAAGAGAGAGAGAGAGAGCGCAGCAGGGAGGCGGGAGCTTACACACACTGGAGACACACTAATTATGGACACAGACACACTACTAACATACCAAAAATAAAAACAATACTCTCTCTCACACATGCACGCACACGCACGTGCACGCGCAGACGCACACGCACACACTTCAGCTGTATGGTATTGCTGGGAGAACGTTTAAAGCCAGACAAACATCTGACCAGCAGGTTTTCTGCAGTTTTCCATCTGAAACTAGAGACGTTAGAGGACTTTACTGGAACCTGCCCCAGAAATAGAAAAGAGCTTCCTCCAGGGGTATCTCTGCAGCTCGTTTACAAAAGCCCCATCAAACAGGATCATGAGATTGCTCTTCCTCCCCCGGGCCTGTCCTCTGCCCTCTCCTTTTGCCCTTTCCTCCATCATGCTCTCTACATCAATCCACCTCTTCTTCCTATCTGTACTCTTCTACTTCTGCCTTATTTCTTTTACTTCCATTCTTCCTCTCAATTCTTTCCTCTTCTCTTCTCTTACATTACAAGCATTTATCATGCTCTTATCCAGAGCGACTTACACAACTTCATTATCCGTTTATACAGCTGGATATTTACTGAAGCAATTCAGGTTAAGTACCATACTCAAGGGTACAACAGCAGTGTCCTACTTTGGAATCAAAGCGGCAACCTTTTAGATTACAAGCCCTGTTCTCAAACCATTATACTACACTGCTACTCTTATACCCCTTTCACACTGAAGCAACAACCCAAGTAAAACCCATGTTTGCCTTTGGTGTGAAAGGGTTAACCCACATGAGTGTTTGCAGCTTTTAGACACGGGTCCGCGACCCTGCTCACGACCCGGGATTTACGCGGGTCGGACACGGCACGGCTTCGGTGTGAAAGGGGCGACACCGGTTACTCTACGTAGCATGTTTATCTGACCGACCCTCAACATTGCAATGTCTTTAACTTGTGTAGAAACTATGGAAACCGTAGGCTATTTATGTGAATGTATTAGAACCGAACAACTCTTGAATTATCTTAATTTTCACTATAGATTCACAGCTAGATTCAATCAAGAAGAGGACTGTTCAGTTGCGACAGGTAAATAGGCTATGTAATGGCGAATAGTCTAAAACATAAAAAATGACAAAAAGTTTTGTGAGTTTTTACATAAAAGCAATTGCAAGATTTGGATCACATCACTGGGCTATCTATTCAGTCAAGTCAAGTTTATTTGTATAGCACATTTTCATACACAAGGCAACTCAAAGTGCTTTACATAAGACATAGAAAGACATTAGATTCAGGAGTTAACATACTGGCTTAACCTAGCGTAATGGCAAACTACATTGTATCCGCCAGCCAGCTGGCTACCAAACTAGCTGTATTAGCAGGAAAAAATGGAACGTGTACAGAAGTAAACTTACGGACCCGGGTCTTGTGTGATTGGCGACGACCTGGGACTTACCCGTGACTATAGTGTGGTGTGAATGGGTCAAACGGGTGTTGAAACCGTGTTCAGTATCCTGGGTAATTCCTGGGCTTTGTGTGTGAAAAGGGTACTACTCTCTTATACTCTGTCTCTCCAGACTTAAAGACAGTTTCCTCTCTATCTCCCAACATCTCACCTATTTGTTTCCTACTGTTGAATGCTTATCATACTTCCTACTTATCAACCTACACTCTTCCACTCTCCCCATTGGTTTCTCTCAAATGTGCTTCTCTTTAGCGGGCAGGTGTGTATCATTATGACATAACGAGTTATGACAGGGTGGCAGAAGCCTCTCCGGCCTAATTTACATGAAGTAGTACCTGTTTAATTCTTTGCCAAATAAATTTCTACTAGATGCTTTAACAATATGAGGAACACAAACAAGCCAGTAGGATGGGCAGAATTTAAAGGGGGGGGGGGGGGATAACTCTCCAAAAATTGACAGAATGGTAGGGTAATACAATGGTTAGGGAACTGCGATTGGATCTTTGCCTGAACAGCTTCAGTATATAACTATACAGTGCAGACACATTTTTTGTTGTTTTGGCTCTGTACTCCAGCACATTGAACAGTGACTATGAGGTTAAAGTGCAGACTTTCAGCTTTAATTTGAGGGTATTTACATCTATATCAGGTGAACCGTGTAGCAATTGTAGCAATTTTTATACATACAGACCAAAAGTAATTGGATGATTGGCTGCTCAGCTGTGTCTTGGGCAGGCGTTTTTTGTTACATCCTTACTTCATGTACAAGAAAGCTAAAATGGGGGCACTGTATAAAAAGGGCTACAATTGCTACACGGTTCACCTGATATGGATGTAAACACCCTCAAATTAAAGCTGAAAGTCTGCACTTTAACATCATAGTCACTGTTCCATTTTAAACCCAATGTACTAGAGTACAGAGCCAGAACAACAAAAATGTGCCACTGTCCAAATACTTTCGGACTGCACTGTAACTATACACAACCAATAAGCTTGACAACAAATTTAACAGCACCAGCCTGTCAACTAAGAGAGGGGCAACTTGCTGTGTACAAGCTTGACGTTGACCTCCAAAACCAACTGAACCCTGCAAGAAAAATAACCAAAGGTCAACGTCAAGCTTGTACACAGCGAGTTGCCCCCTCTTAGTTGACAGGCTGGTGCTGTTTACTTTGCTGTGTACAAGCTTGACGTTGACCTCCAAAACCAACTGAACCCTGCAAAAAAAAAAAAAAAACCAAAGGTGCCTCTTTTATGAACCCTCTCTTTCTTCTCCTCTCACTCACCCCTTCTCATCCCTTGCAGCCTCCTGCTGCTCTACGTCTCCTTCTCAAATCCCCCCTCCCCCTCAGCAGAAACGTTTTTGAAGGCGGGCAGTAAACACTCCTTTGGGCCGCATAAGGCTTTGGCATGACCGATCACCAATCATCCACAAACACCCCTGCCCTCCGCTCTTCCCTCTCCCCATTTTAAGCCTTACTGGCGAGGCTGTTGCTGTTGTTGCCATGGTGACTCGCATTAAAGTTGCGGACAGAGGACCAGATCCACTGGACACGGTGCCAGCGAGCGAGTGCGGGCTCTGCTGCTTTTTACACACTCGATTGATGGCCAGAAAGTTAAAATTCACTAATGGTCTGCAAAGCTCTTAAACATTCATTCAGACTGTGTAAAAAACATGAAATTACATCACCACATCTGTTACCAATATTCTGACCTGTTCCCTTGTTCCCAACCATCAATGACTATAGGTGTTTTTAAGCAAAAACAAAATGAAAAAAAAAAAAAAAAAACCTAATTCAAATTTGATACCAACATAACTGTCAAAGCTCCACAGTTTGCTTCATCAGAGGTCACTACATTTTCACAGTCTTTTTATTCAGCTGTATACTTATCATGTGATATAACCGCAGTGCCACTTTTGCACACCATTAATTTCCACGGAGTCTGGGATTTGAAGAAACCATTCTGGTTACAGCTGTAACTAACTATCACGCCCAACAAAAACAATGAATGAAATGAAAACAATGAATGTAACAGCTTGTCTACTTGATTCCCCCAAAAAACCTGAGAATGTTTTGACCCTTAGTCTTGTTGCAGTAACAGATTTCTAAGTAGATACCAGGGTGAGCATTATGTTCTGTTTTCGCACATTGTTTCTTTAATTTATACGGCGTCATATCTAAAACTTGAATTTACCTCATTCGCGCAGACCCCCTAGTGGTCATGCCACCGGCGGGGTGAGATTGCTCAACTGAGACATTCATTGCTTCTGCAACCAAACTATGAGTGGAAACAACAAACTCCGTGTTCTATATTTATTAGTACACAATTTGTGACAACTATGCCGAATATGGAGTTCTAAGTGCCACAATTGTCGTGTAGCTCATCCATTTAACAATCAACCCTCCACCCAGTCTCACCTGCAACTACACTAACCCAAGCATTATACAATGGACAATAGCATCTATCTGGGAGTTCATAAAAATATTTTTTCACCAATAAAGATTTGTATTCCATCATAGCACAAGATAGTATGCCAATACAGCAGTGAAAACCCCTTCTCACTCAACAGCAAAATATGTAAAATTCTTGTGTAATCATACCACGTCATTCTACTATCAATATGTGCTACTAAATGAAATAAATATACAATCCTAACATTGGTTTTACACACAGAGATGTCCCTTTCAAAATGCACTGGTCATTTATTGTCTTGGACAATCCGTTTGAGAAATACACACCCTTTCATAACACTAGTACACCATCTGAAACAGCGTAAAAACCCCACCAGGGGTTTGTGCAGTTGTTATGCTTTCCAGTTCATTCAGGTTTGATTGACAACTCTTTTATCTTATAGAGGACATTATAAGCTTCCCAATGGTGTTTGAAAGGGTGTCTTATTGGCTGCTTTGAACAATACATTACGTCAGAGTGTAACAGCATTTTTAGTCGTGTCGCTATAGTATTATGAAAACAACTACAAAAAATGAAGGAATGTACATAATTCACACTTGAAAATGATGCAAAAGTGAGATTCATGAGTCAAAACAGTTGATTTGTAGTTAAATATATGATTATTTTATAATGTACAGCAGTGCACAATTTAGCCAACAGGGTAGACTGGTTACATTTTGCATCGAAAATATTTAGTAGTTCTGCATATCACCCTCATATTTTGCACACTTTGTGGACAAGAAGTGTATGATCCAGGAAATGTATCGTTTATTTGCGTTTTTGCCAAGATTTCTTTGCATTTGTAGCACTTTATTTTTACCTAAATTATTAAAATAAACGAACCTAAGTTAGTATTGTAAATGGTACAACTGTCTTTCTTCATTTAAGCAATTTCCCAAGTCTGTGATGCTCACACCTGGTGTTATAAAGCCTTAAATAGAACAGTAGGTGAGGAATCACCAAATGCGGCATCTGAGCGAAGGGGTTAAATTAAGGAGAATCGCGGCCCCTCCAAGAATGTTGAACTGGAGGACCAGTTCCTCTAACCCGTATTCCAAACTGTTGCATAAGCACGCAGGGATAAAATGTTAACACCAAACATTCAGCTAGCTCCTTACGTTAAGTGGTTTATTTCAATTGCTCATTTGAAATTTCAACAATGTAACTGCCCACAATATAAAAAAGCCTGTACATTTAGGCCTACGACACTTGCCAAAATTAGCTATCTGTAAGGTTTAGGTTCTGTAAAATACAAAAATATGTGAAGTAGGCTATAATTTGCCCAGTGCAGACCACTGCAGATTACCATTTAGCCTACTCGTCTTTAACGGAAATCTTGTGTTGCAGTTACGTAAGCAAGACAGCACTGCAAATCCAACGTAGTAAAGAAGTAGCGGTCAACAGCCTGGTCAATCTCGGTCTCTGATCTCCAGCATATCGGTGGTTACAGTTGTCTTGACGCACGAGTTAGGCGAGGTAGGGTAGCGCCAGAACGGTCAATGTCTTTACCCTGAAATGATTGGGGAAATGTGACGGTCTTAACTCCATTATGTCCCCTCTGGATCACGCTGACTATCACACACAGAAAAAAACTTTCCCCTTCTTTAAACACATTTAATCAAAACGTTGCTCCGAGGTGGGCGATAAAGTATGCTATCAATTCCGGGTTCAAGTTATGCACAAGCTAGTATACTTACAGTAGCAGCTTAGTTTGAGGCTGATCTACAGTACAGATCAGCTTCAAACTAGAGTCCATCGTGTTATCTTAACAGCTAACCGTATAACTATTTCCCTCAACCAATAGCTACGTCCTTAACTGATCGCCAAAGAACGTGCTGCTAACACTTTGTAAAATGTTCTTCCACGTAAGTTACACAGTAGCATATAGCACGCATAACACAGTAACACTTACTTGGATTTGTGCGCGATTTCCCCCTTATACAAATCGTTTTAATCGCGATAGGTGGGATGATGGGTGCGAGCAGCAAGCGCGTGTCTGACGCGTGTGTCGCTTCACTGGTGCCCGTCTGGTCTGGTGGCGTTCCTCTCGGTTCTGATGTGCGTGAAGCATCGGAATCAATCTGTGCAGTGGGAGGGGGGAGACGAGCCCCCCCAGCTATCAGCTGTACTGGCTTCCTCAACGAACGATCAGATCATCAGTCTCGCCTGACGCCCCTTTGTTTGTGCCACTGCCCAACTACAGTGGAGAGAAAGTGACGGAAGGAATTGCGGAAACAATGCGCTCATGACACACATTGCCACATCATGTTGTTGGAACAATCAATGCGTGTCTCGACCAAAGCAGGCTACTGAAGTATGCGTAAATTGGCGTTAATATGCGGGCAGGTCGACCTGAATCAGCATTCTTGACAGATTTCTGAATGTAAAGCGGAATTATTACACGTTAAAATTTTTTCGAAATGCGTTAAGCCTACTCCGCAGCATGCAAGGTGGTTAGCAAGCGTTAGTCTTGTTACCTGGTTATTTTCTGAGGTTTAACGTAGGGGAGACCGGAGATGCTTGTCACAGGGGATGGTTGTCATGCTGTTTATATATCGGCCACTAGAGGTCACTGTTGCAAAATTTGGACTGTAACTCACGTATTTAATTGTTATAGTCATTCATCTTTGTTATTTTGTTCAGGGTCACACATTTTTGAGTTTTTCATACCTAAAAGTAACATTTGAACACTTTGATGATTTTGTCATATATGTTTTCTGTATCATGATATAAAAAAAGAAAGAATGCTGTCAAAATAAGTAAAAACACAGTATTATTTTAGTGGTAAATTTAAGTAGCTAGTGGTAGCTAGCAGGCCATAGCAAAGTCAAAATGGCAGACGAGAGTTGGCGATGGTCGTCACACTGATTTTGGGGATGGTCGTCACATGTGACAACCAACCCCCATTATTAGGTAATTGAGTGCATAATGGGCAATAGAGATTTTAGGCCATATATACATAGGATTAGGGTGTGTGTGTGTGTGTGTGGGTATCCCTTTTTATTCATAACTTAATTCATGAAAGTGTTACAAACTACAAACAGGCACTGAGACTTTTGTGACAACCAACCCCCGTCACGGGGTTAGTTGTCACAAGTTGGGGGGTTGGTTGTCACAATATTTTTCAATGCATTTTTAGGAAAAAATATTGGATTTTAAAAACATACGTAACATTTTTGTTTAAGCTGGATGCACCAGATATGTTTTTTAAAAATGGAGAAAGTCAAAAGCACATTGATCTCTTAAATGAAACTGAGCTCTCAAGGTGCATGGCACAATCGGGTACGTCACAACCCAGCCACTCAAGGAGCCTGCCTGCCTCTTCTCAGACACAGAGAAGAGTAGGAATGTGTTTATTGGACCTTAAAACAACCAGGGGGGTATAGTTTTGACCATTTCAATACTGAAAATGGGTGGTATACCCCTTTAAGTGAGTTCTCACCATAATGTATATGTTTTTGCATTTACGCGATCAATGTGCTTTTGACTTTCTCCATTTTTTAAAACATATCTGGTGCATCCAGCTTAAACAAAAACGTTACGAATGTTTTTAAAATCCAATATTTTTTCTTAAAAATGCATTGAAAAATATTGTGACAACCAACCCCCCAACTTGACAACTAACCCCGCGACAGGGGTTGGTTGTCACAAATGTCACAGCCCCTGTTTGTAGCTTGTAACATTTTCATGAATTAAGTTACGAATAAAAAGGGACACCCATTTTTACCCAAGATATAATGCTTTAAAATAATGTTGAAATGACTCTTGTATGATGTGCTGAAACAGTACCCATATAACCCGGAAAACTATTTCCATTTTCGTGTGTCATTTTCCAACCTCTTTACATTTGACATATTACATTCAACTTTTTATTGTCCAATACACCACTGATAGAAACCAAAAGGCAATACCAATATCCAATATTATCCAATACATTGTTATCTAGTATTTCCAGCACTAACATCTGGACATCCCTTGGGATATTGGATTTCGACACCATACAATTGCATCCGGTATGGATTGATCAGTGTATGTTACTTTACCAAAAAAATCCCTTCACCACACAGGAGACAAAGCAAGCAAGTTTTTATTAATGACAATGAGAATACACAGTAAAACGGCTCCCCCACAGAGCTTAAACTAGAAATGACCGCTCTTCATAATTCACTGTTTAATGGGTCAGTGCTATAATGGTTTGGGAATAGAACTTGTACCGTTAAGGTATAGGCACTTGAACAGAATTGCTTCGTAGAGTATCTAGTTGTATGAAGAAATATAATCTGTGTAAATCCAGCTGGATAAAAAGTGTCAAAATTTAAAATTTTCAATTTAAAAATGCAATATGCAGGAGATGCAGATTTCTACAGCTCTCCTGTACTGTGGGCTCCGCACATTACCCCGAGACAACTAACTGCAACAATTCTTACCTGTAATGAAAGTGACTCTACTACCACCACCAGACATGCAAGCAATAAAAAGTCAGACTAGATTCATTCTGTAGCATATTTTATTAAATAGGCTTTTATTCATTATTATTTGTCTGAATAAAACATTTGTTGCTACAGTTAGTATACACAATGTGTGTGGTCCGGGAATTTACAGCACATTTATGTAACACACATCTTCTATACATATAAGTTTCTTTTAAAGTGTCATATTCAATATTCTTTTCTCATTACAAATTATCAATATGAAATAGAAAGCAATGATATAAAAATACTGTGGAACAAAAATAATTCTACCAAGCAGACAAAATAATCAATTTCCACCAAACTACAGATTTATTTTTATTTATTTTTTTACAAATAAACCAACAAGACTCTTTTACTTACTTTCTTAAATAGAGAAGTAACAAAAACCGGTTTCTTCACAGAAAGGTGGTTTGAAATGGTGATCCTCAACCCTGGTCCTGGATAGTCACAGGGCCCGCTGGTGTCTGTTGTGACTCAGCACTTAATTTATCAATTTAAGCAGTTTATTACAGTTAATTCACCTCACCTGGATTCTTTTAAGGTTTAAAAAAAATAAATAAAAATGAGCAGGGCCTGTGGCCTTCCAGGACAGTAGTTGAAAACCCCTAGTTTAAAGCATGATGCATTGTTTTGTCATACAACCATTTGAGCGCAAGTGTAAATGTGATATAATAAAAAAATAATAATAAAGGCAATCAAACTCTTGCAAAATGAAAGAAAACGACTTGTATATTTTATACATCTTCGCCTTCCAAATAACTGAAAGGATCTTTACATCGAACTCACAATGTACACTCTTCTCAACCACGTGCCCTTCATTGCATCAGTCACCACAGACTCTGACAGGGGAAGAGAGGATAAAATGACAACATCTGCTAATACAGGACAGCATTCCAGTATGTTTATCTCTGGCCTTGCTGAATGACCGTTTTACTCATGATTGGCAGAGTCGTAACCAAAGGTGGGCAAGTGTAGGGAACACATACAAGCCAATCAGAGACTAGAGGAGAGTCTCTTCCAGATTACAAATCAGTGAGACGACTATATCAGAGGCCTTGCGTAAGTGTACAGTCAGCACCGTTTCTGTATACATTATAAATGTGGTAATACTCGTGTTTAAAAAGGCATGTAAAACAGAAAAGGCACAATTTTACTAGTAATATGAGAGCGAGGCTTCACAAACCTAAAAGGGGTGGAGCTACCAAGTGCTCGCCAATCACTGGCATTCATAGTATGACTATTGGTTTAAATGAGCCAGTCACTGATAGACATGGCAGCTCCACCCATTTTGGGGTTCAGGAAGCCTGTCCAATCACTGTGATCCCACCACACACTGGGCACAGTAACTTGTGTCCACATTATCTTGGATAATATGGATTATTGTATCACACTTGTCATGACCGAATATGATCCCTTCACCCCTTTGAGGATGCATACTTCAGTCAACTTCATCAAAAAAGCTTTTGAGTGGGCAACCTTTTCTCAGAAATGGGGGCACTTAAAATCCCCGGATGAAACCCTTATTTCCGGGGTTTTGTTGAGGGGATTCAGGAGCACACTCATCCGACAATTTCAGGAAGTAAAAACTACAACGTAGTACAAGACAGAGCGTATATGCACGTCTCTGGTACAAGAGCGGGACATATTACAAACTACTTCCTCACTAGTTTGGAAAGAGTTTTGCAGGATTTCTTTCGCACACTGCTTGCAAAGTGAGGGGAAAGGGCACATAGTAGACAGGGGGTCTGAGTGGACAGGAGACAGTGGGCAGGGATCATATTTGGTCACAGCCACTGTGTGTGTGTATGTGTGTGTGTATGTGTGTCTGCACCTGGTCCAGAAAATGGTGCAAATGTATTGCCCTCCCCACCAGGCAAGCAAACAGACTGAAACTTTTTAGATCACATCCCTGGATTTCAGCTTTCACACAATGCCATAAAACACATACATCTCTTAACGTAAACACAAACAACCCCCCCCCCCCCAAAAAAAACAAAAAAACAGGAAGGCTTGAGTATCCCATGTTCAATTCATGGGTGGGACAGGCCTCTATGCAAAACGTACATGCTTTGTGAAAAAGAGAAATCAGTAATAATTCATAAAATTCTCCATGAATATTTGGTGCATCTCTGTCTCAATTCCCCAACCATTATTTTCCTTGCTGTAATGCAATATCCAAGAACATCAGACTAGGGATGCACAATAATATCACATTGCCATCAGTCACTAATAACTTAACTCGTTTTGGTATGCGACATGCATGAGTCGGAGGAGACTCAATTTAATGCGCCGCTAACGCTGTAAATTAAGCGAGAAGTTCCTGCTCAAAAGGTAGCCTAATCATCGTGACCATCCAAAATCACAAGCAAAGCTGCGCTCTGCTTAATAGAACAGTAGAAACATTTTGTTATACAAATAAAAATAGCTAAATCTTTCCATCTTAAGTAGCAGAGCATCAATTTCTGTGCTCAGCTACTTCTTTCGTGAACGTGAAAACATTGCTGCAGTTTGCATTTGTGCTCCAATGTAAGACAAGGCAGCAGTGGCATTGGTCACCAGGGTCAGTCAAGCCTCGGTTACGGGTATTGGCCCAGAATTTCCATATCATGCATCCGTGCTGCAATCTACCCTTCAAATACAGTCACACACACCAAAATGACATGAAGGTGAAATTATTTCTTGGTGGTTGAGGAGGGCCTAGAGCATCCATTGATGATTCTGTCACCCAAAATGGGAGGGGGGGGGGGTGGTTGAATGTCCCCCCCATCTCCAACCTCCAATGTCCCCTCCTCCTGAATTATTATTGTGGAACACAAGCGAGGCCAGGGAAAAGTCTCATTACAAAAGTAAAAGGATTCATTCAGCATCAACAACTCCCACCCAATAAATAATCCAATGCTGTGGGTTTTGTGCTGTGGTCAATAGAATATCAGGTTCCCTAATGAACGGTTTTATCAATAGCCAAGTTCAAAAGGCCACGGCTGTTCCATCTTTCTCTCAGTGGAACATATCAAGAGGCAGTCTGGCAAAATTGAGGCAACCAAAAGGAAAGAAAAGCAAATAAGTGCTTCAGGAACGGACTAATGACTGCTTGATGGGCATCGTCTTTGAAGCTGTAACAGACTTGTTGGAAGGCACAATGTTGAACGGTTTGCGCACTGCCAGAATTCACCACTATCGTCATGCGTCCGCTAACGTTCGCTATGCCAACGGAAGTCGCCATAAAAACATCAAAGTGGAGGGTGGCTGGAGAACATACTTCACAGAAACAGAAAGCCCAAGACTACATCCTTGACCCTTTATGGCGTATTATCAAGAAAGCTGGATACAAATACTAAGCGGGGGGGGGGGGGGGGGGGGGTAATTCTATGAGGAAAAAAGTAATCCAGCAATAAACTCCAGCTATGAAATAAAGCATCAGTTTTGAGAGATATCATGACACAAAGTCGAGGAAGACTACAGAACAAAGAGCTGGCTGAACGAGAGGAAGAGGAGGCTATTCTAGAGAAGAGGAATGAAGGCTAGCTCAGGTGGGAATGGCTACATCAACACGGGACATGTTGAAAGGATTGTTACAGATCCAGCTTGGTGATGAATCACGTACAGTACGGCTTCATCGACAAAAGTGACGGCACCCTGCCACACTGCTATGCCCTCCGCAGCCAATCAAAGACGAGTGGTCGGGGCGGTGGGGCGAATATCTCCAGGCCGAGTTTTCCTTCGTCCACGGAACATGAAGTTCGCTCCCTCAGACATGAAGTGAGGGAGGATGTAAGAGATAAGGTAGTGTTTAGGGGGGGTGGGGGAGCTGGTTGGCTCAGAGCTGGTATTGTGTCTATTCCAGCTCTGAGACGGTCAATAACACCCAGAATATTTGGGACCAATCTGCCGCAAGGATCATTTAAAATAACATTGTTACAAACCCCTAAAAAACTACAAGAGACAGTACAGAACAGCTGAAATAATTATCCCAGTTGCAGCGGCAGCTAAAACCGTTACAATATGCTTTCCTGTTTCCCTGGCAGACAGCTGTGTAAAATCAGGCCAAACCCCTGCAGATATTCTATTCCACAGTAAGCTGCAACAGTTCTGAGACAGTTAAATTGAAATAATCTACTACGGTTTTCTTCATTTGTTGATTTTGTTTGTGTGGGTTCATTCCATATCGTTTGTCTTGCATATCTGGGGATAAGCAGTTTAGCGTGGGAACAACTGACACAAAGTAAAATACTGGCGCTAATTTTACTTCCACAAACTGATGGTCTTGCAGACATCCTCATGGGACTCATTTCAGCATACCACAGAGGACACCAAGTCCAGGTCTATAAAGCCAAATCACAGTCTGACTACAAGTTCTGGCTTCTTTTCCACCTTTCCATTTGGCAGGGGTCTCTAGAAAACTGACACTCCCATTAGGTTAATTTTACATAGCAAAACCCAGCTCTCTAGTGATGTCTGCAGTTGAACTGCTAGAAGGGAGAAGCAATTTGCCATGTCATAAAACTAACTTGATCTTAGCCAAAAAGCCTAGAGGTGATGCTAGGTCATAAAACTTGGAACAGAGAATGGCACCCTGTGATGTCACAAAGAGGCCTAAAATGGAGAATATGACCTTGTGATGTTACAATGAGGCTTAGAAGGGAGACTGGTTTCCAGACTGTTGAGGAACAGCCTGTAGTGTGAGCGGCCAGCTAAATGCTTGCTACTGCAACAATTGACCTCCGTAGTCCCGCCCACTTTGGTGACAAACAGCTGAGGCCACTTTTCGGAGAAAATGCTATGCGAGTCAATGATGTTTACAACATCCGGGATTCTGGGTAGTGTAGTTATGTTTCTCAAACTCCGTTAATTATACAATTCAAATTTGATTTAAATGCGGCGGTGAGTATATAATGAACTTTGTATCACATATATGTCAAAGTTTGGTCCATACCACATATCATCACAAGGGTGACTGAAAGATCCCGAAGTTGGGCAGGTAATGGCTTCTGGCAGTCTTAATGGCTTCTGGACCAGGCAGGGATAGGAGGGGGCGGGACTACGGAGCTCTATAGGAATTCTGGCACTCACTCTCCCTCTAAACTTGTAAAAACGCTTTTGATAACTCAGCGCCCCTGATGATAACATCAAAACTGTTATTTAGATAATATTCCCCCAGATAATTTTCAGTCAATGCCTACTAACCGCGTAAAGGCAGGCAAATGTGGATGAATGTGCATTCATCACTTCAATCAACTTCTCTTAAGACAGGAGAATTTAGGAAGTTGATGCTTGGACTCAAATCAACTCACAGATGCACTACATCAGTTTCCAAAGAGCGATGTGGCAATGCTTTTCCCACAACAACTATATTAAAAGTACCACTAGTTCCTCTAATGAGCATATGGCCATTGAACCACTGGTCATCACGGTCAGCTCGAACAATGTTATGAACTCTCGGGCAGCGCTGCATTTTCAGAATAACAAATCTCCAAGGAAATGCACAAACTGTAACAAAGAAGACTTGGCCAAATAACGTGCAAAATGAAGGTTAAGGAATTTACGAGTCTGGACACTTCCACAGGGACGCCAGGAAAGAAAACAAATCTACACATCCAGAAAAAAAAAACAGCAGCAGTAACACTAATCGTAATGGCAATCGTAAACATGTAATTGCAGGTAGGTAGGTAGAAAACTGACTTTCAATACTGCTGTAAGAAACACATGAACACACAGACCTATCTGCACTATTAAGGAACTGCAAAGATAGAATAATGCATGTTCGTTACAACTAAGCGATGGTCTAAAATGCCACCGGCATGCACTCAGGATACGTCGAGTGAGTGAGTGCGTGTGCGCGCCCGTGTGTGTGTGTGTGTGTGTGTGAGAAAGAGAGTGCGCGCGTGTTGCTTCAGCTCTGTGCCTGCTCGGGTACTCTGTCGCCTCCGTCTCGGCAGGCCAGCATTTGGTTTGAGCGACAATTCGGACACAGCAGAGCACAGCTTCAACACGGGAGAACGTTTGGGCAGTTCCTGGTGTTTTTCTTTCCAGAGGCACTACTGTCGGGCGGTTCTCTGAACTAGGTAGCGTTTGTAACCGTTTGCGTTTGTAACCGTTTGCATTTCAACTTTTAGGGTCCTGGCAACAGTAAGTGCTTGAAAATGAGCCCCATGGGAAGCGTTTCTCCGAGTTGGCTGAGAAACGGACACTCAGCTTGTGCCAATAAGTACAGTTCCCTGGGTGCCTCTTGCCTGACCTTCAAAATCCCTGAAAACAAACACTCCTTCGGCCCCATCCCCCTGTAGCCGTTACAATGTTGCCGATTTGGGCTCGACCGCTGTAACCACAACGGTTCGCTGTGAGAACTGTAGTGTGACGATCGGTGAGATGCATGCATTTAAAAAAAATATATAAAAAAAATAAAAATAACTGAAAGGTATGAAAAAAGAAAAAAAAAGAAGCTTTTTTTCAGCGGCATGAAAGGCCTTTAAACTAGAGCCGTGATATTCAGTCAGATATATTATAGCAGTGGAGCGACTGGGATGAGGCAGTCACTCCCTCTACTGGCACAAAAGAGAACAGTCCCACATTAAACCATGGCACCACAGTATCATCAAAGGTGAGACAGAGAGAGGAAATGTCAAACACCAAACAAAAAAATTTGGAATGTCCCATGGATTTGGCATTAACCTGCCCTGCCCCACCGCGCCCAGCTATACGCTACTCTCGTCTCCGCTGCACACCCTGCCCCCTCCGTCCCCTCCGCCCCCTCTGTCCCCTCCGCCCCCTCCGCCCCTCGCCCTGTGGCAGGTCCCCCGTGGCCCCCTCCACCTGTACCCCGTGAAGGTGGGGCTAATGGGGAGATACAGGAAGAGGCGGTGCCTGCGCAGGAAGTCCATGCCAAACGGCAGGTCGTAGGAGGATAGGCTCTTGAGCTGCATCCCACCGGTACCCGAACCTAGCTTCAGCTTGCTGATCCCACGCTCCTCTGGAGTCCCTGCAGGAGGGGGAGGGAGGGAGAGATTCATACTGCTATTCATCATCTCATAATTTTGCTTTTACAAAATGATTTGCCTTGGCAATGTGCTACAATAAAAAAAATTTTTTTTTTAAAAGCATGAGAATGTTTTTTAATTTAAAAACCAGCTTTGTTACTTCTGAACACCATATTCAAATGACGTTTAAAATTTACTCACAAGAGCAATAAAAAATGAGGACAGAGAGGGAAAAGAAAGAGTGAGCAAGACAGAGACAGAGAGAGGAGAAAAATCACAGTGCCACAACATGTACTTTTGCAAGGAGAAAACAAAAATAACAACAGTAAGATACTAAAAATTCATGTCTAAACTCCCCATCAACATGACACAGGGCCCAGAGGCTGGTGTGCGTGAGCATGTCTGTACCTCTGAGTGTGTGTGTGTTTGTGCGTTCTTGCACCTCTGTGTTAGTCTGAAATATGCATGTGTGTGAGTGTGTGCTTCTGTGCATTTGAGTGAGTGACGCAAAGGAGGGGAGAACCTATGAGAGGAAACAGGGAAGATCAGAGAGAAAGAGAGCATAGGAAGGAGAGAGAGAGGTGGGACAAAGGAATCAGAGTGATGAAATGTAACAAAGACATGATGGAATTGCTGTGTGCGCTCGCGTGCGTGCGTGCGTGCGTGCAGAGGCCAAATCCACAGGGCCTGGACACACTCACCTGGAATAGTGTTATCCAACACAAATGCCACCGAACCCCCAACAAACATGGCCGTCGTCAGGAGCACATTGAGCACTTGGTCAATACTGACAATGCCTACGTAGGAGAGTCAAAAAGGGGGAAGACGGAGATTAGTGAGGGCATACCAGGAGGAGGCTGTATTTCCCCTGGGAGGAAAGGGGAAGGCCAACGCAGAGACTGTGCTCCATATGCATCTTCGCTTTTCCCAGATAGACAAACTATGTTGCAGCTGTAAGGCTTAAATCTGATTGGGGGATTTCCAAACTGGGGCAATGAAGTTAACTTAAGGGGGATTAAAAAAATTAAAAAATAATAATAATACTGAAGGCTAGCTGTGAGCAAGACTGGTCCATTCCATGTCAATTCAGGAACAACAGAAAGAAAAAGGTGCCAAGATCTTTCCTTAAAAGCATGTAGTAGCTGAAATGTTGGTTAAAAGAAATTGAAATGTGCACGTTTTCTTTTTTGTACTATGTAATTTTGCCACCAATAAATACATTTTTGCTAGACGACAGTGTCCGATTTTACATTTGCAGAGTGCTCTCGGCACCTTTTTCTTTCGGCGTCGAGAGCAACAATTCTATTTTAAATTCAGGAACAACAATCAGGAAAAAAAATTATCATAGAACATTAAGCCAATTTATTTCAATGAATTAGCTGGAATTCAATTACTTTCCTGAATTGGCTGAAATGAACTGAAATGACTGACCCCAACCCTGTTCCTCTCTCTGTACCTGTGACCAGGGGATTCTGCCTGAGGTAGCTGGGCAGCATTAGGCCAAAGAAGATGGAGAAGCCCAGCACAAAGAGGTTGCGGGAGGAGTTTAGGTCGATGAACTGCAGGTTGGAGAGTCCCACGGCGGTGATCATCCCGAACAGGGTGCAGAAGAGCGCCCCTAGGACGGGGTCGGGGAGCGAGGCGAAGAGAGCGCTGAACTTCCCCACCAAACCCAGCAGCAGCATGAGCCCCGCCCCGTACTGGATGACACGCCTGCTGCCCACCTGCACAGGAGACACAGGGTTCCAACGGCATGGGGACCAAGGATCTCAACCAGCGGGTTTACAGGCTCTCGTATGCAAATGGGGGGAAATCGCATGACAACTTTCAGGGAAGTCAGTACGTTTTGAATACAATCGTCTGGCCGCGTTTCCACTCGACCGTCGACCGGTCAGGTTGTGGGTTTGATGCCAGCAAGGGCCCGCGTATTCCTGAATTAACCGGCTATGTACAAACCCCAATTCCAAAAAAATGTTGTGACCGTGTATAAAATGTAAATAAAAAACAGAAAGTAATGATTTGAAAATCCTCAATTGAAAACAGTACTAAGACGAGATATTTAATGTTTTTAACTAATCGACTTTTATTGTTATTTGTAAATATACGCTCATTCTAAATTACTGTCCCAACTTTTGGGGTTTGTACACAGATAACAATTTGGGCTCTTGACCACTGCACATTGGTCAAAAACACAATCTCTATTGGTCATATGAAAAGTACATTCAAAACGGTATAGGCTGGCGAGGGTGTAGGCTGCTTGACAAGAGGCAGAGGCGCAGAGAAAACGTGAGCAGCGTTTGTGTGACGGATAGGGGATTCCTATCCAAATGATTTTATGGTGGCAAACTCAATAAATGTAGCAGATCTGAACAGAAGGACAAAGTATTAATGAATAGCCTCCCCCGTCTGTACAAAATCAGTTGTACTGAGCAATAAAAGCAGAAATTGATGTCAATGCTGTAAACATTAGATATGTCTAGGACATCATCACTCATAACGTACACAAGCGAGGCGTTACCTTGGTGATGCCCAGCACTCCTATGTTGGGGCTGGAGGATGTGGAGCCGTTCCCCGTCCCAAATACGCCATCCAGCACACAGGACAACCCCTCTATGAAGATCCCCCTGACGAGACAGGACGCAAGAGTTACCTTTTTTAGTGCAACTATGTACCTATACCTCCATTCTCAGCGGACAACACAAGCAGCCAAGCAGGCTGGTCAACATTCAACATGACATTAAAAGGTCTTTCTTTAGGCCAGAAACATACCTCACGCAAATACGCGAACGTGGACGACTTCGAGCTACGCAAACAGTTTTTCCTGATATAGCGTCCCTCGCTGCAACGCTCTGGTTTATCTTTCATAAATGTCATGGGAAAAGAAAAACGTTTGCGTAGCTCGAAGCATCCACGTTTGCGTATTTGCGTGAGGTATGTTTCGGCCCTCAGCTTCTTCTGTGGTGTTAGCCGTTAGCTAATTAGTACTATACAATAGCGTGTACGGGTGGTGGGGGAGCCAGAGAGCAGTACCGGTTAATAGCGTGTACGGGTGGTGGGGGAGCCAGAGAGCAGTACTGGTTAATAGCGTGTACAGGTGGTGGGGGAGCCAGAGAGCAGTACCTGTTAATAGCGTGTACAGGTGGTGGGGGGGAGCCAGAGAGCAGTACCTGTTAATAGCGTGTACAGGTGGTGGGGGAGCCAGAGAGCAGTACCTGTTAATAGCGTGTACAGGTGGTGGGGGTGCCAGAGAGCAGTACCTGTTAATAGCGTGTACAGGTGGTGGGGGCGCCAGAGAGCAGTACCTGTTAATAGCGTGTACAGGTGGTGGGGGAGCCAGAGAGCAGTACCTGTTAATAGCGTGTACAGGTGGTGGGGGCGCCAGAGAGCAGTACCTGTTAATGGCGTGTACAGGTGGTGGGGGCGCCAGAGAGCAGTACCTGTTAATAGCGTGTACTGGTGGTGTGGGGGCGCCAGAGAGCAGTACCTGTTAATAGCGTGTACTGGTGGTGTGGGGGAGCCAGAGAGCAGTACCTGTTAATAGCGTGTACGGGTGATGGGGGGGGGAGCCAGAGAGCAGTATCTGTTAATAGCGTGTACAGGTGGTGGGGGGGAGCCAGAGAGCAGTACCTGTTAATGGCGTGTACAGGTGGTTGGGGAGCCAGAGAGCAGTACCTGTTAATGGCGTGTACAGGTGGTGGGGGGGAGCCAGAGAGCAGTACCTGTTAATGGCGTGTACAGGTGGTGGGGGAGCCAGACAGCAGTACCTGTTAATGGCGTGTACAGGTGGTGGGGGAGCCAGAGAGCAGTACCTGTTAATGGCGTGTACAGGTGGTGGGGGGGAGCCAGAGAGCAGTACCTGTTAATGGCGTGTACAGGTGGTGGGGGAGCCAGAGAGCAGTACCTGTTAATGGCGTGTACAGGTGGTGGGGGGGGGGCCAGAGAGCAGTACCTGTTAATAGCGTGTACAGGTGGGGGGGGCGCCAGAGAGCAGTACCTGTTAATAGCGTGTACAGGTGGGGGGGGGCGCCAGAGAGCAGTACCTGTTAATAGCGTGTACAGGTGGGGGGGGCGCCAGAGAGCAGTACCTGTTAATAGCGTGTACAGGTGGCGGGGGAGCCAGAGAACAGTACCTGTTAATAGCGTGTACAGGTGGGGGGGGCGCCAGAGAGCAGTACCTGTTAATAGCGTGTACAGGTGGGGGGGGGCGCCAGAGAGCAGTACCTGTTAATGGCGTGTACAGGTGGTGGGGGGGGCGCCAGAGAGCAGTACCTGTTAATAGCGTGTACAGGTGGGGGGGGGGCGCCAGAGAGCAGTACCTGTTAATGGCGTGTACTGGTGGTGGGGGGGCGCCAGAGAGGCGGGCGCAGGCGTAGTAATCTCCAATGGACTCGATGATGCTGCTCACCACTGCGCTCATCATGCCGATCACTCCCGCTGCCGACACGGTGGGCAGGCCCCACTGAACTGTGGGTAAAGATCAGATGCACAGAGCTGGTACTCACTCAAGCACAATACTGCCAGGCCAGCTCCAGGTCTGAATCACTGAATAGTGCAATATTTTCAGCTAAACCATGCAATCACATGCAATATATTTAGCTATTAGGACTGAATCGGTGAATCACTCAAATAGCACAGTACTGTTAGCTGTAGGCACCAATTTAGTGAATCACTCAACACCACTCTTAGCTACACGGCTGGTACTCAAACAAGTTTACTAACTCCCTAAATCCTGGGTTTTCAACAGGGGGTCCGCAGACCCCTGGGGGGTCATTGAAGGTATGTGTGGGGGGGGGCCTGGCCATACTCAATATGCAATGATGATATATAAATGTGGGAAAAATACTTAAAAATAAAAAGGAACCCCATAAAATGTACGCTTATGATGGGGGGTCCCCTGGATGCCTTTGAGCTTGTGTAGGGGCCCTTGGATCAGAAGAGAACCCCTGCCCTGAAGCACTCACAGGGGTAGGGGACCTTGAACCAGGGCGCTGCAGTGAGGATACCCTGGCGAGCGTCAGTACGGGCGTAGAACCCATACTGGTCCTTCTGCGGGGGGAAGATGTCCGTCACAGTGAAGATGAAGCATAGCAGCCACGATACCAGTATCGCCATGATTATCTGTGAGAGAGAGAGAGAGACAGAGAGAGAGAGAGAGAGCACAAGAGAGGGAGTGAACGAGGGGGGGTGGGGGCAGGGGATTACCGAGAGATACTGTGCTAGTCCCCAAGTTCACACTGTCACCAACGACAGACATCCATGTACAGGACTGACTCACATGCGTGATGACCAGAACAGCGAGCAGAGGGAGCAATGCCAGGCGACTCAGAGACACACAGCACACTAATCAGGACACGAGAGCGGCTGTTCCCAAAGCTCTCGTTCATCTCACAAACCAGACGCTACCGTCCCCGTTAGTTACCGCCGCAGCTCGACCCCGACCCTGCGCCTCACGCCCGCGGAGCTCACCGGAAACATCTTGAAGAGCTGCAGACGGTAGGAGGTCCAGCCCTTCTTGGACTTGTAGACGGGGAGCGGCAGCTGCACGTTCCGAGCGTACTGGGAGAACAGCAGCACCAGGAATATGGTCCTGCAGAGAGATACGGCTCAGTCACCGCCATTTTACATTTACCGTTAGTAACGTTAATATTGCCATCGTTTGCTTGTTCTTATCCCAAACAAACTGAAGGAGCCATTTGTGGAAGGAAGTCATGGCATGCAAAAGATATGCAACCAAATATTAAATATGATGACTTTATTTAAGTTTATGTTAATAATTAAAAAGCGGGGGGCTATGTATAAAAAGGGCTACAATTGCTACACAGTTCACCAGATATGGTTGTAAAAACCCTCAAATTAAAGCTGAAAGTCTGCACTTTAACCTCATAGTCACTGTTCCATTTCAAATCCAATGTTCAGGAGTACAGAGCCAAAACAACTAAAACTGCGTCACTGCCAGTTTCCATCCCACTGTATGTAAAAGAATGAACCTGTGCGTGCTAGTGTGCCATTACCGTAATATATGTAAAAGAATGAACCTAGCGTGCCATTACCGTAATATATGTAAAAGAATGCACCTGAAGCATAGGACTGCATAGTTACTGTAACATATCTAAAAGAATGCGCCCAAGAGAATGACTACAGTTACCGTAATAAACGTAAAAGAATACGCCTAGCTTATGGCTTATGATTGTGCAGTTACCGTAATGTATGTAAAAGCAGGACCCTGAACTCCACTCACAGCATGGCGATTCCCCAGTGCTTCCCTGCTCTCTCCCCGGCAGCCTGGAAGCCAGAGAGGCCGATGAGGGCCACGGTGGGGGTGATGGTGAGGGGGCCGATATATTTGAGCAGGACCCCGGGGAGCCCCAGGGCCCCGATGCACACCTCGATCATTGACGAAACGATGATGGCCCCCTGGATCTGGGACAGGGGAGGAAATCAAAGTGCTGTGATCGAATGCGCTCCCAAAAACCTGACCTAACCTGACCCATGACCTCGCCCCCCAGAACATTCCCCTGCATTTCCTATCTAAAGTCCACCCCCCCCCCCCACACACACACACACACACAAATGACAAGATAGACATCATGCTCACATCTTACAGTACATGTTTGCACAATGGCTCACAGGAAATGGCTCATGGGAAGGTCCACAGTGCAGTGAGTCAGAAGCACGATGAACGATAAGAACCCCCCACCTCTCACATTCTCCCTCCTCCTCCTCTTCATTCTCCTCTCCCTCCACCTCTCCTATTCTCCTCTCCATTCTCTCCCTCCTCCACTCCCTCCTCTCTCCCTTACCTCCCGAATCCGTGGATACCAGATGTGCTCGGTGTGTAACAGCTCTGTACTGTTGAACTCCGGCACAGCTGAGAACGGAAGGAGGGAGAAACAGAAGAATCAAGAAAGAAAGAGTTTTACAATTCAATCCAATTTTGCCCTGTGTGTGTGTGCATGTGTGAGTGCAGGGTGATGCAAAGGGGACGCTGTAGGATGTTTTTGCACTGCGCTTTTGTGATGTGTGTGTGTGCGTGTGTGTGTGTGCGTGTGCGTGTGTGTGTGTGTGTGTGTGTGTGTGGGGTCATGCATATGGGATGTTACAATTGTTTTGCACTGTGCTTGCGATAGGCGCGACGTGCGTGTGCGAGAAATTTACCTGTGGCGTTACACTTCCACTTATCCAGGGACAGAATGGCACGGGCAGGAGCCAAAAAGGCAAAGGCACTGGCCTGGAACAGGGGGAGACTGGGGGGAGAAAGATAGAGCGAGAGAGAGAGAGAGAGAGACAGAAAGCAGGGGGTGAGAGGGAGAAAAGAGAATGGGAGAGTGAATGAGGGGAAAGAAATGGAAAGATGGGGTTGGGGAGAAGGAAACAGAAAGGACGAGAAGGGGCGTAAAAAAAAACATTTATTTTATCTTATTAAAAAAAATCAACTAATTTCTGTGCATTTAAATTTTCAGTGTAATGTCAGCACTGCAGTCTTAATCTGTACATCCCAATTAAGACACAAAAAGCAGAGAGGTCATTTTGAGTTCTGCGTTGCAATGCTCCATTTTAACCTCACGGGGTCAGCACACACCGCTGAGGAAGCTCGGCCTGGTTGGCATGGCTACAGTAGAGGAGTGGATGGAGGGAGAAAGGTCACGGGTGTCAGCCTTTCAAAAGCGCCACAGATCCTCACCGGTCCTGCAGCCAGAGAGCTCAGCTGATCGACCAAGGTCCGCATTTAGAAAACCAGCTGTTCTCCAAAAAAGTGCCACCAGAAACCAGAGGGAGGCTGACCAGGATAACTAGAAATAAGCACCGAGAAGAACAAATATTAAAAAGAAGGAATAAGAAAGAGGCAATGACAAAGAGGAAAAACTGCGGTTTCGATGAAAGGAAATAGA
The DNA here is from genome assembly GCA_029718625.1 of Synaphobranchus kaupii. NCBI lineage: Eukaryota > Metazoa > Chordata > Actinopteri > Anguilliformes > Synaphobranchidae > Synaphobranchus > Synaphobranchus kaupii. Next base: position 29,859,973 of record CM056392.1, read on the forward strand.
TGAAGTGAAAGTCCCCTTTCTGACGCGTCTTATGGCAATCTCTCTTCTCATCACGAGTGGCTGGAAGTAATCAGACAAACGCGTGGGGCAGGAAAGACGCTAACCGAGAACAACCGGCATACCGCCGGTTCCCCTTTCGCACAAAGAGCCACGGCCTCTCTTAACCTCACACCCCCACTCTGCCGGAGAGCCAGCAGGCCACCTGTGAATGTGTGTTAAAAACAAAACAAAAAAACGTCTTTTTTGGGTCTGGAAGAGCAAAGGAACATATCATACCTACGTAATCGACAATTCACCCAGTTACTTGAATGAGTCACCCAAGAGCTCTCCATCGGTCTGTCCACCCCGGTCTCTTCCTCACTCCCTCACTCGCTCACTCATTTTCTCTTTCAGGATCAATCACTCCTTGTTCACAAGAATTATTTTAAGATGCAACGCATCATCCATCGCATGCATAGACACAAGTGCCCTAGAGAACGAGAGCGAGCGAGGCTGGTCCTTCAACCCCTTAACTAGCAACGGCCCTCATTCGCATTCATTTGCATTCATAGTGTTTTTTTTACAGAGAAATCTTTAAATAATCTGCTCACACAATATACAATTTGAAATATCATAATTCTATATCTATAAACTATTCCAATGTTATAGCGACCACGCCTTCTGATTTTGTAAACATGACACAACGGGCTCAATCAAACGACGACTCTGTTAGGGCAGTCCCCGACCAAATATTTGCTTAGTCGACTCGTTTGCATCAGTTCAAACCCACAGTCGACTAACCGTCGCACTTTTATGATATTCATTTAATTATTTAAATGTATATATATATTTTTTGGGAATCAGAAAATGGTTTGACTTCCAGAGCTGATCAAGAGTAGGCCTAAGTTATAAAGGTAACATATTATATAAGAGAAAACCGTAGGCCTAATTATGAGCATTTAAAATATAACTTTTACAAGCATATGCGGCGAATTGCTTATGGCATGTGCCGCCTATTAACGAAATCAACAACACGGATTACATACGTGGATTTTCTCTCAGACAGATCAGTTATTAAAATATATTTCCTAATAGAACAGCAATCGTTAGGCTACAAGGCGCACGTCGCGAACAAATAGTTCCACTCTCGTAGCTCCACTCTCCCGAATGAATAGTTCCACTCTCGCATTTCTTCATGCTGCTTTTGGTGAACTAATGGTTTAGTGGACTCCGTACATTCTGTGTTCCACGGAAATCCACAGACAACACCCACAGATGACATGAATAACGGTAAAGTCAGTAGGTATCCTTATCCCTATCCCTTATCTTTTAGGCGAGAAAATAAAAAACTAAAAAAATGACACTTCCACTGTGTTTGAGCTTTTGTTACTTTGTTTCAGTAATACTTACTCTTGGAAAATAAACTCCCTTACAGAAGTTACCTAACAGAAGAGACCAGGATTATGCCTGCAGTCAAAGTGGTTCAGTAACCATTTTATTCTTTGGGCTTGTGTTCAAAAAAGGTGGTAGGCTACTAGAGAAGGGGTTAAACACCATTGTCCAACCTTGCCATCAAAAGCAAAGAGCCCTACAGACTTCCCAACTGTAATGGTTTCGACTGAACTTGTAAACTTTCAGGTCAGAGGCTTTGGAAATGACGCACGCACGCACACACAATGCGAAAACGCGCACTGCAATGTGTGCGTCTCGCTCCGTTCCATGCAGCCAAATATGAAAACCAACCTCAGAGACCGAACTGACCCATGCTGGCCAAGTTCTATTCTTGCTGGCCATTTTTCTTCCCCATATTGCCCAACCAGAGCCAGCCCTACAGTTTTGGTGGCCCTTGGTAAGAATGTTGATGTGGCCCCAAAGTGCTCCACAAATCCCTAACATAAATCCATAAATAACATACAAAAATTTTTTTTTTTTTTAAACTTGAATTACGTGGCCCAGGGAGGTTGTGGCCCTAAACGGCTGCATAGTTTGTTTATGCCAGTGGCCGGCTCTGGTGTCAACCTTCGTCCTTAACACCCCAAGGGCCCGTTTTCACTTGGAGGACATCTGTGAGGATAGAAAAGCCTGGCAAGCAAAATACAATCGAGCCAACCAACCCTAAAGCTGCATGGCCGGAAAACTGAACCAGCCATCAACGAGGCCATTACCTCTCCTGAACATCTAAGAATGTTTAGAGAGCATTTTGTGCAGCTCCTGGGGGGGGAGGCTGAACAGAAGAGCACAAGAATTAATTTGCAGAATTAGCGAAACGGAGCTTAGATGCCACAGGATGACTAGAAATCGGACAGTCCACTCACAGGTGCATCCGGCTGAGGTGACCTGCGATAACGAGTCCAAACGGTCACACGTGGCCACATTTTTCACCCCCTCGGCCTTACCCGCTGAACGCAGACCATCGCCCCAAAAGCCTGGGGTGAGGCTGTAGGTAGACACCTTCTCGACCATCGCACATAACGACCCTGGTAAACTTGCGAATACTGGTTGACAGTGAAGGAATGTAACTACGGGTAAAAATATGTACAAATGCACTGGAATGGCCAAGTTCAAAGAAATAATATTCAAAAAGGGGACAGTTGAAGCCACAAATCTCACAGATGCTCAAAACACCTGGTACAAAAAGAGGAACCTTCTCAGTGAGAGAGACCCGCAAGTTTCTCTGAAAAAAAGAAGTAAAGAAAATGAAAGGAGAAACGAAGCCAGGTCACACAAAAAGAGCAGATATGTAAAAGATATGCGATGTGCTGCCGATGGAAAGGGCGGCAACAGCCTGCTAACTGAGTAAACCTACATGCCGTTGTCCACCAGCAAATCATTTTGCAAATCTGTGGGCAGAGCCGGAGAAAAATGCAAAATGCATAAAGGGGAACTGATGGATGCTGATGCATGAAAGGGACCTTCACCCCAAAATAAACTTCCAATGGCAAATCCACTGTCCGCTGGTAATACGGTCAGGGAATTTGCCAGATGCAAAAAAATTTTCAAGATATCCGTCTGTTTTTTTTTTGGTGTCCAAGTGGTGGATTGTCAGATGCAAGAATCAGAAAGTAAGGCATCTAGAACCGGGAAAATATGATTTTTTACGAAATCTTCCAACAGAAGATGGATCAGTGCGTCCTTTTCCAAGGGAAACGTGCAACAATGCGCGCGGATCGTTACCCCGGACGCAAGGCACACGCGCACCACTGACCGGACGCTTCTGGCCAGTTGGACATCAAAAGCACGGTGGGAGGAGCTCTTCTTTTTCATCTCCAAGTATGAGTCGGGAACGAAAGCTAAATTGAAATTCACGAGCGGTCGCCCAACACCCCACCACCCCACCACACGCAGTTAGGCGAGGAACTCGCAGACGGCAAACCGGTCACGCTCATTAAGGACATTAGTATTTTAAGCTGTACAATCTTGGGTACAGGGAAACACGCCAAATCATATTTCCAAAAATATGAAATATTTTTAAAATACAAAAAATGAAATGGTTTGATTTTACAATATACCAGAAGATGTGTTGCACCATTCTATCGTTGGTTCATGTAAAACCGGTTATGTTATTTACAGCATGTAGAGCCAAATGAAAACTTACATATTAAAATACAATATATTAAAATTAAAATAATGCAAAAAAGCTCAAAATTGACATACCAGTTACAATTCTTTAAAGTTTTTGCATGACACTGGTGCTATGCATATTTGGCAGCTCCAGACCTTTAAAATGCGGCTTCAGATGCCTTTTACCTACAAGGTTAAAAACCCCTCACTGCCCTCTCCCCCATCGTACCGGCAGCCCAGTGTGGTCTGTAGCAGGGTGGTGATGCCCACGCAGAAGAATATGGTGCCAATGAGCTGGCTGGTGGCCCACTGGTCAAAGCCCACACACATGGCCTCTGCCAACAGGAAGGGCACTGCAATGGTGCCACTGAAACAAGTCAGGTAGTGCTGCAGAGAGAGAGAGAGAGAGAGAGAGAGAAGGTCAGGGCCTGTTGTGTGTGAGCGTGTGTGAGTGCGCATGTGTGTACTTCCAAGTGTGTGTGTACCGTGTACCTCTGTGAGCTGTGAGTGTGCGTGTGTATGCATGTGTTTGAGTGTGCACTTCTGTAAATGTGAGTGATTCGCTGTAAATATGCGTGTTTGAGTGATTGTATGTGTGCGAATGTGTACCTCCAATGCGCGTGTGTTTACGAGTTCTTACACCTGTGTTCGTGTGAAATGTGTGTGTGCCTCTGTGAATGTGTGTGTTAGAGCCATTTTCTAGAGCTACTTGTTGGTTTCTTAATCAAACTTGTTCAAATCTCAGGAAAACTGTAAATTTTGAATTTGTAATTAAGGGTTCGAATTTGTAATCCTGTTGCCTAGGTGAAATAAGGAGCCCAGTTGCACTCTGCGGTCATCCGTGTTGCGCTCATGGTAGCGCTCAATATAAAAGAGACTGATAAACAACAAGCCATGTTATTGCTTTGTCTGGAGGGTAGGTAGACTAAATAAAGTTCATGTGTGGGTCATGCAATCTGCATATCCTGTAGGCTATAGGTTCTATGCCAATGGACACAAAATAACCAAGGAGAAAGTCACCTGAAAAGTATGCAAGCAGCACCTGCTCTACTAACAGGGTTTCCATATAGGGCTTCTTTTACATCGGCGTGCTGTTTATCTTTAAAAATAACCGAAAAACAAAAAATGTTGGAAAACAAATTAAAAACTATTGTCTGCAACCCTTCAGTATCAAAGTTGCCCATAAGCGCAGACATAAGACCTGCTAACACTACACAAGTACCAACCTCAACGATTAGATGCAATGCTGACCCCAAGTGTGGTAATTAAACATGGCAGTGTCTTGTCGCTCAAAACCAACTTAGATTTTTATAATGATATCTGAAATTGCATTTTGATCTCATTCATGGATTATTACAACACTTGGCCATCTGCTAACAAGCTTCCATGTAAATGTAAGTTAACACATCGGCTCTCTTGCGAATCTGGAATTATGCAATTTCACATTGCATAAGCACTACAGTGTTATTTTTTCACAAATTCTTGTTGAGCTAGATTTTCACTCAAATTGGGCTGGAAGGTGAGAATTAAATCTGGCAACCCTGCCCTTTCCCCTCCAAAGGAGATCAGTCAGTTCAGTAAGCCATGCCATTGTTGTGAATTTTTTATGGACTATATTGTGTTATATTTTTTCTTTTGTTTGAGAGACAGTTGGTCTACAGTTGGAGTCATTTTATTGACATTGTTGTGATCTTCCCTGGTTTTATTTTGCTCAAAACTTCAAGATACTGTTCTCATCATTTCGCTGTTATATCTTAAATCAGCAAAATAATTCACTTATCAAAATGTTCCAGAAATCCCCGATAAAGAATTTCTCGTACATGATTCCATTTCAAGCATGTTCTCTCGGTTTTCCTTTTTGATAACTCTAAACTTTTGCAAATATTGTCCTCACTCCTTTAAGCCATTTTCTCAGGCGCGTTTAAGCCATTTAGCTACACATTTAATGGGAAATTCAAACTGGCCCATAATAATGATACTTTTAGGCAACATATTACCGTTCATTTTGATGGTAGAAAATTCTAACAAATTTCTCTGAGAAATTTGTTTAAACTAAATTTTTGGAAAAAAAAGTGACAGCCCTAGTGAGTGTGTGTGTGTGTGCGTGAGCAAGTGTGTGTGTGTGTGTGTGTGTGTGTGTGTGTGTGTGTATGTGAGTTAGTGTAAATTCAGAGTGTATACTTTACACCCTCACCTGCAGGCCCAGGAAGAGGCAGAGGTACCAAGGAGGCGTGTCCTCGATGGTGTAGATCATGTCCATCCGCTGGGAGTCCAGATCATCCGCACTGTCCACCGTCTCAGAGAAAGAACTCTACGCACAAACAAACAAACAAACAAACGTCAAAAGTAGTCAAATGCACCGGCCGAGCGTCCACACTTGCACTGCGCTCATTTCACATGATTGAGCAACTAGATTCTGCACAATTCCCACTCAAAACAGCCACATTTAATTTTCACATTTTTCTCTTTTACGTAACGGCTTTTGGTCCCGAAACACGGGGGAAAAGACAGGAGTCAACAAAGGGAAAAGCCAAAAGCACAGTCAGCCGTTCCAACAAGCAAAGAAAAGGAAATCCTCAGTGTGTGGAAATGGAGAAAATGTTTTTGGCGGAGACTGTACTGCGTGTGTAGAGTTTACAACCACCCCCCGCTCCCCCCTCCCCCTTCGCTGGATGTACGTATGCTTCTTCGAGGTTAAGGTTTTGACCATGACCGTGTCTGGTCATATCTGGGGTTTTGTCATTCATATCACAACACTGCAGTGTTTTCTTTTCCTTGGTACTCTCTTTACATGGCAAAACTGCTGCATTTGCCAAGAATGTTTCTTTTTATTAGGTTCCCACTAAGTGCACCCTAGATAAACCGGGGCATTGAAAGCCCACCCTGCAGGCCTGCAAGAACAACTGAGAATCAGCCGAATGCTCCGTAGAGCGGCTCACACGGTACCGTAATGTTAAATCACCCCTAACAAGGCTAGTTCAGAAAAGCCCTGGTTAAGAGGTTGGCTGAAACTCTACAGCTGCAGTGTCCAGAAGGTTCTGTGCGGGTGTCGGCTTTCGTTCCAGTCCAGTCCTCAAACTCCCGATTCAGCTAAGCGAGGTCACGGCTGAGGGATTGTGATTGCGTGAATCAGGCGTTTTAGCGCTTGGATAGGAAAAAAATCCCGTCCTTCTGGGATAAGATAAGACCCCTGCTCTACTGCATTTATTTTTCACTGCCCGTTTGCATAGCATTATTTATTCAGTCGAGTCCCTAGAAAGCTCTACAATAACAGGACAAAATTCAGGCTGAGTATTATACTTTGAAAAGGGACAATGGCAGTGCCCCAAACCTGGGTTTTGAACCTGCAAACTCTTGAATTAGATGCCCAGCTTCCAAATCAGCAGGCTGCTGCCCGTCCGCAAGATGCAGGAACAGGACAGAGCGGTAAAGAGACTCTCCCTAACCCCAGCGCCTGAGAGCAGAGGCGTGTCACGGGCTCGAGCAGCTTGTTCACAGCAGACACGCTGACCGCTGTATCACCTGGATGGGCAGACACCACTCACCACAGATGGGACCGGCACGTCCGTGTGATACACGGATCGGAGCATCTGCCCACAAACATTAGAGCGTTTAACAGAGCGTGGGGCCGAGTAAGACACGCGTGTGCGGTATTTCGCAGTGCTGTGACGTTCCCCGAGCGGGCAGTGTGCTCTCCGGTTCCCCCTCCTCACCCTCTCTGCTGCCTGGTCCTCCTTGGTGTAAATGGCCATGAGTTCTGTGTCCTCCGTGTCCTGGTCTGGACTAGACTGGGCCTCCCCATTAACCGCCACCTGCAAAGGGGACACGGCGGTTTGAAGAGTACGCACACCGACTAATGCACAAAACATGCACACACACACACGCACACTCACACATTAGTGCACACGCATGTATACGCACAAACACTCATGCTCACACACACACACACACACACACATTAGTGCACACGCATGTATACGCACAAACACTCATGCTCACACGTACGCACGCGCACACAAATTCACGCATACACACACTCATGAATGCAATGAAAGTATAAAAGTGGGAGAGGGTGAAAGAACACCCACCACTGGGACTTAGAACTCACTCCCGTTGCCCCCCACCTTCTCTCTCCCTTCTCTCTCTCTCCCTTCCTCTCCCTTCTCTCTCCCTCCCTCAAACAAAGAAACCCTTCTGAAATGAAGGCCAGGGAAAAAAGAGACGGAGGGAGAGAACGAAAAGGTCAGAAACAGAGGGAGAGAAAGCAGGAGGCATGAATGATTGTTATGTTGCCTGTAAGACTCGGTTTCCCTCCTTTATTGCTCGTCTCCATCTACTTCCAGGAGATAAAGCACAGGCTGTATCGAAAGTGCACGGGCCTCGAGCCAAAGGTGCAGGAGGGACAGACAGGAAAACAGGTGGTCTCCCTGACCTCTGACCTGCACTTAGATAAGGCGAATGAGTGAAAGGGTACAGTAGGGAGCGAGGCATGCTGGGAACAGGGGCGTGAGCAGAAGGCCTTTGGACCAGCCCTGTTGTGTCTGTCTCCCACGGTTTCCCATGAGAAACTGGTGTCCTTGCCTTGGGGGGGGGGGTTGGGGGCGAGTTGGGACGGGGAGATGTTTGTCTTGCCGTCGTGCGAATGATTTAACGCATCTTATTAGCGATGTATTAGAGGGTTTTAGGTCATACACAGAAATGGTTTCCTTTTCAGTGAATCAAAGTTTATGCTCAAGTCTCCGATTAGGGGGCATAGTCTTATTACCATGACTGCTACCATCATCATTATAATTAAACCCCATCCCAAGTAAGCCCCCACCCCTCGTTAAGTATTCTGCATATCTACCCTCTACAGTAGTGTATTGTTCCAGAATGTTCTTCCCCCCTTTTTTTTTTAAATATATATTTTTTTATATATTTTCCACCCAACCTGAGGCTCTAGATATCAAATTCTCACCCCGATCTGGAATACAACGGTATCATTGTGACATGGCTGAATCGTTGTGAATTGTAAATTTACAGGGCAAACTTTTTGTTACAAATATTCATTTTTAAATATTTATTTTTACATTTAATTCAATTTTAACACTAGAAGCGGCAGCCTTTTTTTCAGGGTTGGGAACCTCCAAAGCCAATGCTAAAAACAGCATCTGCATCATTTTGTCCTCACTGATGGGCCTCAGTCCTCCAGGATGTCTTTGTACAGACGGGGTGGTGAGACAGCATGACCATGAGGGGGGTGGGCTTGTGTGTTCTGGCGCAATCGTGGACGGGGGTGGGGTGGTGGTTACAACCATTTGCATTATTTTCTCCTCTTCCTTTGGTTAAACTCCTTTCTGCCCTGCCTCTCTTCACTGCCTGCTTGTGTTGCCCTCATAAGTGGCAGAGCATCCCTATAACAGTCAGAATTGTATTATGTAGGCTAAATTGAAAATAGCATAAATCATTTGGCTTCATCAATACGAGTGCTTCAAAATATCCAGACATCAAAGAAAACAAAAGACTGGACAAAAAAAAGAAAAACGACACGAGAAGAGTGGATAAAATATTCAATCAGTTTAACGTTACGTTAAAGTGTAATTGCACCCAAAAATGATGTTTGGTTTGTAGAAAAGTAGCTCTCCTCCCGATTAAAATGAGCTCTCCACCAACGTAGTGCGAGCAGAGATATAGCACCAAATTACAACGCATCTACCAGGCCTTAGTATTAACTACAACAGCCAAGAAGCTTATAGTTCAGACAACAGGTTGCGATGCCCACTGAATGACGTTACAGAAGCGGAGGCAGAGGGGCTGGGCATTTTACTGCTAGTGTAGTGCCTGTCTGCACTCTGCAGCTTTTCTTAGAGACGAGAGAGGCCATGTAACTCGCTGGCAAGTTAGCCACTAATGTAACAGTTATAGTGAGAAAATACCACCATCATTAGCTCAGTCTCCAGAAAAACGGGGGAAATACGCCCCTTCATTTATCTACATTTGGTATCGTGAAAACATTAGCCAGCCTAGCCAGAAGTCTGTAACACTTGGTTATGCACCTAGGTTACGCACCCCGGGTCCATGTCAAGAAATCAACCCCGACCTCCCATTTTTCAGTATGAAATGCTTTTGTATAGACCCCTGGTATTCAAATCATGGTCCTTGAGGTCCGAGATCTGCTGGTTTTCCACCCTCCCTTTACCTGGGAGTCAGGTGTGAAGACAGTCTGGCCAATCACTAGCACTAATTGTTCAGTTTATTACCTGGGAGAAAGAAAACCAGGGGCAGACTTCGATTCGAGGTCCAGATTTGAATATCCATGGTATAGACCAACATGCCGATACAGAATATTAAACATACACAATTAAAAGTTAAAATGTCATTGTTGTAGGCTACTTGTTGTTGTAGCTATGTTTGCTACCAAAGCCAAAACTTTCCCAGTGCAACTCGAACGCACTGATGTCGGTAAAAACATGGAAACGATGCATTCATCACCCCGATATCCAACCTCCTTCCATTAACGAATACAAGGTTAGCTACTATAGCCTACTCCATGGCAAACATATTTAAACACCAATTTGTTTTATGCCAAGAAACCCGTTGCTAACAACAGCTAACGCACTAGCCCAGAAAAAAATACACCTGCACCTGTAGGCTAGCGTTCGTGTCGGCTCGCTTCTGTATCATCAGAGCGGCTCCCACTGTCCCCATTCACCCCGATCTCACATTTAGGCCACATGGAAGATGAAATCTTTTTCCGTGGCAAGCTCCTCTTATTAGCTGAAGATGACATTACCATTAGCTAGGTTAGTTATTCACTTTCCTGAGGTAAAAAAAAAAAAAAAACATTCAAGGAAAAAAATGCGCTGACCACTTTTCCCATGTGATTCTGCAAATAAATTGTTGCTAAAGCAAATTTTGTCTTTGGTCTTTTTTAATTTTAGCAGTTTGGAATAGATTTCCACACACTAGCCTACCTATTTTCAGAAGAAAAAAAAAAAAAAACGTTTCCAAATTTGCGCTGCCGCCCGCTGCAGAAGTCCAAATACAATCCCGTACCTTATTGGAATAAAACCTATAGGCTACGCGGCTCTTTTGATAAATTAGACGGCTTTCTTCTGAAAATAAATAGCCTAATTTGGTTTTACACATTATCACTATTAGGCTACATCGGGGGCATGTTCCAGAAGGCAGAATTACAGAGTTAGCCGGATAACTGCACTAAGTAAAACCCGGAACAGCTCAAAGAGACCCAAAGAGCAGAGGGAAGAAAATTGAAGGTGAAAAGGGGTGACTGGGAGGTTAGGGGTTACATGAATTGCAGGCAGGTTACATGAATGAGGAAGATGGACCACAAAGCATGCTGCACACAACGACTAAAACGTGTTTGTCCATACCAGAGGTGTGTAGCACTATAGATTTCCAGGCCAATGGATTACATTACATTACAGGCATTTAGCAGACGCTCTTATCCAGTTCCTTAACCATTATACTACACTGGATGCAGGCTGATTTGTACTCTATGGTGGGTCTCATAGCACTGCTTTGTGATAAGGGTAGAGGGGGTGGTGGCGGTGGTTTGTGTGGCACGAGTATAATAAATATGCCCCCAGAGGAGGTGGGGCAGAGCCAGGGAGAGGGGGCAGTGGCAGGTGGGTGTACGGCCGCCCCTCTTTCCGTGACAAAAGGCGTAACCCGACACCCAGCTTCCTTACAAAGGAAGAGCATTCTGCAATTATCATCAGCTTTACAGAGTGACTGCGTGTCCCTGCCTGTGTCATTACAAACTGCCTGAGAGGGGGCTGTTTGCAACCCAGTCATTACAGATACAGGATAGGGTGGCTGGGGGCTCTATTTGCTGCATAGGAGGGGTGTGCGTGTGTGTGTGTGTGTGTGTGTGTGTGTGTGTGTGTGTGTGTGTGTGTGTGTGTGTGTGTGTGTGTGCATGTGAGTGTGTGTGTGAGAGAGAGAGAATTATGTCTGTGTGTATATGTATGTGGGATGTGTGCATGTATTCTGGAGTGTGTGTGTGGTCTGTGACCTGTTTGTGTTTCTGGATGTGCTGTGTGTGGTCTATGTACTGTGTGTGCTCTGTGTGGGGTGCATATTTCTGTGTGTTTATATCGAGTGTGATGTATAGATTGGGGAGTTACAGTTAATAGGGTTAGAATGGGGAGGGTGGGTTAATATATTGGGGTGGGGTTAGAGAGAGCAGTTCCCCAGGCAGTATCACAAGGATGGAGGCATATAGACATTGGTCGTTGTGTGGAGTTTAAACTCAGAGGCTTGGCTGAGAGCGAAAACTCAGAAATTTGTGTTGATCCATTAAACACTGTAAGAATGTGTGTGAATTGCTCAGAAACTGGGAACAAAGTCGAGGGCACACACTCAATAATGACCATGACAGGCCTCCACGATACACACACACATACACTCAATAAGGACCATGACAGGCCTCCATGATACACACACACACACACACACACACACACACACACACACACACACACACACACACACACACACACACACACACACACACACACACACACACACACACACACACACACACACACACACACACACACACACACACACACACACACACACACTGAATAATGACCATGACAGGCCTCCATGACACACACACACACACACACACACACACACACACACACACACACACACACACACACACACACACACACACACACACACACACACACACACACACACACACACACACACACACACACACACACACACACACACACACACACACACACTGAATAATGACCATGACAGGCCTCCATGACACACACACACACACACACACACACACACACACACTGAATAATGACCATGACAGGCCTCCATGACACACACACACACACATACACTCAATAATGACCATGACAGGCCTCCACGATACACACACACACACACTCAATAATGACCATGACAGGCCTCCACGATACACACACACATACACTCAATAATGACCATGACAGGCCTCCATGACACACACGCACAGAATAATGACCATGACAGGCCTCCATGACACACACACACTCAATAATGACCATGACAGGCCTCCATGACACACATACACACTCAATAATGACCATGACAGGCCTCCATGACTGACACACACACACTGAATAATGACCATGACAGGCCTCCATGACTGACACACACACACACACACACACACACACACACACACACACACACACACACACACACACACACACACACACACACACACACACACACACACACACACACAGAATAATGACCATGACAGGCCTCCATGATACACACACATACACACTCAATAATGACCATGACAGGCCTCCATGATACACACACACACACTCAATAATGACCATGACAGGCCTCCATCACACACACACACACTCAATAATGACCATGACAGGCCTCCATCACACACACACACACACACACACACACACACACACACACACACACACACACACACTCAATAATGACCATGACAGGCCTCCATCACACACACACACACACACACACACACACACACACACACACACACACACACACACACACACACACACACACACACACTAATGACCATGACAGGCCTCCATGATACACATGATGCACTCACTCACACACACACACATAATAATGACCATGACAGGTCTCCATGATACACACACATACACACTCAATAATGACCATGACAGGCCTCCATGATACACACACACACACACACACACACACTCAATAATGACCATGACAGGCCTCCATCACACACACACACACACACATTATCATGACCATGACAGGCCTCCATGATACACATGATGCACGCACTCACACACATGCACTCACACGCACGCACTCACACGCACACACTCACACGCACACTCACACGCATGCACACTCGCACGCACTCACACACACTCACTCACACACACGCACTCACACACACGCACTCACACACACGCACTCACACACACGCACTCACACACACACACGCACTCACACGTATGCACGCACTCACACGCATGCACGCACTCACTCACACGCATGCATGCACGCACGCACGCACACACTCACTCACACGCATGCACACACTACTCACAGGAATGGGGTAAAAGTCTTCGCTGTTTTTGGTCTCCTCCTCAAACTTCCCCGCATCTCCCGCAGAGTCCAAAGATTTGGAGGTGGTGTTCTTCCCCACGCCCATGTCCTCTTCTGCCCTCTCTGTTCAGCAGTCTCACACTCTCCAGCTCCAGCCAACTTCTGCTGCGTCTCTCTCTCTCCCTCTCTCTCTCTCCCCCTCTCGTCTGTGTGGTCGATAGTGAACCTCCCTCCCTCTCTCAGCACGTCACATGACCAACGAGCAAGTCGCTAAGTTCACCTGAGAGAAGACGGGACAAAATCACCCGGTCGATTATTTGCAACGTTGTGCCGCCCACCAGGCTGAGCTGCACACCTGGTGCTCAGGCTCGTTCTTAACACCAGGAACGGGTCTGTACGCCTTCAATGGGAGACCCTCATCCTAATCTGGTCAAAATAAGGGCATGGCAAGCAGGCCCACTGGGGGATTCCATCTTGCAACCTTTCCAGCTAGAGTCCCCTGCCCTGGTGACGGGGGACCCCGCTCCAAAACTTCCTCACAGGATAGCGGGGGGCCCCGACACACAGGGGGTTCCCCGAGAGAGAGGGGTCGGCCTGGCCATAGCCTTAATGTGACAACAAGTCCTGTTTTTCGCCTGAGTCTCACGCAGAGACAGGGCCGGGGTTCCCGGTCTCACGCAGAGACAGGGCCGGGATTCCTGGTCTTCCCGGTCTCACGCAGAGACAGGGCCGGGGGTTCCCGGTCTCACGCAGAGACAGGCTCGGGATTCCCGGTCTTCCCGGTCTCATGCAGAGACAGGGCTGGGATTCCCGGTCTTACGCAGAGACAGGGCCGGGGTTCCCGGTCTCACGCAGAGACAGGCTCGGGATTCCCAGTCTTCCCGGTCTCAGGCAGAGACAGGGCCGGGGTTCCCAGTCTCAGGCAGAGACAGGGCCGGGGTTCCCGGTCTCACGCAGAGACAGGGCCGGGATTCCCGGTCTCACGCAGAGACAGGCTCGGGATTCCCGGTCTTCCCGGTCTCACGCAGAGACAGGGCTGGGATTCCCGGTCTTCCCGGTCTCACGCAGAGACAGGGCTGGGATTCCCGGTCTCACGCAGAGACAGGGCCGGGGTAGAGTAGAGGAGCCAGGCTTGAGCTCAGAGAGACAGGAGAAAGAGGGAGGTGGAGAGAGACAGCAACAGAGAGAGAGAATTGGACCTGATAAAGAAATGAGGATAGAGTCCTGGAAGATGATAGCAGAGGAAATGAGAGAGAGGTGGGCAGAGAGAAAGAGGGTCAGTTGATCTCTCAAGCCTGGTGTTTGTTATTTTGGAGGTATTTCCACTCCTTCAGTCCTCACATCCCTCTCTTTCTCCCCCTCTCCCAACATCACCATCCCTCCGTTCCACACTCGCAGCCGGGAGGGAGGCAGGCAGAAAGCGCAGAGGGACAGGGGGAGAGGCGTACGAAGTTAGGGAAAGGAATGGAAGGAGCGCGTGTGACGTTCATATCAAACCTCTTATCAGTGTGCCGCAAGACAGGATGTGACATCACAATCTGGAATTCCACCCCATTTTCAACACAGAATAAATTTACCACAAGCCATGATGCTAATTTGTTCTGAATTCTGAGGATTCTTGTTTTGTTTTTGAAAGCATATTTACCCATACCTTTGTAATTCACTGCAAGGTATATATGCAATATTCAGGCTTGTGTGAAAGATACCTTTCTGGTTCCTGGGATTAAACCTGCCATCAAGGCCTTAAGATCTTCACTGACATCTCCGCTCTAAAACAACCTTGATTTCAAGTGCTAGAACACTTCCAAAAAACAAAGGATAGAGGGAGAGAGAGCGAGAGCGAGAGCGAGAGCGAGAGAGAGAGAGAGAGAGAGAGAGAGAGAGAGAGAGAGAGAGAGAGAGAGAGAGAGAGAGAGAGAGAGAGAGAGAGACTGTCTAACATTATACAGCCACAGAAGAGCACAATGACATCACAACACAGAATCAAACCAATTATGTCACAAAAAAACGTTAGCTTGGCCGACATAGGAATAGACAAAAAAAAATTAAATAAAAAAAAAACTGGATTTCCCTGTGGTTAGACAGTCTGCCATATCGAATTCTCATTTCAGAGCCAGAGGGCAATGTGGCAAGCCATTTGGCTCTAAAGAAGGAAGAGTACAATACGGCAGACTATCCGGCCATGGCAAAAATCATTGACCAAGCACAGACTCTGTGAACATGGTGTGTTGGCGGAAGACTTTTGGACACCCGCGGACCCAGCCATGCAGACGTGGAGACTTTTAGCTACGTTACATGTCTGCCTGACAGAAATCGTCCGTTATTCAAAACCTTTGGAAGTTAAATTTGGGATTTGTTTTTTTTTGGACAATGCTGTTGCAACTAGACTAATTCCCGTCATTGCTACAGAAACCGGTTTCAATTCGAGAGAGAGAGCGAGAAAGAGTGAGACCTACCGCATAGACGTACTCTTCAGACAATACCTGGATTAAACACTTATCTACCCTGCACTTACCTATCCTCAATTGAATTAACTTTCCAAACCCTTACTTACTCTACTGAGTGTACCTACCCATAAAAAAAACTTTACTTCCCAATACATGGATGTGAAGCCACCTAGTCATGCTGATGTTCAAAGCACTTTTACAAAGTCGCACTGGATAAGGGTTTGCCAAATATAAAATGATATAGATACTTCAGATATTTCATGCCACAACTGACACGCCAGGCTCATTGGACCCGATTATACTGAAATCAAAGCATTAAATGGTGATATTTCATTTTAGATAGTCAGTAATCTCCTGGAATTTTACTGGTATCTAAAGTTCAGATCAACACGGTGATAGCAGACGAGGTGAGAACAAGGAGTATTTATAAATGGGGGGGGAAAAAACGTAGAATGCAGATAACAGAACACAAGCTTAAAATTACTGCTTCCGTGATAAAAAGTTAGAAGTTGGTTGAGAGGATCCGTGTGGCCTTCTAACTCAATAATGGCCTACAGCTGCCCTCAGCAATATTCTAACACCTGGTAGTTCAAACTGAACAAGATTTCTTCTACATGCATAACAAACCCATCTTATTGGCTGATTACGAGCGGGCTGGGCTTATGAACAGCAATTGGTTCTCAGTGCTGCCCCCTGCAGGAGAAGTCCACCTGCACTTGCAGCTGAATTTTGAACAGTCTTGTTGACAGCGTAATAAGGGGGGTATTTCACAAAGCAGGCTTAAGGAGATAGCTGGCTAACTTTTGTAAATATTTTGAAGTAACCCGGGCTCTCATCCAATCGGATGTCATCAAAATATTTACAAAAATTAGCCGGCTAACTCCTTAATCCCGCTTTGTGAAATACCCCCCGGTCTGTCTGCGTCCCAGCTCCAGCTTGTGTACATCCGTGCGAGTTTGCCTTTTCAAACCTATGTAAAGTAACCCGTTTAAACAGTTTTCCCCCCCCCCCCCACACTAAATAATTGAGTTGTCGAGGTTTGGAAAGAGGGTGGAATAATTCCATTCACGTGGTTATACAGATGTGGTAATTGAGCCATTTACAGAATGTAATATGACCACAACGAGGACAGAAATAACACCATTACAGAGACTGAGCAGGCAAATTACAGCTCATTTACCAGCGCAGTTAAGCGCAGTGCATTTCTAAACCACACAGCAGTCAGCACAGTAGCTCTACACAGCATTGAAGCTAATGAAGGTTAATGGGCAGATGTTCCTGCCATTTTGGTTTCATCATAAGTGATAATCACAGGGACTCCTGCTACAGACCAGAAAATACGCACAAATCCAAGCAAGCGGGTGAGCCAGCATATACAAAATAACATTAAACAGCTACATATGCACAAGAGTGCACACCCACACCACATCCACAGATTCCACACACACCCACACACTGTTTTAATTAATCAGAGGTGGGAGAGAATAACACTCAAAACCTGAAAAGAAAAGAAAAGAAAAAAATGTGAAATCACACTCACAGGAAAGCCACACCAGACTGTATTAACACAAAGAAAAAAAAAATCATATTCCATTCAATCCATTATATTAAAAGAACAACAATAAAATATAATTATCCAATACCCACTCAATTAACAGCACTCACAATTCCACCCTTTCCAACCTGAGGAAGTTGCATGTGTTCCGAGTTCCTCTTCTAGAATAGTATGGACATGCGTTGCACCATTTTAGATCTCGTTTTTTTCTGACCTACATAGTTGAAAGGGTACATGTAATTCCTCCTGTAATGGCATGTCTTTTCACACAGTAGCCTCAGCTGATGGAGCAGAGGAGGGGGGGGGGGGGGGGCGTGGTGACTCAGGAAGATTACGCATTAAATCTTCTCGCCGGGATACCGCCTTTCAACACCAGTGACTAAAACATTCTTCTCGGTTGCTAATTCACAGAGATATTTATTCTATTACCTTGCTCCGCGGGGAACCGTCAGATTAAGGTATGCCGCCGCCTCGTAACCGTGGCTACTGAAGGCGCTGCCAACGGGCTCCCCGCGCGGTACAATACAAGTCCAGCTCCACACGCTACTCTGGAATTCCAGTTATAAGATTAATCCTGTTATAAACGCAGCGTGCTTCCTACTTGCCCTTTCCACTTTAGCTACACAAAGAACACCACTTGTGCTTAGCTGGTCAAACTACACACAACGCGACAATGTACATTAAATCACACTACCAAAGTTCAGTACTTTAATTACCATGAGGCATAACCCAAGCAAAGTACAGGACGACCCAAGTGATTTGCGAAAGTAGTTCAATGTTGGACGGTACCCTGGTCTAATTGAAGTTTTGGCAGTACTGCTCGAATGCTAAATTCAAGGATTTTCAGGCCTTCAATGACATTTGTAAGAGATTTCAGTGAACTTATTTGTAAACAACTTACTTAGCAGCAGAATTTAGCAAAAAGTTCACGAGACATTGGATTGAAAATCCCAGTTTTTCAATCAACAGTAACCGGTTTAATGAAAGACGTTTGGAATACAGAATGGTGACAGATGAATTTGCGAGTTTAAATTTTCTTTGCAAGAGATTTGTATTGCTATGGAAAATCTTAACATTGGTAGCCGCGGTGGTACAACGGTAAGAGCGCCTTGAAAGTCGGTGCAGTTGTACTCCGAGGATCGGGGTTCGCGCTCCGGCCCTGCCAGATCCGACCATGGCCGGTGCCCTGTGGGAGCGGCAATTGGCGGCAGCTTCCGGGTGGGGGAAAAAAAAAAGCTCCATTCATGATATTTTACACTTTTTCCAAACAAAGGTTTGGAAGAAGATCCAGTGGTCAGCTTATTAAATTCCTTGTTTCGTTCTTGCGCCCGTATTCGTAACGGTCCCACTCACGTCCTGAAGCGTGCACAAGTAAACAAACCGAGCAGCAAAGAAGCTAGCTACAGTTACTAGTTCTCAGAAAATATAATTCTTTAAAATCAAATCAAGAAAAAATTGTTTACAAAGTTTCAAACGTACGGTTCTTGATGTTGTGCTTTTGTAGATCGGCATAATCCGTGTTGTTTGCATATATTTATGTGCTAAAAGTGTGCTTTTGAGACCCGCTTCGACCATGCAATGGGAGTGAATGGAGAGAAAAAACGTCATTCTTCATTGGCCAGTTGCTGACCACTGGAGCAAGTCATGAAGGTGAGCTTGAATATTACGACTCATATCGGGGCCAGGTAGCTATACAGCATTATGTTCTAACAAAGTTCAGTATGCGTTTAAGGAGTGCAGTCCTCTGGCACAATGATTATGCAAAGGAAAAAGAAGCTGAGGAGGATGAATGTGCTAGCTTAGAACTACAGGAGGATGCACCAATAATGAGATGAGCTTAAAATGACCTTTAGAAAAAAGAAAAAACAACTAATAATTAATAATAAAATCAAAAATAAAAGGTTCCAAAAAGGTTGAGTCGAGGATGTACAATTGGGTACAATTTTTAACCACATAAAGCGAAAGGTTAGGGGATCAGATCTAAACTAGGTGCTTATAAATATGGGTCCTGGGCCCTGAGTGGAAGACTATACTATCAGAGCAGACACGTTACTTTAAACTAACTTACCTCAGCTGGAACAACAAAAAAAGTGAGCACCCAACATCATAAACTACTCGAAAGTGAAAAATGTGAACCCATCAGCATTCTAAAGCTAAAGTAAGGATACTTTCGACAAGTCTCGTGTGACAAAAATGAAGGTGTCGGCGTGTCGCACAACGTTTCGCATTTAGCCTATACTTCGGCGAAGGCCTGTGGGGAGGGTTTGATTGTCTCTGTGGCAGCGAGACTCCAAACTCCTGACCATTTGTTTAACATCTGTAAACCGTCCAATCACACTGCGACAAAATATGACGGTGTCCGCGACATAAAATTCTAGAGGTGCGCGCCATTGAGGAAAAAGTGTCCCGAGACACTTTTTTCAGTTGAAAATACATCATTTTTGTTGAGCGACACTTCTCGAAAGTGTCGTGTGACGAAGTATAAATTAGGCTCAATAGGGCTCCCAAGCAAAGGTTCTTCAAGTGATGGGGATACTGCAATCAAGCAGTGTTAACAGCCAATCATGGAAAAGGGGTGTGGAGTGGAAGGCACCACTGACTGTTAATGTAATGAAACCATTTTATCATAAACCCAGAAAAAAATGTCCCATTAGTGCAGAAGGTACACAAGTCACATTAGACATAGTTCCTACCATCTTCTAAGTTTGAGAGCACACGCGCAAGCAAACATACAATATAAAATGTGCGTAAAAATAATAATAAAGAACATGTATTAGCAGTTACACACTAAAGTACAGAGTAACCAAACTCAGGGTTGGTCATGCGAGGAGGATGTTGGGCATCTTATCACGTGTCAAGTAACATTTCCTTTCAGTAGATGGAGGTTGAGTTTAGAATGATAGCCCTGTTTTATTTGTTAAGCCTTTTGCGGAGTTTTATTATATGGTGGAATGCCTTCTGGGGAAGTCTTCTCACCAGCACACAATGGAACTTCCACAAACTGGCCAAAGTGTCCCTCCATGGCCAAACCCATTATTATGCAGGCGTGGCCACACAAGGGACAGGCATTCACCTGTCCACAATGAAGCTACTGTACATTACGCACACTGCAGTCTGACACCAGTCACAAATCTACAGTGCTGCTTTGTCTTTATACGCTTTCTGGAATTTAAATGCCAAAGCCATCGGTTACATTGCCTTCCTGTGGCAATATTCCAACGACGGGTTGGGGAACTCGGGTTACAATACTAAGCGGTGATAATTGGTATTATGGCAGGTTAGAAAAGCTGGGTCAGGCTACAGACGGTTGCAAACAAAACAAAAAAGTCAGTCTACACCATAGTCAAATCAGGCCATTGAGGCCAATAATACAGTTGGCTTTCTTTTTAAATGTCACCGATTGGCCAGATTCCACTCAAACGGTGTCCATGGTCTAAATCAGATTGGAGGGAAATAATGTAGACTGCTGGCCTCCTGAGCCAGATTTGACAATTCAGCACTTAAACAACGGGTCTAATTAAATAATTAAGAGCAGAACCTGACAGGAAATTCAGAAACAGTAACGGCCCTCCAGGAACTGGGTTCCTTACTGGCTTAGATGTTGGACAGACGCTCCCCACAGCGTCATGGATTGAGCAGACACCGCAATTTCACGTATTTTAGGCTACGAGAGACAAGACAGCGACAGAGAATGGGAGGATCTAGGAGGCAGGGAGAGGAAGAGATAGAGACACCAGTCGACTCAACACAGGTCTAAAGAACTCACGGTCGACTCAACACAGGTCTAAAGAACCCACGGTCGACTCAACACAGGTCTAAAGAACCCACGGTCGACTCAACACAGGTCTAAAGAACCCACGGTCGACTCAACACAGGTCTAAAGAACCCACGGTCGACTCAACACAGGTCTAAAGAACCCACGGTCGACTCAACACAGGTCTAAAGAACCCACGGTCGACTCAACACAGGTCTAAAGAACCCACGGTCGACTCAACACAGGTCTAAAGAACCCACGGTCGACTCAACACAGGTCTAAAGAACCCACGGTCGACACAACACAGGTCTAAAGAACCCACGGTCGACTCAACACAGGTCTAAAGAACCCACGGTCGACTCAACACAGGTCTAAAGAACCCACGGTCGACTCAACACAGGTCTAAAGAACCCACGGTCGACTCAACACGGGTCTAAAGAACCCACGACAGCTAATCCTACAAGAGGGGACCTCTCAAAAGGAACATATATCATTCGATCAGCTTGAATCAAAGAAACTATCACCCAAAAGGAGCAAGCTAGTACAACATATCACTTACCATATAATGCAAAAAACGCAAAACCTCTCTTCCTTCAAATAAAGAAAAAGATACGTAGGAAAGGATCACTATGTCAAGCAAACAAACAAAAAACTGCATAATTTCCATTATTCCTGCAGTTACTACAGAAAGTTTATATTCTTATGTGCTGTGCACCATCGGCTTCGCCGGCTATTCTGACTAGGGTAGCAAAATACTGGGAATATTCAAACGTGGAAATTTTCCATGGGAATTAACAGGAATATATGGGAATTAATGGGAATAAACTGGAAATGTTGGCGTTATTTGTACTAGCTGTATTAACATTTACCTCGTCATAAGCAGACATCCATGCAAACATTTGTGAGTAGAACTTTAATGGATTCTTTCACTGGAACAAAAAACATGAATGTTGAATAAAATAAATGTATTTCCTAACCCCCCCCCTCCTATTTATAGAATAACCTGAAACGTTCTGGATTAGCCTGTGTGGTATGAGGATATAGAGCATACATTGCATGTTCCAAGTATTAGTTTTTAATATAGCCCGACCGATAGGAGAGCTTCACTAATTACCGATATGGCAGCCGAGATAGTGAATTTTTCAGCTGGAATGAAAATGGATCTTTTCAGGTACCGATATGACTATGCAAAGGTACACAGAAGGCTGCTTTCTGTTAAATAGTGCCAGTTGCAAATTCTTGCTATAACTGTACTGCCCCAGGCAGCCCAGTAAGAACTGAGACATCAGGTGGAAATGACTTTGCTTTAATGTTCGCCACCACAACCAACACACTTTATATGTTCACTTCATTGAGCAGAGTTATGGTGGTTCTGCAATAAATTAAATATATATACAGCACATAATAAAAACAAAAGAATACACAGTACAATAGAAATAGAGTTTACACACAATACAAAGCCAAAAATGGGAAGTATTACAATAAAAATGTACCATCAAAAACCACTAATTCGCATTTCGCACCAAATACTGACATGTCATTCCGGACGTTAATAGAATTATCAGAGGACCTCGGAGTTCGCTGAGAAACAGTAATTTCAGCCGTGATTATTATTCACATGCCCGGTAAAAATCACTGACATGGTCGTTCCGGACGTGAATAAAATTACTGAATTACCCTTGTGAAAATGACATTACCTGACCTCCCCTGGTGAAACTAATCCCGTCCGGACAATGCTTTATTAGGCTGAAATAAAGCTAAATCAAAGCTTGGTTAAGCCTGCTAGAATTTGGTAGCCATAATATCACCGCCTACCAGAGGTGGAAATCCAGGGGACAAAGTAAAAGTCCTCCCCAGGATTTTGCTCCAATCACCTGGATTTGCTAATTAACATAATTCTTCAGCAAGGAGGTAGAACTAATTAGTGAAATCAGATGGCTGAGTCTATGGGTGGAAGAAACACATGGTAGGACTTTTACTTTATGTCCCCTGGATTTCCACCTCTGCCGTCTACATTAAACGGATAACTGTGATAACACAAAATAACGCGCTACACAATTCCTGCATATACACATACAGCAAGTCGATACAACAACGCTAAGCACTCTAATTCAGTTTGTTTACTCAAGGTAACTTAATCCTACCAAACAAAGGGGAAGGCAGCCTTTTCACAATATCGGTCCCACATATCGGCCACAAGTCATCCTTGACGACCGATACAGTTATGGTCCAGAAATGCAAATATCGGCCCGATATATCGGTTGTCCGATATATATTGGTCGGGCTCTAATTTTTTAAGTAATGATTCATGATTTGTAGTCCGGTTTGTAGTCCACTTTAACAGACTACATATCCATTACTGCAATGCACGGGCGGTTCTTGACCAATCAGATACCATCATCTCGTCTGGACATTTTGGCAGTGCATACCACTTTGCTAATTCGGCCATTTTACTTCATTGAACTGTCCGGAGGGAATTATGGGACGTCGAGTTTTTAAACAGTGCTAGCGCTGGTATAGTCACAAAAAAATACTAAAACGTAAAATATACTGGAAGCTGGTCCAGAAAAACGACATATTTTGTTATATTGAACAATCCTGCAAATTGATGGTAAGATATAGTCACTAGAAATTCTTTAAAAGTAAGTTTTAGTTAATGTCTATGGTCTAAATGAATGGGGAAGTCATTTCCGGAACCAGTGTGACGTCTTCACTCAAGTACTCTATGGAAGAATGCACAGTGCAGGGTTACAGAACAAGTCTGTGTTCTTCCCAAAGTGGCATCAAAGAAATGTTGACCATGTGTTGGATATGTTTAATAAGTCTGGCAATTTACTTGCTTTTGAGCAATTCATGACAGTCCATAACTTCCCTGTGCCTTTTAGAGAATACAACATTTTAATCAAAGCAATCCCAAAAGCATTATCACAATTAATCAGAGGTAATTTATCTTTTGGGTATAATTATAGAACTAAATCAAAATAGTTATTAGGGGGTGTTGAAATACTAGATAAGAAATGTAACAATAAATACATAAGATGCATTTTACAAAGAAGGAGTAGATCCATTCCTAGAGGTACATTTTATTGGAGATCACTTATGTCTGACATTGAGTGGGAAAGAACATGGATGATGCTTTATAAATTCTGCATTCCAAACAAGATGAGGGAAATACACTTCAAGATATTACATAAGATGTATCCCGCTAATGCAATCATTTCAAAATTTACTGAGGTGGAAGATACCTGTTCTTTTTGTAAAGAGAATGGAGAAACAATTATGCATTTGTTCTATGAGTGTGGTTTGATAGAAAAGTTTTGGAAAGAACTAAGCACTTATAGATTTGATATTATAAACTGTAAATACTTTTTTAGTATGAAAGATATAATTTGTTACTATGAAAACAAAAAGAATGTGGGTTTAGATTTAGTGGTGATTTTTTATTTATACTGGCAGGGAAATTGTATATACACAAACAAAAATTTAAGAAATCCAGACAACGATGTGAATTATTTCTTATTGAAATTGACTCCCCAATTAAATCCTTAAATTTACTACGTAATGCAATATGTAAGTTGTTATAACAATGAATGAATGAAGTATTATAACAATATTATTGTAAAATAATCTCAATGCATGCGATTTATTTATTTATTATTATACTATATATATATTATACTATATTATTATTTTTGTTTTTTATTTAACTACCCTTTATGCTGGCACATGTTATGATAACTGTTCGTATTGAAATGTGCACTGATTTAATTTAAAAAGATAATAATAAAAAAAGGAAAAAAAATGCACAGTGCAGGGTTGCAGTGCATAGATTCGCATTAATTTGAGTTTAACCAAAGCATGCTACAAGACCTAGAATTGCATTTTATGTGTATTTTCCAAATAAATTTAAGTTCCATGTCATGGGCTAACTTTTGCGAAAAGAATTGGTCAAAATTTCCAAAATTCTCGACCTTAACTTCCCATGGAAAATTTCCGGAAATTTTCCGCCCCTTTGCAACCCTAATTCTGACCATTCGTTTCATTCTCCCTCTCTGTCAGGCTCTTTCCATCTGAGCAACAGGTGCACCTGCTGTCTCAAAGGTCACCGTTAATATAGGCTAATACTCAAAGCGCTCCTGCATAGCGACCCGAGTCTTCGGACCGGAATCCAAATCTTGGTCAGTTGCAATGTGGCGCCTATCAATAACCCCGGTGCAATATCGCCAGTGGACTTGAGTCCACCGAGAGGTTGCGGCTTTAAATGTTCTCAGACGTTACCCATTTCTAACGTCGCATATGCTTAATTACACGATAGATGCATTATTTTATAAGGCTCTGAGTAATAGTAACAGCACCACAGTACGTAATAGGAAATTAATAAGCCTTTCATTTCGTTGTCTGTCCTCTATAGGGCATCTGTTGAGAGCCGTATCCTGGAGTCAGGGAATGCATTTTCAAATCCATTCCCTCAACTGGATCTGATGGTCCTGTGTTTTGTTTTTTTTGTATTCCCTTTGAAAGACGCGTCAATATTCAAAAATTTGCTGTTTGATCACAATGACGTGGCATGCTATTGGAAATATGCATTACATGTATCACCAAATGTACATTTTAACCAGGCTGGCTATGAAAATTATTCAGATTCAGAAGAATGAGAAAGCCATTTAATTCATATAATAATAGTTAATATTTCTGGGTTTAACATTACACATCGTCATTAGGCTACCTCGTGGTGAAAGCACAGTGCGACCAAGCAGTTTAATCTTTTGTCACATATGCTGCTACCAAGCTAAAATTCACAACAGCGCCCAGTTTCACAATCTCTGCCTTAGCTACCACTAAAACACGCTTTATAAAACGTAACAATGCTGGACATAACTCCAGAAACAAATCTAATGCGTAGATGTACTTAACGTTAGTTATGCCGGTTATTGGGCGCAACGCATGACGAACGTTAACCCTTACAGTAACAAGAAAAGTAACGTAGATGCCCAGAAAGGGTGCTCCAGTGTAGATCGCCGACCTGTATCAATTAATGGGTTTAAATTAATCTCTGCCACGCCGTGTTTAGCATCCCTAGTAGTTGATGGCTAGTCGTCGGCCTGCCTCAAAATTAACATTATTAGGCATATGTGGGAAGGCGTGCGTGGCTCCAGACGACACAAAGCAATCTCGCACGCAATTGCCTGGTTAATGTTAGCACGCACTACACATCGGCTTCGTTATATATTATTGCTTTCCGTGACATTATTTTTCTTTTGTCAGATGACAGGGCAAGTAACTCGAAACGTTATGCAGCCATGAAGCTATTACTGGATGCCACAAACTACGATCTCGCTTTGTATTAGTCAGGCAGTTAACGTTAGCTAATGATAATTGCATTAGTTGGCCTGCGTAGGTAGCTGGCCAGTTGTTCTAACGTAAGTTGACGATGTACGTTACATTACAAGTTCGGCCTAGCTAACGTTGATTGATTCAACAGATCATTTTACAATACAGGGGGCAAGGCGAGACAATTGCTAGTCGTATACTCGCTATATAGACGTAACGTTATAACGATAACGTTAACTAGCTAAGGTTACCCACGACTGACAAGCGAGCGCACAAGGCAGTGTTTAGACGAACAGTAGCGTTAGGTTACAACGAAAGACGCGGCGTGGTGCGGTAACATTAACTGTGCAGTTAGCTCGAGACAAGCAAGAACATTATATATCCAGTCAGAACTGGCGGGATTCGTTCCCATCAAGGTACACCCTCGTGGTTGGCAGCTAGGTTGCTAACTCTGTATGCAATCAAGCTACTGTTAGCTTACCTTTGGTTATAGTTAGGAAGCGGGCTAGCTAGCTAACTATGGAGATATCCTAGTGTAAGCCCAAGTGCAGGTGACCGTCACGTCCAGGCGGATGCGGAAAGAGCACCACTCCGGAATTTCAGCCCAAACAAAACGCAAAATGCGTGTCCTCTCCGCGTCGATGGAGCTCTATATAGCGTAGTGTTACTAGTTCGCTATTGTATAAGTGTGATAGACACGTACAGAGACAAGAAGGGGGTTGACTCAAGTCAGGCGGCACTTCACAAAACTAAACACATGATGACGTCAAGGGCCGGCCCCTAGAGCACGCCTCTCGAAGTAGCGCAGCAGCCAATCACAAACATCGATTACTATACAGTTCTTGTTGTGGGTTTACCGTGTGCGTGTGGGTTTAGTTCGTCACAGCGGGGCTTTACCGTGGGTTTTACTCGCTTCACGGTTCTTATTATTCTTCCTTATTTTACTAAAAACGAGTCATCTCAACTTTACCTCCTGTTTATGCTGCATATTCACAACTACTGGCCCTCTAGCGTTCTTTCTCCATAACTGTTACGTGACCTATATTCACTGAGTTTTGAAGTAGGCTAACGTTAGCTAATACAACTGTCTGTTTACGCCCAAGATGTGGATTCCAAGTTCTAGTTCAAAGCTATGCGCTGGTGACTGGCAAACAAGAAAGCAAAGTGCGATGCATAGGAATGTAACGCACAAATCACAGTAATACGTTTATATCAGAGAAGGTAACTTTTAAAACTTAAAATCTGCCATTCCTGTTGATGACATTCTAGGTCTGATGACCGAGTTTTTACATGAATATAGCGACTGTTTAAATACAATAAAAATTAAATAAGGACAAGTTGTGATGCACAAGACTGTAAGCCTGAAAATTGATAAATATCGTAACGAAAGCACAAATAGCTTTGCCCAGAGGTGTAAAATCCAGGCTCGGAAAGTATGAGTCTAGTAACGTTAGCCTATTTTGTTCCAATCATCTGGATTTGCTAATTAGCACAATCCTCAGCCAGGAGGTATAACTAATTAGTGTAATCAGTCGGTTGAGTTCATGGGTGGAAGAAAAACATGGCAGGACTTTTACTTTCTGATCCCTGGACTTTCCACCTCTGGCCTTGTCCCTCTGCACCACTTTACAGGCTGACAAGTGGTAGATATAGGACTGTTTCTTGGTCCGAAGAAAATTCAGGATACAAAAAATTGTGCTTTCCTCACTCAAAATGTGGCACTGAGCATTTGGGCAACTGATCTCCGGTGGGAAGTGGGTCAGTAAGACCACGCATCTCGTGGGTCTCTGGCGCTTGGCGGTGTGAGACTCTCCGTGGCTCACGGTGTCCCCATGATGCTTGAAGACACTCAAACTCAAGTGCGCCTGCGCCACTTGTCAGGTGTTTCCCCCTCAGTTTCCAGGAACCTGTTCTTAATGCTGTGAAACCTGATCGATGCGTGAATTCGATCTGGAGATGCATGTGCAGGAAAAAGCGTGGGCCAGGACTGTGATTATTTTTGTGTGCTTGAGCACACGCGTGCTTTTATGAATGCGGCGGATTACACGTTTGAGCTGTGGTGGAACTGACAGTGGTGTGAGAGAGCGGCAGCATTTAAGCTGCTCTGTGTTTCTGGTCCCTCTGTACTAATATTAATGCCAGAGGACAGCCTACAGTCCACGGGGGGCAGCAAGTCATGGGGTCTGGCCTTTTGTGAAGGGATTATGACGGTTATCGTGCATACATAAAATGAAACACAGGGACTTGCACAGTGGCAAAAATTTGGCCTAATCCAAGCTGAACCCCCCTCCCCCTTCTCTGGCCCCTAAACTATCTCTATCCCCTTCTGCCACACTTAAAAATATCTGTCATTCCCAACATGGGGTTAGGAAGTTCTGCTCATGGAGGGCCAATGTGTTTGCAGGTTTTTGTTTTCATAAATTACCCTGGCTAGCTAATTAGCTAATTAGTTAGTTGTCAACACCAATGCCAGGTTCACTAATAGATTGGATCACAGTAACACTGTAGGTTTCATATAGAACATACTTCAGCTGTGATTGAGATTATTAATGAATGCAGCTAAAATGTCAGATCACAGAAATGACTGAGTTAATTAAATAATTAAGCTTACAAGTTGGCATGAAATCCAGAAACAGATATGACCCTCTAAGCCTGTGCCCATCACCTACATGACATGTTTGTTGGGCTACAATCATGTCATGTCTACACAATGCTACGGAGATACAAATGAAATGTTATATTTTACCAATGACAGGTGTCACCGACCCCGTCCTAGACATGACTAAATATGCACCGTTCCCTCTCCCCCTTGGAAGGAGGAGCTGAACGAGCAGGTGGAATGAGCACAGACAGATATGTGACCTCTGCAGGGAATGTGTGTACACAGAGCAGGTCCCTGTTTTCAGACAGAATAAAGAACAATGTGTCAAAGGCCATGTGCCCAGGGGAGTGAAAGTAAGCATTGCTCACACCTGTTTAATATGATTAAGGGTGTCTGAATCCTACCTGTTAGATAAATACTGTTAGAGCTATAGAGGGAGATAACGGCAGATAGAGAGATAAATAGATAATTTGGAAATAGGCAACAGGCATGTATTTTAGAGGAGTTCAGTGTAATTGGAAGGTGAGGTTTTCACAGCTTTTCTCTAGAGCATTCCATAGAATAGAGACATCTTTGAAATGGGCGTGGTTGTTGTGAGATGTCTTCACTTGGCAGAAGGCTTTAAGAAACAGGATTGAAATCTCACAGTCACCCACTAGGAGACAGTGTATGACTTGCGATAGGCAAGCAGGAGTTAGAACCTGGGATGAATCACAACTGACTGTGTGTTACAGTCACACAGGTGATCACCGCAACATCACGCCTGGAGACTTTTTCCAACTGAAAAAAGTGCTTTATTAGCATGTCAGAAAGAAGTAGCAGTATTTTCAAAGCAATTATAATTAAGTGTGACTATTTAAAAAAAAAAAAAAAAAGACCTGTGTAGTAACACAGTTCAGTGGATAACTTCAGTTCTTTTTTTGGCTGTAGTTTCTAAGAATCTTATTCTGTTACCCAGTTCTGCAGAATTATTGGGGCCTGTCCAGAGTACGACAGACAGCAGTATCCTCTGTTTCAGTTGGGATTTTAACTTTGATGAGCAAAACCTGCCAGCTTCAGCACCACTCTGCTGCAGAAGCCGAGATGCAGGAATCAAACGTAAAAATTAGTGTCTTTTCTGTGCCTCTACATGCCACAGGCAATTTCTACTGATCCTAGTCCATAACTCATCTTAAATACAGCATATTTATGGTTATACTTGTCTAAACCAAAGTGTAATGTTGATTGTAATAATGCTTTTAAGTACACCTCTTATACCTCAGACCTGCCCTTTTTCATCATCTTAGGATTTGGCTGTAGAGGTGGGGGTGGGGGGTGGGTTTGGGGTGTAAGAGGTTTTAACAGGTCAAACACAATGTTTAAATTGTACTTTCCTGCAAACAAAACAAAGAGCAGAAATTGAATGCAAAACATGCTAAAGTAAACCTTTCCTTGTTCCAGCAGGAACCATTCTACTGTGTTCTGGTTAATATTCTCCCTCTGCGTGTCACACCAACTCCTTCTTTCTACACTCTAATCCTCCAAACTATGTTGACCCTTGAAAATATTTTCTCCAGTCTGAATGAGCGCCCAGCTTGGCTTCCAAGGTTAGGAAATTGGGAGGCTCTGTGCAAGTTGCAGGTCCCATGTGGAGGACGTGGCCCCTGGTCTGGAAACAAAACAAAAAAAAGCTGTCTTCTCTTTTTCTCACTCTCATCATTCCCTGTCTCTCCCCATGAAATTCCAATATTGGGGGAGAAATAATCATAATTCTTTCACCATTTTCCTCTGAACCCTGCCACTAAATAGTCTTTTCAGTTTTCTTTGAAGAAAAGTGTCCTTGACGTGAATGAGATCTTGGTCCAGTGCTTCCTGTTCTCCTGCTGGAGACTGGCGCTCATAAGCGGCCTCCTTAAAACACACACATTGTAGATACAAATATTCTTCTGTGTTTCGTTGATTATTTGCCACCCCCATGAGGGTCTATAACTATCAAAGGTGCATGCTGAGTGCAGGGGGTGGGGGGTTGGTTTTCAGGTTGGCAAGGTATTGACGTGTGGCGCCGGTGGACAGCAGGAGAGTTTGTTTTGGGATACTCCGTCGCGCCCTAGATCACATTCTCAAAGAGCTGCATGGAGCTCATAATGTCTGCATCCTGAAGGAGGAGAAACAAGACAGAAGTCAAGGTCTACATGCCAACAGCAAGCATTTATATTGTGCTGTATTGTACTTTTAGTGTAGCTTTTATGACGCTTGAATACATAATAGCTTATGAATACCTGTGGAATGTGCCAGCATATTCTCAAACATGGGGAGCATATGTGTGTTACTGAGGCATTTTGCTGTAATGCAGGAGAGTTGTGGAGTGATGCCAGGCAGAATTGGAACTGAAGGGAGAAGGGGGGGGGCTTCCTTCTTGTAAACTTGGCTATTAATGATTTCTTCCTATCCAGCATGGATCTCATTTTATTTACAGATCAATAGTGTGGAGCCGGTTGTTATTTGTATGCTAGTGACTGTGTTATCCAGCGGCTACATTAGCTATAGCCACTGAGAGCTGTGCCTTCTCAATTCAAGGAAATTCAGAGAAATTAAGGGCACTCCCCCAACCACACCATGTAACCCCCCTCGCTAAAGTTAACATTAAAATTTGTTCACTTTACAGCAAAATGTTCAGTGTTAAATAAACTCTGATAGTGTACATTTGATCCCCATTGGACTCATATAAACTCATATATGCATTTTACTGCATGGTGTGTATGTGTTGTGTTAATTAACTTTAGTCTTTGTGCTTAGAGCTACGCAGCAGAGTTGCCAAATGTTAAGACTTGCTTCATGTGTGGGCCGCTAAGAGTGGTCTGAAATGAAGCGATCTCAGTGTCTGTTGTGCATCATAGCGCCACCTTCTGACAGGTCTCCATGAACTCATCAATGGTCACTACTCCATCTCGGTTTCGGTCCATTTTCTGAAAGAAAAAAAAACGAGGCAGTGAATAAGCTTCCACACACCAATTAAAGCAGCGGACTGCAAACGATTTGGTGACATGCTGCTGCAGCGGCCACTGAGTTCTAAACCATTTATTCCTTCATAATGTCTTTATAGTGTATAATGTTTTCATAATGCTTTATAGTGCATAATGTCTTCATAAGTTTTTGGTTTGGGTTTAATTTATGCTCACAACAACTTATGAC
Organism: Synaphobranchus kaupii; assembly: GCA_029718625.1. Taxonomy (NCBI): domain Eukaryota; kingdom Metazoa; phylum Chordata; class Actinopteri; order Anguilliformes; family Synaphobranchidae; genus Synaphobranchus; species Synaphobranchus kaupii. The sequence goes on from CM056392.1 coordinate 29,892,477, forward strand.
AATCAACTTGCCATTTATGTCTTTGTGAGATGTAATGTTATTATGTATTGACTACTACTCTTGGCTGGGCCCCTGTTGACTTAGCAAAAAGCCTTTCATTGCCTAATCTTATATATGCACTTAGGTAAGTTGCTGTCAGAACACGCCAGGCTGGTTAGCATCAAATTAGGAATTCTAAAGGTAAATGTTGTAAACCATCATGAATTTATGCACGTATCACGCGTACCAGGCAATTCTTTATAACAAGTTAGGTGTTAGGAGATGGCATCGAGAGTACCTGGAAGAACTTCTCCACATGCTCGAAGGGGGCGTCGTCCCGCACGCTGGGGGAGGTGTATCTGCCCATCATGTCATAGATCGACTTCATGATAGCCAGCATCTCCTGTTAGCCAATCAGACAGAGCCAGAGTTTCTCGTGTCCCAGAGCAAAAACCTTCCATTTCAATGTAAAGATATACCTGATCATCCCCTCCAGAGACTGTGACAGAGTCCTTCTCTATTGGGCTTGCCAAATAGTTTCACTCACCATTAAACTCGCTGCAGTTTGATCTAAGATATTAATGTTAACTGTGGTTCTTGCATTACTCTGGAGAATTCTTGATACCTCTTTGGTGATGTAGCCATCCTTGTTGATGTCATAGAGGTTGAAAGCCCAGTTGAGCTTCTCAGTCACGGAACCTCTCAAGAGTACAGACAGTCCGATCACGAAATCCTGCAGAAAATAAAGATAAGGTAGATTAGCTACAGTATCACTAATACTCATCACCCACCACCACCCTCAGCCAATGCAAGGCAAATTCTTGATATAGAGTAAGATTTGACTTGACCACAGCCACCACAGTGACACAAATTAGACTGAATCATGTCAGGATTAAGGGAAGGAAGTGGACTATAAGCTTGGGGAATAGGATATTATAAATATTAACATTGGACCGGATATATTTTTTATACAGGTCAAATTTCAGAATATATGGGCAATTTAGTTCAATTTATTTATTTTTTGTTTAGAATTTAGTTTCATATATAGTGTACTTTCATGCATACATTCCAGTTTAAAGTTTGTACAACTTGTAAACCTGCCATCACATTCAATGAAATATTCACACATAGTGGCAGATGTTTATGTTTTTTAATATTTGACAATTTATAATTTGATATTACTCATGGATCTTATTTGCACTTTCTCACCTCGAATCGAATGGAGCCATTTCTGTCCATGTCGAATGCGTTGAACAGGAAATGTGCATAAGTCGTGGCATCTGTGCAGAGAGAGAGAGAGAGGGAGAAGCGAGAGTGAGAGAGATCATAAAGAAGATGATACATTTCTCAAGCTGTTACTTCTGTACTTCTACGTACATTCATTCCTAGTGCCGCTATCAGTCGCTCATTTTTTTTTTCATTCATTGTATGAAACCTGCTTATTTCATCAGCCACAATTTCCCAGAATAAAGTTTTCGAGTGATTATTTTGTTTCCTTTGTCTACGTTTATCTTCCACTCCTCTCCCTCTCTCATCGTAACAGTGCTGCCACCTCTGCTGGATGGCTGCCAGAGGCTTTCTTCAACAGGATCAAATTAGAGAGGGGTGTCATGCCTACCTCCTTGAGGGAAGAACTGAGAGTAGATGGACTTGAAGGTCTCTTCATCCACGAGGCCACTGGGACACTCCTGTCAGAGAGGCAGTGAGAGGACTTGTTAGAGATTACATGCAAACATGTAGGCATGCACCCGTTTTTACACTTACATTTAGGCATTTAGTAGAATCCAGAATTTAGCTTATCCTGAATGACCTACAAAAGTGCCTTGATAAAGGTTTAGGCAATAGGCAGAGCTGTTACCAAGTAATCAGTGTCACAAATGATAATACACACTCAGAAGGGTTCCAAAAGTATCCTCTGTGTCTGCATTGAGGAACCCTACATCTAGTTCAAGGGTTCTTTGTCAGACGAAATGGTTCAATCTGGGAGCTTTCACACAAGTGCCACAGTAGGTGCAGGAGGGGCATTGAGGATGTAGCGCTTTAAGTAGGAAATACATTTGAGAATATGATATTAGATGTAAATGTTATAGGGCAACCTAAGGGTAAATACACTCCCTAACCCCAGCCTTACATTCTTGAAGCCCCTGTAGAGAGACTGCAGCTCCTTCCTAGTGAACTTGGTCTGGGCCTGAAGCTGCTCCAGGCCCTCGGGCTGGTGTCTGACTGCGGAGAGCTCCAGGTCACTGTCGCTACTGTCTGCATGAGGGACAGGAAGGAAGGGAGGGAGGAGGAGGAGGAGGAGAGGGAAGAGAGGGTGAGAGAGGGAGGGAGAGTGAGAGGGAGTCAGTACAGCAAGAGAGAAGAAAAAGCGGAGGCAAATTAAAGGGCGGGGAGGTGGTGAAGGAGAACGAAGGAATCAAGGAAAAGGAGAACAAGAGGAAGAAAGATGGAAGGAGATACTGGCGAGACACATTCAGAGGGAAGGGTAAAATTTTGAACGCGGGAGTGGCGTGGCCACAGCAGGCACATAGCGAGTGGTGCAGTGACAGTACACTATAGCGTAAAACAGAGAGCACGTTTGCACTATACAAACACTCACAGTCTGTGAGTTACACAGGGAGACAGGAAAATGGGAGATTGAAAGAGGGAGACCGGGCTAATGGCCTGTCTTTAATCTTTGTGCATGTGTGTGCAGTGGTTTCAGAATATGTGTGTATACATGTGTGTCTCAGTTATACATGTGTGCGATCTGCACACTGTTTTCAAAAGTAAACTACTAAACATGGAGCATTACATTGCCTATCTATCACCTTTCTGATGTGTCACCATCTGTAGGTACAAAACCAGGTCTAATGAAAATGGTTTTGTCCAGCACTGGTTAAAAGGGATTACTTTTGTTCCCTTTGAAATGCACAGTATCATTTACAAAAATTAAACTACAGTTCCCAGAAAGCAACATACGGTGCTTTTTTCTTTTGAAAATAAAAATCACCTAGGGATTCCTAACCTACGCTGATGATACTATACACAGCAAAAACATTTAACACCCCATGGTGTTTATATGAGACCGTGCAATCCAGCACCTTGTTCCTGCTCGACCACTTCGCTCTGCTCCAGCAGGGCGACTCGCACTTCCCCCCCTCTGTGTCAATGGCTCTCGCCCGTCCCAAATGCAGAGCTTTTCCACCCTAGCTCCCCAGTGGTGGAACAAACTCCCTACGTTCTACTCCAACACTGGCTGTGTTCCGTCACGGTCTGAAGACACACCTCTTCAGACTCCACCTTGACTGATATACCAATCTAGTACCTTTTTCATAGTACTTGTTCCCTGTGTTTTTGTCTAACTGTTTGATGTTATAGTTTAGAAAGGTATAGCTGATTTACCCACAGCTTACTGTGTGAACTACATTCAATGTTCATTACTAGGGATAGCTGCTACGTTATGGGAAGGATGTTTCTAATTCTGTAGTTGCTTCGATGACCTTCTGTATGCACTTATTGTATGTCGCTTTGGATAAAAGCGTCTGCTAAATGACTGTAATGTAAAAAATGTAATGTAAATGTACACCAGCAGTATTAGATTTAGACCGGAATTTTTTCTGTGTAATTCACAAGTATCCTTACAATGAAAGCAAAATTGCACCAGCTACATAATTCAGGTACAGAAACACTAGTGACAGAGCATAGCCATCAGAAATTAATCTGCAGGTATTCTTGAGTTTGGGAGCCCCACAATGAGACTAGGGAAGGAAAATGAGAGGAGGACAGAGGGTTATAGAAGAAGAGTGTGCGAAAGAGTGGGATGCAAATACGACGGAGAGCCAGGGGCAAGGTCAGTGTCCTTCATGCCCCCCCCCCCCCCAAAGCAGCGGCCCATATTTAGCCCCCTGTAAGGCCAACTCGATACTACATGCATAAGTAATGAGAGGTAATTCTAGAACCGGGGATGTGGGTGTGGTTACTGACCCCCCCCCCCCCCCACACACACACACACCCCCACCCAGTACCTGAGCCAAAAGATGAGAAAAGAGAGGGAGAAAAGGGAGGAGGGGGTTCCAGTCAACTCAATAAAAACTCTCAGGGACAACAGCAGGAAGGTGAGAATTCTGTTGTGATGCCATCATTAGCATGGGACAGTGGCCTGTGCTAAACACACACACACACGCACACATACACACACACTAGGCCCAAAATGATAAAAATGCTTAATCATACAGACCTTAAAAGGGAAGCTGATTTCACTAGGTGGCGTGAGTGGCAGTTTTTGAACTTGTAAAAACTGCACATTCATGGTCCACTTTGGTTATTTAGCAACAATGCACTGATATATAACAGTTACACATTAGTTACACAGTAGTTACAGTGTAATAACACTTAATGTATAGCACTCCACTCATTAGAGTCTGCCATATTACAGGCTGAGCTGTGATTGGAAGAGGAATTTGACCAATGACTTGGACAGCTTTAAGCAATAAAACAGGTAATTGACAACAAAAGTGACAACAATGCCAAAGAGCCTAAGTAAGCAAAAAAAAACTTGGAAAAACTGATTTAAAAAAATTACTTTGATCTTCATTTGCAGGTGAATTTATTCAAGAAACATGTTCATCCCAAGCCGTTGCTATGGGAGTCTTTGAATCATAGATAATATGCAAGCAATGTCCTTGCTGTCTACTGCAGTAATTACGCAACACCACGGCATCAGGCCCAAGACCCGGAGCAGCACCGTAGCCTTCCCTAACATTGTACTCCCAGTCTTGTCCCCGTCTTTGGATCTGAGGAAGACAGCGGCTACTGCAAGTCAGATTGGATGACCGCTAATTTAGCAGCAGCATATAACAGATAGTACTGTATTTTGCCATTCAAATGCCCCCCTAATGTTTAACATTGAGTGAAGGTGCTGCTTATTGGGTGGAAGGGTTGAGGTGTACTTCCTGATCTGTGACCACGGCAACGACGGGCCACACCCATGGTCTGTTACCCTGGCAGCAATATACCCCCCCCCCCCCCTCAAATCCTTACCTTCCATAGACAATGGCTCCATGACGCCAAACTGCTTGAGGACAGCTATAAACATAATCATGACCACACCCCACTGCAAACAGCTCCATTCCCTGTATCGTCATGGCTGGTTGCTGAGGATGACACTTCTTAAGAATAGATGGAGTATGTGTGCGTATATGTATGTGCGTGTGTGTGTGTGTGTGTGTGTGTGTGCGTCTGTGGTGGGGGGAGGGGGGGGCGGGGGGGCTGACGTCAGCTAGGCAAGGCAAGGACTATGGGTGCAAGACCCAAGTGGTTAGGCCGGTGTAGAAAAAAAACACGTTTTTCATGAAGCATGGGCATGGGCTAGAGTGTCCTGTTGAACCCCGGCGTACACCATTCAAGGATATCCAAAAACTCCAAAGAGGGCTGATCTCTGAACCATCCGAACGTGAATTTCTGCCAGCTTAAATGGAACAAGGGATCCTTAGTATTTAGGGTTTACAAAGGGATGAGCCACGCTGCCCTGAAGGTTAACGTTTGTAGTCCCCTCCTCCTGCTGTCAGACTTCCACTCCACCCTTAGGTTCAGGCAAGTGTGTGACTGCGCACATTTACCAGGTGCACAGCGCCAATACAAACGCTGCATAGGTGTGTCTCTTTTCAAATCACATTCTTATATCCCTGAGCAGAACACAACAGAACACAATGGTCTAGTCAATTCATGACTCTACATTGGCATTTTGTTCTTAGCCAAAGTTTGTTCTTAGCCATTGTCTTCGCCATCCTCACAACATACACCATCTGTACGGCACACAATGTACCCACGCTGACTCACAGAAAATTATTTACTATGAGAATCAAGTTCAGAAATACACGTTCTATCAAACCCGACCCTGTAAATTCACATTTGACACACAATCAGGTTGCTCGTCAAGACAAATGTAATCAGCTCTCCTTGCCTTCTCTCAGGACAGTAAAAAATGTTTGTTATACACTTTTTGAATTTTGATATCCTGTCTTTCTTTCACATCTCTGTGACATTTTCCGTTTTTTAACTTTGTCCATTTTGCACCATGAAATCTTCTACTTCTCCCTATGAGTTTATTTGCTGGCAAGTTCTCTGCTTTCTGATGTTTCTTGATCTTACTCTCTCTGATCTTTCTTTCTGTTTTTCTATCTCTCACTCCGTTCAAAACTAGGTGGTCATCCTACCTCCTTTTCAACCAGATTGTCTTGAGTTCCAGCAGAAAATGACTTTCCAAATTCGTTTCATCCAAAGGTCCTGTTTACATTATTTGTCTTTCGTTTTTTTGTAAACTTGTCCTCCAAAAAACAAAACAAAAAACATTTCCTTCAGTAGGGGCAGGATTCCTACTAGAGTACCAACTTAATGTTCAGGCCAAGAGTCCCATCTCCGTTATCATCAAATTATAAATTTCACTGCTCGCTCTTTCTACAGCTTCTCTATTTCTGTCTTATTTCAAGAACTTGGGAGCTTTCTTCCTGTGTCTCCATCTCAACTCAATTATTCTTGGGTACTGAAGAACTTGGGAGCTCTCTCTATCTCACCTCTTTGTCTAACACAATCCCCCTCTTATTTCGTCATTTGTGCAGTCCACCTCACCTAATGCTCCCTCCCTTCTGCCCTCCCTCTCTCTTCTCTTACCTCATACATCACTTCACTCTCTCCACCCACAATCACCCTCTCCTTTTTTCTCTCAAGGCCCAGGGAGAGAGAGAGAGAGAGAGAGAGAGAGAGAGAGAGAGAGAGAGAGAAAGATACACCCCTTCCATCCCTATCACCCAGTCTCTCTGGACTGATTATCCATGAGGTTCACACCGCTGAGAGTCTGTATGCTAAATCTGCCAGAGAGTGCACAGACTGTTCCACACAGATCACTTCTGCAGGTTGGTTCTGTTCAGTTCTAGCCCTAATGACATTTAGTATAAAATATTACATCTTGGTACGCGGTGATACTGTCTGTCGAAGCAGCTTGTGCTATCGTAAATGCCGATATCTCTGATGCAACAAAAAATTGTTTAATTAAAAAAAAAAAATTATCCATGCCCCAACTGAAGACAGTTTATACGTAAGTCTCATATTCTCATCTAACCAAAATCAATCAAATAGCATAGTATGTTGTTGAGGTTATCAGACTCATACCAGCTAAAAGAATTGTGTGAATTAGGTAAAAAAAACAGTTTAAAAAAAAAAAAGGATAATCAATCTTTACATTTTCCATTTGTTCCCTCCGTTCTCCAATTAGTTTTATCTTTTTTCCCTATTTTTTTGTCTATACTATAAAAGTGGAATAAGCGGGCTATGACTCCCTGTCTGACAGAAAGGATGAAGAGAGGGGTTAAGAAGAAAGAGAGAGACAAGGAGGAAGAAGAGAGACCAGGGGAGGAGTCCCTTTCACTTAAAAGCTGTTTTAATATTTTAACTGAAGGCAGATCAATGTTCGATTTATGGCCCTGCGTCTGATGAAAAAATCCCACCTGCCGCTTTCTCATCCATCCCTCCATCCCTCCCTCCTCTGTCATGCTTTCTTTCTCTCATTAAGCTTGAAGAGTCACCCATAAAACTTCCTCAACGTTTACAGTAGTAGAAGATACTCTATGATTGCGAGTCTTCAACCATAGATTTTTTTCCATCCTAAACCTCCTTCAAGTGAGAACACCCCAAATTAATGAATTGGTTCTCGGCATATAGACTACTGTATATACTCCAAAGGTGTTAGAACAGTGACAGATTTCTTGTTGTACAGATTTCTTGTTGTTTTGGCTTTGTACTGCAGCACATTGGATTTGAAATGGAACAGTAACTATGATGTTAAAGTGCAGACTTTCAGTTTTAATTTGAGGGTTTTTACATCCATATCGGGTGAACCATGTAGCAATTGTAGCCATTTTGACACATAGTAAGTGCAATAAGTGCCTGTGGGGACCAGTACGCACAGGCATCATGCCTTGGAGAAGTGACCACATAATGAGGGGATAGACGGAGCCTCAAGGTTTAGGGATGGAGAGATTTGGTCAGGGTGCAGGGTTTGAAGATTGATTGGAGATGGAGCTGTTCCATTCAGTCCAATGAAGGGAAAGAGAGGAAAAACTGGGAAGCGATGACAGACCCAAGAGATTGCATAAAGGGAAAAAATGAGGGGGCCAAGTACAGAGCCTTGGGAGGTACCTGTAAAAAAATTGTGATACAAGTATGTGTGCATATATGTTGTGTGTGTGTCTGTGTGTGTGTGTGTGTGTGTGTGTGTGTGTGTGTGTGTGTGCGTGCGTGCGTGCGTGTGTGTGTTTGTGTGCTAGCTCATAGTTCATAGTTGATGATGACTCTGCACTTCCTAATGCACTAAGTTAAAGGAGTTGGGAGATGCTATGGCGGGAGGGACAGAGTCAGAGGGGGTCGATACAGGACGTGCACAGCGCTCACGCTCAGTCCAGAGAGAGACTGAGCTGGTCCTGGGCCAAATGAGCACTTTACCGGACAGTGAGAGCAATGTCCACAGTCCAGGTCTTTAAGACACAAACACAAACATATGCATTTCTTTGACACACAATACACCATTTTACACAGAACACCACTGATGAGTTTGCAGAAAGCATACTCAGTCCTATGGAGTGCAGAGACAGCCTCTCTCAGCCTACTTAGGGCAGGGCTGTTTGATACCAATACCACAATGAAATTTCGAGGACTTTGTTTGATTGGGTGTGTTCTGGTATACATACAATGCTTTTACCTTTTGTTGGAATTAAAAAACTTGATTTTTCAATGAAGGAGCATCAAAAGCACTGTCTCTCTTTCTCTCTTATCCAGAATCAAAGCATGTAGCTTTGCCACAGGAGACATCCAGGCAGGAGCGTTCCAGTATCATGGTGCTCCTGCTTGCTTGGTCTGCATTTGTCCTGTGTGCAAGTCTTTCATAGGAAGCCACCCGCTTTGTTTCCATTACCAGCGTTCAAACACATTCTTTAATGTGAATTGCTGCGTAAACGTCTCGCTGTGGAACATGAAGTCAAAGTCACCCAGATATCAAGCTAAGCAAATATTAATGTACTTTAGCTGCAAAGAAAACTACATCGCACCCTTCATGTTGTGTTATCCCTGCAAAGTCATTGGCATATTACCAAAACAAAATGACAAATGACCACATATGGAACTGACTTCAGAAAAGGAATTCACAGGATGTTTCTGTCATTTACATCACATTACATTTAGGAATTTGGCAGATGCTCATGTCCAGAGCGACTTAAGCACACACAAAAAGGTTTAAATGACAAAGAGCTGGTGCCCACCCATTAGGGTTTGCACAATAAATAGTAGCTGCTAAATAAATAACTTGTATAGAACTAGTACTTATTCAAACTTACAACACAAAGTTAAACTCCATTACAGGTGCAATAGGGAGACTGAGAATGTAATGCTTTGAAGTAGTAAATAGGTCCGAGGACATTGTTTTCAACACAGCATAGGTGGGGCTAGTAAAGCCCTGATAAATGTTCAGAGTTCAGCATTAGGTGAGCCAAGTACAATGCCTTCTAAAGACAGAACATCATTACTTGGTGCATCAATGCGTCAGAAAAATGAGGAGCGGTTACTCCAGTGCTGCTAAGGCAGGTTTGTTCTGCGCATAACTGCACCTACAGACAGATATTAGACTATTCCCTCCGCAGAGAGAGCCATAGGAAATGGAGGGAGGCTTTTAGCCCATTGGAGTATGCTGGCTCCTCTCAGAGGGCCATTAAAATGCTAACGGGGGTTTAAAAGGTGTGCTGACGTTACATTTTACTTCAGGGCTCGGATCGTCTTTGCTGTCTGACATCACAAATGATCAGACTATAGGCTTCCTTTGTTTCGCTAAGAGCCAACAACACAACAGTGGAGAGCAACAGGAGAGCACTAACTGATGTGAGACCAAAAACATATCATTAAACGTATTTAAAAGAAGCTGTTTATAACTGACAGGAATATGCTATGATTATTGTAATTACACAATATTTACTCACTCACACACTCAGTTCTACACTCACTCACTCATTCAGTTCTGCATTCACTCACTCAGTTCTAGACTCACTCACTCAGTTCTATACAAACTCACTCAGATCTAGACTCACTCAGTCACTCACACACTCACTCTCCTTCACTATGACACTCTAACGTTTGCTTGTATATGCACTAAGTCATTCACTTCCTCACTCAACATCTTGCCCTTTCACACCATCCCTGCCTCACTCATTCATTCCCACTCTCTCTCAGCCTCACTCACTCACTCACTCACTCACTCACTCACTCACTCACTCACTCACTCACTCACTCACTCACTCACTCACTCACTCACTCCTCATCCTCACTAATTCATTTCCTCACTCACTCTCCCATGTGGCTTCTCTGCTCACTCAGCCAGCAAGTTCTTCCAATCCTAATGTAATGTCTATCTTGCTGACCCGACAAACTCATTTCCTGTTTAGATAAAACCTGAATACACTTACAGAGCCTCTTGTGCTGCATTAAAACATTGATGTACAAACAGTTTTTAATGCTCGGCATAAACAGCTGGCAGTGATGTTATGCTGAGCTGTACACACAGTGAAGTTAAGGCCATGTCTCTTGTGAATTCCCGAGCATTGAACTTCAACTCCGACAGGATCCAATTTCAATAAAGCTCAATAAAAGAAGCATTAGGGCTCATAACTCCAGGCTTACAGTTACTCTGCAGAAATCCCTCAGGGCACACCGGCTCCCCCTTCTGGATAGTGGTGGATTCCAGATCACTGGGAGGAGCCAATTACACTGTCCATGTACAGGGATAGTTCACTTCAGGGGTAGGCAAAATCGCTGTAAGTTGCTTTGGAGTTACCTGAAACATATTTCCTTGCCTTAGATCATAAACCCCCGAATGGCCATATACCAGACATTGTAAAACAGATTGGTTGTCAGAAATTTATTTAAGTATGAACAATATCCTTACAAACTGTCTGGGCCAATGTAAAACCTACAATAAAATAAAATAATTTAAAAAAGTGAAAGTGAACTATCCATTTAACGCGAGTGTAACCTTGGTGAAGAAATATTCCAATATGGGGTCTATAAACTACTACTACTACAAACAAGAGCTAAAACAGGGCCCTACAACAACTACTTATTATTGAATCTCGAGTGGGAAGTGTGCTGACACTACGCAGATGCAACCATGTAGGCCTACAGAGTCACACATGTTTATGCAAATGAGAGGTTCACACTGTATTTTTTTCTTCACAATAATCCAAGAGCCAAGAGTAAGTCTGTGGTCATCCACATTTGGCCCCTGGACCAATTGAATAGCCCTGCTCTACATCGAAATTTCACAGGCTCCAGCAGTCTATAAGGTGTTAATTACACATAAAGAGATAAACAGAAATGTTTCCTGAACTGGGTCAGTATATGGCTAGCACAGTCAAAATATTCAGCTAAAAGTGTGTACTTGCAGTTGCAGGCAAGCAAAAGTTATCCTCTGTTGTTTTGGTTATTCCATGTACTCTTTTAGAGGTGCACTATGCAGGATTTTACCTAGAAAATATTATAAAATAACTATGCTCATTCATATCTATGATGCACTGGCAATCTCTGTCGAAAAAAAAAACCTTGCTCCTCTGCCTGTATTTATTCTTCTAAGATGTGTTCAGGACTGTTAGGATCCTGTAATTCCGTCTGTTTATTCATTATTATTTTTCCTGATTTCTTTTCCCTCGCGATTGTCAGTCCGCGTTCCATGTTTTCTGAGATTCCACTCCCTGTCTTTGTCATTTCACTATTCGGGTGATTTTGGGAACATTCGGGTTTCCTCTGTATTTCGTATCTCGTTTTCTTCCTTCTGACTTTATTTATATTTGTATATAATACTAATGTACTAATCATACTAACTGTTAGATTAGATTTAATACTAACCCGCTAACAAACTAACGTGTATATAATACTAACCAGCTAACCTACTAACATTATGGTTTTAGAGTTCGCTACTAACATTACTAATTACTAATTAATCTTGAGTTTCTACCTGCAGCTGTCATTTCCCTCCTCGTTATCCTATCCCTGTATCTATCTGATTTCGCATTCTTTGCACGTGTGTCCACTTTCGCGTTCCTCCCCTCCGAGCTGTGCACTTGTCTACCTGCTAACTCCAGGCCGTTTGTTATCATTGTGTCTATGTGTATTCTGGTCCGTGTCTTACGTTTTCCCTCGTTATTGTACTATCAGCTTCCCTTATCGTTTCATTGTGCTCACCTGTGAGCGATCTCCCCTCCCCGTGTCTGCACACCTGATTCCCATTATGTCTGTCTCTCCCTGTGTATTTAACCCCTGTTATTTCAGTCTGTCTTCGTGAGTTCCTCACATGATATTTTGCTTCTGTGTTACCTTCTGTGATTCTGCCCGAGCTGTTTGTTTATTTTGTAGTTTCTGTTTCCTAGTTTGTTTCCCTAGTTTTTTTTTTGCCTGTTGTTTTGTTTTCTTTGTGTTCCTCCTACGCCTCCCCGGTTTGGACCCCTGCCTGTGTTCTCGCGACCCCCGTTTTTTGGATTCTGCTTTTGTACCTTTGCTGTGCCTTCCCGGTTACGACCCCTGCCTGTTCCTTGACCATTCTTTGGATTGTGATTTGTTTCGTTGCCTGTCTCCCCGTTTTTTTGACCCAGCCTGTCTTACTACGGATTGCTGCCTTGTCCTCATTAAACTTCGGTTTTTTTGTACTTCTGCCTGCGTTTGGGTCCTTCCCCCCACCTGATCCTAACAAGGACGTTTCTGTGCATGGCTCTCTTTTCTGTGTGGGGACGGGTGGGTGCTGCTACAGAGCCTGTGGAGTGGGATCAGGTTTCAGCTTGAGCGTTTGTAGCCAGCTGGCTACTGCAATGGCAGACATGAAGAAGCGCAAAGCCTACAGTGATGGCAAACAACAAGCAGACAGGGTGCATTCAAGAAGCAGAGTCAGCCTAGGATTTGCTTTTCCTCCATGGTGACAGATGACATTTTGCAAGGGATTGAAAAGCAAGGAGCTTTCCAAGGAGTTACTGTGTTTTCTGTTGGGCCTGTAAGTAATGTTACCTCTGGCCACCTGGCTAAGTAGTTAGATGGTCAAAGTCGGGTAGGCTACATTTTGTATCGAAAAAATACCGATGTAATATTAAAGGTATACTATGTAGTTTCAGAACACTAGATGGCAATATTGAGCACGTAGGAGAAAAGGGCTCCCTGAAAATTGCTTATCACGTGTTCTTCTCAGACGCGCACGACGACACACAAGCATTGTGGTGACGTTTCACACATTTTCTCTGACCGTGGACTCAATTCAATTCACTTTATTGGCATGACAAGACATTGAATCTGTATTGTCAAAGCATACTGCATTAAAACAGTCGAAGACATACATCTAACTCTGAACAATACAAAACAGCAAAGACTAGAAACGAATGAACAGTAACCATACATGAAAACAAGAACTTTTCTTTGATTATGGATTTAAAAATTACAATAATGTAAAATAATAAAGTACAATTAAAAATAATAATTATCAATAGAAATGATGATGAGAACAACACATATGATCTTATAAAGTGAATATAATGTAAAAAATTCAAATTGGTTTATAATGATCTCTGTCACTCACTGTCCCTAAGATGATGGCAGGCAGCTATATATTGTGCTGCCAGGTCACAGCACGTCCTCTCCTCTCCTAAGAGGATGGGAAGTTCTTGGATGTCTGTTAATTTTTTTAATTGAGGGTATCTCTGATTTATTTTGGGAAAATATTTATTTCTAATTTGATTGTATTTTTCGCATTTTGTGATAAAGTGCCGCTCCGTCTCAACTTCATTGAGATGGCAATGTTTCTCCTCCCGGAGTCTGTTGACTCTATCACGGTCACTCTGATCAAGCTGTCCTCTTCCCCTGGCCCTGCCTCGCCCACCACAAACACGATTGTCGCTTTGGATAAAAGCGTCTGCTAAATGACTAATGTAATGTAATGGGCGCTATTTTTATAATGATATTGTTACCTCCTCGGCTGAAAACATCTTGCTAATGAGTAAGGGCAGAAACATACCTCACGCAAATAGCTACACGAACGTGGAAGCTTCGAGCTACGCGAACAGTTTTTCTTTTGCCATGACAGTTGTGAAAGACAAACCAGAGGAAAGCACAGATCGAACAAGAAAGTTGTTTACTGTTGTTGCTGCTATAGTGTCCCTTGCTGCAACGCTCTGGCTTGTCTTTCACAAATGTCATGGCAAAAAAAAACTGTTCGCGTAGTTCAAAGCGTCTACGTTTGCGTATTTGCGTGAGGCATGTTTCGGTCCTAAACTAAAATAAGAGTTTACCTGGAAGCCTGCCCACATGGCCTGGCCATGTCAATCAAATGAGCAGGAACCGCCCATTCGTGACGTTTACACCATTTTAGCTGTTTCTGGCTTTAAAGGTATACTATGTAGTTTCATTGTAAACAACTCGTTCTTTGTTTACATTCAAATTTTCTCCCCAAAAAACATTGTTTGTGTCCTTGTGGTCTAATAAACATGTTGAATGTATTTCCTACCTCATAAGTCGTTCGCAAAGTGTTTTTTTGTTAATGTTTTGAATGTTACACTGTTGACATCCCGCCGCCATTTTTAAAGCCAGAAACCGCTAAAATGGTGTAAACGTCATGAATGGGCGGTTCCTGCTCATTTGATTGACATGGCCAGGCCATGTGGGCAGGCTTCCAGGTGAACTCTTATTTTAGCTTAGGACCGAAACATTCCTCACGCAAATACGCGAACGTGGACGCTTCGAACTACGCAAACTATTTCCCCCATATGTATATTAAATATTTATTAGGGGTGTAACGGTACACAGAAGTGACGGTTCGGTACGTACTTCGGTTTTGAAGTCACACTTCGGTAACAGAGTGCATAATTGCTGCGTCGTGGATCGGACCCAGATAAGCGTATCTTTTTTCATTGCTTTCAGCTGTTGTTAGTTAATTAAACAGATTGGAGTCACTCGGTAGCTTAGTTTATTTTGAATTGTTTGCAGTTAGTCCATAGCTTGCTCGCTGTAATTGGGCCAGCTACCTGTCTTTTGTGTTGCTAATTAGAACTCACTCTGAGGTGATGAGCTGCAAACACGCTTAATATACACACAGGTGAAACTGGTTCCAACTAAATTAGCAACACAAAAGACGGGTATAGCTGGCCCAACTACAGCGAGCAAGCTATGGACTAACTGCAAGCAATTCAAAATAAAGCAATAGTAGTTTACAATGAAACTACATAGTATACCTTTAAGTTGTATTTGAAAAAATAAATAATATTTTATACATATATTTTCATGAAAAAGTAATTTAATTGACAAGGGTATTAGCTAGCTTAGCTATGAAAGACAGGATAGTCTATGGTCTGTTAATGTTACTTATTCCTCACAGGAATCTTTACATCGTCTTTACATCCCAGTTCTAAATGTATGTTCAGAATAACGATAGCTAAATATTGAAAAAGCGCACCATTTTTTTCAGCCAGACATTTAGGGCACTGAGCCGGCTGAATTTCTCACTGCAACATGAAATAAAATCATTCTTTAAAGGGTAACTACACTCTAGATTACTTTTTTTCTCTGTAAACGTGTTTGTATGGCTACCTTATAATGAAACATATTCATGCATTCCGTTATTTCAACTATTCTGAAATAATATTGTATATGATAAGAAACTGGTAGAAAAGCGCCTTTGTGCCTCCCGAATGGTTGAAATTTCCTTTCTGCTCCCCACACCTCTCCCGCCCCAATCGTGATGTCAGAGTACCTCTTTGGAGGTACCTCTACTTCATATGGATAATTATTGGTTGGTTACGGCATGCATTCGTCGTGGCATTGTTTCGACAACCTTATGCAACGTCACAACATTTATTTCTGTCCAGAGTTGCATAAATTTTTGGCCAAGATGATGACATAGGAGACATCTTGATGACATAGGAGAGTCAAACCACTGCATAAAGTCTTCTCCAGCACATCCCAAAGACTTTCAATGGGGTTAAGGTCAGGACTCTGGTGGCTAATTCATGTGTGAAAATGATTCCTCATGCTCCCTGAACCACTCTTTCACAATTTGAGCCCGATGAATCTTGGTATTGTCGTCCTAGAATATGCCCATTGATGGGATAACCTGGTCATTCAGTACATTCAGGTACTCAGCTGACTTCATTTTATTGCTGCATAACGTTGCTGAGCCTAGACCTGACCAATTAAAGTAACCTCAGATCATAACATTGCCTCCAGATTCTTGTACAGTGGGCAGTATGCATGACGGGTGCAACAGTGACTTTTTTTTTTTGGCCAGGCAGTGTACTTCCCTGTCTCATCTCATGTCTGTTCTAGTGCCCCCTTGTGGTGGAATGGGCTTCCAACAACCTTCAGGGCTGTCTTTCACCACAGACTGAAGACCTGCCTCTTCAGAATTAATCATTGTTCCCTCACCCGTCAAAGACACCCAGCCTTTATAGTATATAGGGAATAGTATGGTGGTTGGTCTGCTGCCAGATATGGGCGGCAGTGTAGTATAATGGTTAAGGAACCGGCCTTGTAACCGAAAGGTTGCAGGTTTGATTCCCAGGTAGGACACTGCCGTTGTACCCTTGAGCAAGGTACTTAACCTGAATCGCTTCAATATATATCCAGCTGCATAAATGGATACTATGTAAAAAATGCTAAAAAGTTGTGTAAGTCGCTCTGGATAAGAGCATCTGCTAAATGCCTGTAATGTAATGTAATGTAATGTAATGTAATATGCAGTAGATATGGATGGATCGCTTTAAGGGTTGTTTCTCCTGACTTATTTTTCCATAGAGTTCAATATAGGGTGTCACCCCTAGCAGAGACATAAACAGAGTTTAGAGGAGGAATCTTGGTTGTTGTTAAATATTGGCCATCGAAATGAAAAGGTGGGTGAAACAGTGTAGGCGTTTCGACCAAGTGCGGTCTTCTTCAGGCAACAAGACCGCACCGGGTCGAAACGCATTGCTGAGTTATGCTGAGTGCAAGTAGCCATAGCCTAATATTGTTTGTCTTACTTGTCTGTATTTGAGCACTTACGTATTGTGCATTTATTTTGTAAATGCCCCAGCGCCTTCAGTTTATTAGACAGATGGTACACTGTTTCACCCCAAATAGGTTGCTCTCCCATGTAAACAAAAATCTTTGCCATTTGCAAAACAACCTTCGTAGCCTATCCTCCATTTTATGTGATTTATTCCACCAGGAAAAGAGAACTTAATTATGCTGAATTCCCTCTACACACTGAACTTATTTTATTGCTTTTTCAGCTCCCATTAAACTAACAGGAGGACCCTAGATGAACAAACTCTTGGCAATATCTCTGTGAACACAGGAATGTGTGTTCCAGAACTGAACAGCTATAATGTAAAAATAGCGAGCGCCGCTAGACTGAGAATGCTACTTGTAGTGCTGTCGCCTTATGTCTTTAATTGGCTTCTCTACATGAAGCATCAACAAAGAGTGAACAATCACAACAAAAAATGGCCAAACTGTGGTGGAAGTGCACTCAATATAGAGGGACAAATGATGCAGCTTTAAATTAGAAAAATGGAATTGAAACTAAATATAAACCCCTAAATATTAACCCTAAGCAAGAGGTCATGGAGATGGTAAGAAAAACGAAATTGTCATAGAACTGGGGGGTATTCCACAAAGCAGGATTACTGAGTTAGATGAATAACTGCATTGAGTAAAACCCAAAACCCTCCCAAATTTGGAACATGGACTGAAGTCAAAAGAGCTGTTCCGGATTTTATTCAGTGCAATTATCCAGCTAACTCAGTAATCCTGCTTTGTGGAATACCCCCCTGATTTCCCTTACTCTGGGCCCATACTGTAAAGTGGTCTCTCCTCCCCCTTAATTCTTAATTCTGATTAAGGATGTAATGTCCACTCAAAATCACTAGAGGGCGCCAACCAGCTTTTATTCATAGAACGTGTGCCCCAGAGACACAGGCTGCTACATTCTCCTATACTAGGTATCCGCACAGCTGCCGAGCGGCCAGTGACAGGAGCCCCTTCTGAATACATTGCCAGACTTTTTGGAGATTCTGAAACTCTTGAGTACCATGTTCACTCAGCCATTCAGTCATAAAAAATGCAAAGTGTTCTCCACTCGACAATCCATCTCTCCGCATCAAACAAAATTCCCAGGACTGTAACATACTGTATGTTACAATAGTAAAAAGATTTCTTATCAGGTTTAGGCCTAGTCCTGGACAATGACCCCATAGTATAAATGGGACAAATATAACAGTTGATGAGAGGAAAAAGTAAAGCTCTCTAACTACAGTGAGTATAAATGCGACGTAAGGTTTGTAAAATACACAGCTGCAAACACCTTTTATTTAGTGACAGCTGACAGAGACCCATTGTGAGCCAGAGTGTTCATTGCTTGTGTGTGTGTGTGTGTGTGTGTGTGTATTCTATTGTAAAACCTCTGCTGTCTCCCCTCTTATCCTATTTACTCTTGCCGCAGCCCTAATGCATTTTTTAAACACGTCCTGGTATTCCACTTCCGAAATCAGATATTCCCAGTGCCGCTGAAGAGTCAGTCAGTTCCCTGAAAGACTGCAGAGAACCCAAATTGATAAAACTCAGATTATAAAACATTCACACACAGACACACGCACACACAAGGAAATATAGTGTGATTATGACCTATTTTATTCTTGTCTTTTTTTCTTCTTCAAAGTCTTACATATACAGCTGCACTCAAATGACCATAGAAGAAAATCCCCTCTGGTACAATAACAAAAGCATGTTTCTTCTTATCCTTCTTCTTATTATTTTCTGATTAGACAAGGATATTTACGCTCCCATAGACCAGTCTGAGAGGAGAAAACGATTAACCCCACTCAACAGAATCCTTGGCTGCACACTGCACAACACACAGCCCCTGTGGTATAGTTTTGTGAGACACACACTGTTGACTGCACACTGAGCTGAAGTCTGGTAAATGATAACTTGTCCTGTAACTGTTTCTGGTTGTTTTTCATCGTTAACTATTTCAGGAGTGCCTATCGGCAATTGTGAATCCTTTTCAGTTCATTCTGCCCTTGGCTTTAGCATTACAGTGCATCTGAAATTTTACAATTTAGGCATTTAGCAGAAAGCCATTTTTAGCCCAAGTGATTTACAGGAAGGTAATTGAACACAGCTATAAAGACACTACTAGATCTAGAGAAAAGTAAAACTGCAAAGCTATCAGTGAAATTCACAGGCAATCGTTTCTCATAATGACACAGACATGTTTTAAATTAATAGGAATTAATAAATAAAAGTTAAAAATTGCCGCTAATAAGTAAGCCTTACTCAAAGCAGCACTGGTACTTCTAATAATGCGGATCAATGAGAAAGAACGCTATTGAGGAGGGTAACTCAAAATTACAGGCATGCTCTCTCCGCACCACCGCCCGCTGCAGATCGCCGGCCGTCACAATGCGGCCAGCGCGGAGAGCCCCAGTGGGTGGAGTCCCAGCGCAGCAAAGCCCCCCATGACACGGGCACAAAGCCGAATAAAGGTCAGCCTTAGGGGCGAGGTTGCCAGTCTGGCTGAATAAGGTCTCCGCGGGGGGGTGGGGGGCGGGGGCAGAGGAGGAGACTGGGCGTTGGGGGAGGGGGAGGGGGAGAACGCACGCACACGTTAGCCGCAGTGCCACACGCGGGAGGCAAAACGTCAATAATTTAAACATCTGGGGCAGAGGCCGGGGTTGGGGGGGGGGGGGGGGAGGAGATGAAGGGGGCGGAGTCAAGGGAGAGACGGTTGAGCCCAGCGCTCCCTCGAATCCTGTTTCCAGAAATCTCACCACATGCTCACCTACTTCGCCCACATGCTGGAAGCTTAGCTTCCTCTTCCTAACACTATGGCCAACGGTTTTCAGAATCGCTGATGGGTGATGTACGGAGCAGCCGGCCACAGTAAAGTGTACAGCTCTGACAGAATAGTTTTAATTTGATCCAGGAGGGATCTGTGAGAGTAAAATGTTCTCTGAGTTTATTTAATTCTGGACATTTTTCTGTGATGCTGTGGAGTTCAAACATGGCTTTACAACCCACAAAGACACAACTTTTGCAAAGGATACCATGAATTAAAACAATGGTTCTCAAACTCTGTCGTGGGGAACCCATATGCTGGTTTTTTGTTCATTGCCAATCTCTTGCTCTATTCAGGTTGTTGAACACATGTGTTTTGGTTCTTTCATAATGTTTTATTTAAACTTATTAACATAATGCAGGTTTGGATCATGCATAGCTATTTCTGTCATAATGTGGCTAAAGACGATAGATAATCCCTCAACATGAAAAGCGTATTATTGAGAAAGATTTAAAGCTGAGATTGCAATTGCGGTTGGAACAAAAACCCGAAGGGTTCCCCAGAACCGAATTTGAGAACCAATTAAACAATTAAAACACACAGGACAAGGAGACATAGGCCACACGGCCTTGGTGGTCAGTGAAAGCAGAAGCATAGTTCGTTTGTTTGTTTGTAGATTTATTTGAGTGCTCAAGTTCGCCCCCTACCTGGTCCCTGTGGTGCTGCACTGGCAATGATCCACTTGACCAGACAGCACTTCATGAGGGCCTTGCGGGTAAGCCGCGGCTTCTGCCACTTCGCCCCTCCTTCTTTCTGCCCCCCAGGGCTTGGCTCCACCCCGTTTGCATCGCCAAGCAAGCTGCCGTCCACCGCCTTTCCATCAGCCTGCAGGGCAAACAGAGGGCTCACAATACTACAAAGAGGGTTTGGTACAGTAGCCTACAGACAGAAGGAGTAGTATAGTACAGAGATAGGCATTAGAACAGCACAGAGAGAGGGGTTATTATAGTACAGAGAGTGGGTGGTTTGTATAGAAAGTGCTTAGTACGGAACAGAAAGAGAGAAGGGTAATAATAATAATGGTTAGTATGGTACAGAGAGAGAACGATGAATTAGTACAGTACAGAGAGCATGGGGTTAGTACAGAGCAGAGAGAGATAGGTTAGTATAGTACAGTGAGAAATTGATTGGTACATTACATAGAGAGAGGGATTAAAATAGTACAGAGAGAGGGGAGTTAGTATATTACAGTGAGAAAGGGGTTAGTATAGTGAGAGAAAGGGGTTAGTACAGTGTAGAGAGGTTAGTATAGTACACAGAGAAAGGGGTTAGTACAGAGAGAGAAGTGAATCATAACGTCATCAGCAGCCTACCTTACTGATGCACACATAATCTGTAGCCTTATATTCCTAACTACAATTTATACCAATAGAGTATTTTACATTTGAGGAAGAGATGGAGCATTTGGTCCAGGAAGATGGAGGAATGGGGGTAATTTTAGTGGAGAAGCTTGTCTGTATCGCCTCCCTATGTACAGCCGCTGTGGTAATATTTTGACAGCAGACCTCCACCGGACTGTGGATATGCACATAAAATCCAGCCCTGATGATCAAAGTGGGCAGGCCAACTGCTTCTTATACAGTCACTGTTTCTATTCAATGTGAGTACACTGAGGTCACAGCTTGGGTGTATCCACAGGGTGTTATTTCTACCACTACTGCCTGGCCAGCCACACTCTTTCCAGACCACACAGTGGGAAAATACACTCTAATACACACACGTGCCACTGCACAACACACAGGCACAGACAAATAGGTACTTTACATGGGAAGCGCATACACACACGCACGCACGCATACGCAAACAGCGCAGCTATTGAGTAACAGTACGATTGCAGGCTAAGGCTTGCCTATGTCTTTCTTCCAAAGACTGCTACGGTACAGACACACCATGATTACACTCAGACACCCTCCAGCACACACACATGCCACTGCGCAACACAGCTCACACGCAGCATACAGACTGTTAGTCATACTGTAGACACTTCAGCTCTGGGATCTCAGGGCCGCGGTGTCTGCTAGCCTGTGGCATGTTTCAGCACTTCAGTGCTTAATTAGGTCACTGACTGGCTAAAGAGCCTTAAATGGCTGATGATTGAAAGGAAACCCAGAGACACTGTGTGCTCTATGGAACACGCACGCGGGATAGCTCAGCCTGCCTGCTTCAGGGAAGACCGCTCACTTGGGGTCTTGAGGCACCTCAAAGAGCCAACATGAAACAGGGGTTTCACGTCTATGTGAGTTTTTCTGGGGTTGGATATGTGTGCTTCTGTATGCGAGTGTTCAGAGGGTTGCACATTTGTGTGTTAGTATACTTGTATGTTGGGGGCTGTGTGTCTGTGTGTGTTGGGGTGAGGCAGTATGTTTGGTTTTGTCTGTGTGTGTATGTAGGGCACTTGGTGTGTGTCGGCGGGTGAGGCAGTATGTGTGGGTGTGTGCGCAGGGGGTGGGTCATGTTTGAGTGCATGTGTTGGGGTAGGGCGCACACGGTTGATAGAATTGGGTAAAATATCTGGGGAGTGCCCGGCTCTTTCCTGTTCCCGTTTGAATGGATGAAGAAACAGTGCATGCAGACTGCTTAGAAACGCTCTCAATAATTCACACTCCTTAAAAACAGCATGAATAAAACATCAGGGAGGGACATTCTGTAGAAGAACAATGTGAGGAAGACAAGGAAGCCCCCCCCCCCCCCCCCCCCCCACACACACACACACACACACACACTTGCAGACAAAAACACACACACTCATTCATGCTTATCTACAAACTAAAGAAACTAATCAAAGTGTACTTTTATAATTACAACATAGGCATTTGCAGTATTGCTAAGTTGAAAAAGGCATGGCAGGATGGAAACGTAGCATAAACCCTGATTAAATAATTACAAATAATCACAACGCTGATACGGGGCAAATGGCGACTCGAGTGTTAACAAAAAGGACGAAAACGATGAGTAAATGAACTTAAAAACTTACAAACGTAAAAAGGAGTTTCTTAAAAGATGGAATTTCAGTGTCTTCCTTTTTGGATGGTCATCCAAGTGGATATACCCTTGAACAGCTTCAGCAAGCCTAGCCTTGTTGACCAATTGCAGGCGAGGGTGTATTGGGGGACGGTGGACAATGCTGGGTGAAAATTTTGACTAGTTCGGCTTGCCAGTCTGCACACACTGCGACAATCGAAGCCTAATGCGACGCTTCATTTTGGTCGCAAACCAGCTGAAAGCCTTTTGCGAATCCACAAATTCGATTTTCGTTTTAAGCATACTGCGGCCTTTAGGGTCACGCTGAGATAACACCGCCCCCACCCCAACATCTGAGGCCACCACCCACCTCAACCACAAAGGGCAGGGATGGGTCAGGATGGACTAGCGCAGGAGCAGTAGTAAACCTCTTGTTCTGAGAAGGTGGCTTCAAGCTTCAGGGGTTTGGGAGAACCGAGCACTAGAGCACTGGAATTAAAAATCTTTACATATAATTGATTTTTAAGGAGGTGTTGGAGGACCTGCCGAATGCGCTGTACATGCTCTGTGGGGGGAGACAGGACAGGCAAGAAAAATACACTTGGAAAGGGAAGCTGGCAGCCTCTGAAGGTTTGCAGGTGGAACTCTAACTCTCTCTCTGACACACACATAAACACAAGCACTCTCCTAGACCCCTCACACTTTGCCAAAGATCAGAGATAAGGAAATAATTACATCAGCATCAAGCTCTCTATTCTGGAGTCCCAGCCCTAAGTGCATAAACATGCTCCTTGGAAAGCTGATGGGTCAATTGCAGTGTGCTTAGCTGGTGTTTAAACCTGAGGTTTGAACCACTAGACCACAGAAGGGCATTACAAATGGGACAGCTTATCCTTATTATGCAGATTTTGATAGTTGTTGTGATGCAGTTCTGTGGTCTAAACCTGAGGTTTAAACTCCAGCTAAGCATGCTGTAATTGACCCGAACAGTTTAAAACTTTATCATGGTTTTATGCCCATTAGACGGTGAGCTCTGATAAAGGGCAGACTCCTTTAGACCAGTCACAATATCCTCCATCCTATCTGCATTACAGTGGTCAAACTAAGCAACGCGCGGGGCAGCACAACACTGGGCAACCGGAGGTCCTTTCCACGCCGACCGTTGAAGAACCGCCACGCGCCTCTCTGGGACATCAAGAGGAGCCAAAGCACAGTGCAGAACAGTCAGAAGCACAGCTCAGGCAGTAAGGAAGAAAGGCTCAGTTTCGCTAAAGGCGCCACACTCCTAGAGGAGATGGTCCGGGGAGGTGGTCAGGGACGGCTGCTGGAAATCAAAACCTGAGCCGCCGCTTGAATGAAGGCCTGCTCCAAAGCGGCGAAAGCGGTGTAATGTCGCTTGAACCTTCTTCGGTGCCACAGTGCCGCAGTGCCGCAGTGCCACAGTGCCACAGCAAAGAACTTTACAGAGTACATGGGAGTCTGATGAGCAAAAGAAAAAGAAAAAAAGAACAGAGCCTTTCATTCTGAAGGCTGTAATCTACATACAGTATATCCCCTAACAAACATCACAGAACCGTCTGAGGAAGGGTATTAATTAAGACTCGCCCCACTACAAATGCATGACAAAAGAAGTTTTGTTTATCAGCCATGTGGCATACTTGGAGGGACTGTGAGGACATGGGGGGGTGAAATCATTTCTACTCCCTGAGGAACAACACCTGCCCAAAAATAGGAATAGAGGGGAATTTTTAGAATGAATGAAAATGTTATTGCCCTGAAGGGAATTTGTATAGAAGGGGATAGTCGAGGGGGTAGAATAGAGATGAAAAAATAGTGAGGAGATTCAAAACCATTTTACACAGCAGACATTTGCATGGCTATTTTTGTACATTCTATGGCAAATAAAAGGACCAGAGAAAGAGAGAGAGGGGGGGGTTATATAACAATAACCACACGTGACAATTCCAGCCCACGTTTGCTTTCAAGATTTGTAGATTTGGACAGACACACACAAACCATTCAATTGTACAAACAACAGTGGGAGTGGAGTATACTGTATATGGTTCTCATCATGAGGCTGCTGTACGTTAAATACATTAAAACGTGTTTTTGAGATGGCATTGAAATAAAGGCAGTGATGGCTCTTTTGGTCTTTCTTTTGCTCCTTCTCTCTCTCTCTCTCTCACTCTTTCTCTCACTCACAGACCTGTGTTTGCATCTTGAAGGTGACTGAATTCGGGCCCTGGCCATGCTGAATTATTTATGGGAAGCCAGTGGAGTAGACACGTGCGCACACACGCACACACGCACACACGCACACACACACACTTACATATATACCATATGAAGTAGCATACTGGACATATTCAGGCTCACCTCACTCACAAATAGTGCAATCTTGTAAGGTTGTGAGTTGTAATTTATAAAATTACTTACATTTGTGATGCACAGGAACCACAGAGTAACCATCATTTGGTTGGTAGTTCAGAAGAACGCTTTCAGCAAAGGAAGCATGTGCTTTGTTTTCCAGTGTGTGTTACAGTAACTCACTGATGGTTGCAGGACATTGGGAAATAAGAGATGAAGAGAGGACGTACAGGACAAACGATTTTTGGGTGAAATACAGGACGTCCCAGCTAATATCCGAAATCCTAGGCCCAACAGTAATACACTACTTCTCTGCACTCTAGCTGTATAACTTCTTCCGAAAACATTTTTTGACTGTGATCTGAATCACCTCATAGAGTGTGGGCACACCAAGGGGCCAAGACTGGACTTTCGTTTTGAAGCTCACTTGCTGGTTGGGCTGGGAGCAGCAATTGTGCTGTTGCTCACTTGCGCCACTGCGATTGGCTCCAGTATAGGTCTTTCACCATGTAAGTCAATGGCAGCAACGTGGTCAAAATACTCAGTCAATATATTTTTCCCACAAGAAAATGTAATTGCAATAGGTGCCTTTCCTTCATTTAATGCCTCTGCATGTGCTGATTTTTTAAAATATTGTGTCGTTTGGACAGGGTATTAACATTTGTTCAGGACCAATCAGGGGAACAGGTTGAGTCCTCTTCGGCTCCAAGGAGCAGACGCAGTTTGTACAAACGGGCGGCGAAAAAGACATCCGGAGCCTCAATTCAGTTTGTACGAGGCCGTCGAAAGCCAATGGGTGACGTCACTGTGGCTTTGTCCATATTTTTATACAGTCAATGGGGCACACGCACCAGTATTGCACAGATTGCAGTGAAACAGCAGACTCACAGATGCACATGGCCAGACGGCCACCTCACCTGAGAACAGACTGCGGACTACACTTGCTTCTTCATGCTACATCTGCCTCAAACGCACTGAATGAGAAATTGTGTTGCAAGCGACCTCCTCTGAATAAAGACATTTAAAAACATTATGTAGAGACCGATGAGAAAAAGCAAAAGTAAAGACGGTAAAGTTTGGCTACTCATGACATGTTCGATGCTATTTACAAACCGGGGTTATGGAGTGCGTCCAATTGTGATGCAAAAGGCTATTAAACTGTTTTACAAATTAAGGCATTTTTATATGGGTGTATATAGACACATACTGTATTTACATACTGTATATTAATGTGTAAATTGCAATGGTTTTGTAGCCTTAATAAACATCGTACTTAGGGCCTGATTTACTAAGACCTTTAGCGTCTGCAAAACTTTTTAGCACACGCCAGACCAATAACATGACCAATGATTGGTCAGGGAATTTTTTCTGCACCAATCATTGCTTGTGTTATTAGTTTTGCATGTGCTAAAAGGTTTTGCACACACTAAAGGTCTTAATAAATCAGGCCCTTAATGTACAGTATATACGGATACTGTATGGGATGGATTCGGAGATGGTCAACGTAAGTCATGCGCTTAAGTGCCTCTCCTGCACGTATTTAACGTGGGATATGTCGTATTCTAACCTGTGCTACGCGGGTGCGTTTCTCAAAATATGGGTGGCACAGGGTACAAAATTCTAATGACTTGTTTCTTGTACCTTCCCCTTGGGTTGCCAGCTTATTACTAAAAAAATGTGTGTGGGGGTATTTTCAACATGTCAGTGACATTGCCTTTAATAAGCGCATTTGCCTTTTTAAAATCCTACCTTTGTGCATCGGAATTGCTCCTGTGTGATGGGGAAGGCAGTGAACGTATTAATCCGTCGCATTCATAAAATTATCATAGCTCCTATTGACATAGCTCCTTGGATATACCCATCACACAATCAAAATAAATAATAGCTGGACAGTGGTTGCACGCAATATTAATAAGTAAACAAATAAATCGTTGTTTACTAAAAAAAAAAAAATTTAAAAATCAAATCTTTTTGTCAGGACTCTGAATTGTGGTTGTTAGTTGTATTATGTTCTTATGGTTTTTATTTATTTCCTCATCATGTATTTATTGTTGGTCACACTGTTCCGTGTTTGCTTTGTCGTCACTCCCCTGTTTTCGTCTCACTATTCGGTAGTCTTTGGTGATTTCGGTTTTTCTCTGTATTTCCTCTGTCATGCGCTTCCTTCATCACTAATTACTTCATTGTAAATAATACTAATGAACTAACAACAACTAACATCTTAGAATTAGGGTCTACTAATCTACTAATGACTAACTTGTATATAATACTAATCTATTAATCTACTAACGCCATAGAATCAGGGTTTTCTACTAATCTACTGTACCGTTGCCCTGTCTCCCCGGTTTTCGACCCTGCCTGTTTGTACTACGGATTGCTGCCTTGTCCCTTTATTAAACTTCGGGTTTTCTACTACCTGCCTGCTACTGGGTCCTGTGTTTCCACCTACCCTGACACTTTTTTTTAACGATTTATCTAATAAACTCATGTAGCCTATGGTGGTTGAACACCATAGTCTATAAGCGACGTCTTCAACTTAATAATTTTGGAGAAGCTGTGCTGACACAACTCTGAATCTTGCCCTATGTGTATACACATGTATGTACGTACGTACGCACGCACACACACAGTCATTTTAGCTCACATTTCACAATGTTTGAGCTGACTTCGCCAGTATCTTTAACCACTGTCTGAAACAAAGCTGTCACAATCAGAAAGTAAAATCTTTTGTTCAAGTTGTGGAGAATCTTTACGCTACACCTCTACAGCCACCTCAGCACTGTACGGCAAAGGAACCCCATCTCACCACACAACTTTACCCTCCAAAAACACCCACCCACGGTCACAGCATCTGTGCTACTCTCAAGCAGTTGCCCTGGGAGCAGTTCTTCTGAAAGACAGGTTTAACAAGCTCAAATATTGTATATTCCACCTGCTGCTATTTCATTTGATTAATACCTTCAACAAAGAAAGGATACAATACTGCCCTGCACTGATTTAGATTGTGCGTGCTTCCAATATCATATTTTCTGTGTTTATTTTTTAATGGCAAATTATAAACAACAACCACTGAGAAATAAATACAACGCAAGGTGCCCTCTACAGCATTAAAACAATTATTTACCTTATTGTGCTTATCACCATCTGATCCATTCTTCTGCTTGACCACATGCCCAGTGACATGTCTTTGCGGCAGCTGTTGAAACATTATGCGCCTGGTACAGATTCTCATGGTGTGGGTTCTCTGTCTGTTTTTATAGGGACCATACCTGTGTCAAATACTTTAGTTAAAATGCTTTAAGCCTTTAGATACCAGTTAGATTCCTACAGATTACTGATTTAAATTTAAACTGTACTATATTTTTTCATATGATGGTGTGTTTTTTGGGTAGTAACCGATTTACCTGAACATTCCCAGGGATGTGCTGTGGCTTTTTTCAAATGTCAAATGCATCTCAAGAGATCAAATATGTTCTGTAATTGACCCATGTTTGATTGAGAGGAGAGACTGTGGGTAGTGTTTTAAGGGGAGGTCCACTCTCTGCACATGGAAGCCAATCGCAGGCGCGCTGAGTCTCTGATCGGTATCTTTCCAAACTGCACGCACAGACTCGGCAGCCCACAGCCCTGTCTGCACATCAGCGTAGCTCGCGGCGCGCGGCCTGCGTCTGACGACAATCCACTTACACTGACTAAGGCACTGACTCCGGTTACCAAAATCTCCCTCTGCACCAAAGCGGAAAGCAGAAAAGGAGAAGAGGCGGGCGGACTGGCAACGCAAAGGCCGTACAGCTCCTTCTGTCTGCGTGCGTCTCTTTCTTCACCTCTCTCATGCACCTCTTACAGCCAGGGTCGAAAGGGATACTTGTAATTCATCTAATTCTAAGGTCATCTGAGATTCAAGAAAATCTTTTGAAAGGAGGATTGGAGTGTTGTCCTTTCTATTAATAAAGGGAAATAGCTTTTTCAACATACAAACAAGGCAGGAAGCCATTTTGACTTGCAGTCTGGCTTCTGCAACGTTTGAGCTCGTTGTTCTTGAGCCAGCGCCAAGAATGCATCAAATTCATGTTTGTGAAAGGAAAATTATGTGCAGACTGTATCCAAGCAACTGTTTGAAGGCCTGACTTGGGCAGATTGTGAGAATCCACACTTGCACGGTGAAAAGTGCAATTTGGGGTTGTTGGGCGGCACATCCAGCTAAAGTGCTTGTTCTCAGTGAGGTGGCCAGCTCAAGGGTTCCGAAATCAAATCCTCTCAATGTCAGCCGTGACTGGGGCTGCCAGTCCTGCAATTTGGCACATAATTGGGTGTGGTATCGTCCAACGAGGGAGGGATTCTGTCAGCAAGGTTTACACCTCTTCGCTGTGTAATAGAACGTCCTCTGGCCAATCTGGTGTCTGTAGCCTGCCTGTGCCACGTGGAAGTGCAATAATCCAGCGCAGGAACTGTGCGGGACTGTGCGGGACTGGGCACTGCAGGATGGAATTGAAGACCCTGGTGCTAAAAGTACTGAAGTCACAAAATGTCTATTTTGAGAAAATCAAATCCGAAAATATCATTGATCCATAAAATCAACCATTAAAAATGTTGCTGTTTTTATGCATCGATTAGGTGCCTTTTCTGTTAGCAATATTTATAGGGTGGACTTAGCTAAACAAATACAACATGTTTCTATGCTCAACTTGAATTGTCTAAAAATGTGACTTCAGTACTTTTAGCACCAGGGTCTTCAATTCTGACTGCAGTTTGACAATGAATCATTTAAAAAATAATTAGTTTTCACTCTCCCTAACAGAGGTAGGATATTGTATGGGTTAGACCTGCAAACATCATTGGGAATTTCAAATTTGTAGGAAAACATTTTATTAAAATAAGGGCTGAAATCTATGTTCAAAATGGTTAATCGCTCCTGGGATATTCAATAACCAGTGAGTTAGGACCTTCATTTAACATTTAATCTCAAAGATGCCACCTTCACTATCTGCTGCTATCCGATATTTATGACCAGTCCTCTGTCCCCCAGGTTGGTCATGTGTCTGACAGTGCATGACTCTTATTGTTACATCCTCGCCCTCGTTGCTGCCAGCCAGTGGCTCGGGGCGATGCCCGTGAGGGACAGAGCCAGGGAGACTTCCACCAGTCAAAGCTCATTTCTGTGAGTAAGTCTTGGCTCACCTGTCAAAATGCACCCACCGGTCTCGCTATGCCTGCTCATGTTAATTACCGTAGGAGGATGGCACCATTGTATTGCCCATTGTTGGAAGGTGCCACATTCTTTGTGTGTGGGTAGGTGACAGTTCCAAGTGTGCGTGTGCCTGCCTGTGTGTGCGTTAAAATGGAAGAACGATATTAATGTGCGTACGACCATCCAGCTGGGGGATGTAACCATTTCTGCTGTGGCTCTCAGAATCCTTACACCTGTCCCAGTGACTATGGGACTATATTTTGTTTATTTCAATTTGTCTATTTGATATGAAAGCTGCGTTCAATTAAGCAGCCCAATGTCAGTGATTTAGGCATTGCACCTGTATGGAGTTAATCAATGTAAGCTACTTGAATGAGGGACACAAGGAACGTGGGAGACCAGCTCTACGCCCATCAAATAGTGTAAGATACACATTTGTTAAATGTGTGTAGGTGCACTGGTACTTGTTATTTTTCATTTTTTAATTGTCACTGCAGTCATCATGGAGTACATAATGAGTCATATGAGATGGAGCTACAGGGAGCACATTTACAGGCAGGGCATTTACAGTGGCCGTTAGGGGACAGTTGCTATCCATTAAAATCCTGGCTATTACCCCATACATTGAGCCCAGAACACACTGACGACTGTGTACGTTTGGCAGGGCTAGGTCAATTATTGAGCGAACCGTTTGAATGTTAAAAATGCATTTCAGATATTTGGACCGGTCGGTGGCACATTAGGCCTACACAGCCTGGTCTCATTCCCAAGGCGTCATCAAGTGATGCTTGGGCAGCAGCCTACGGCGTCATCCTTTAGATGCAGAAGGAGGCCTTTTGCGTCATTAGTTGACGCACTCGGTCGCAAATTTACGAATCCTACTATGGCGAAGGCTTTGCTCATGATAACCGACTGCGAGCATGCCCGCTCAGTCTTCGCCGTGTGCGCGTTGATTTTTGTGAGTTTGTGATTCCCATACCCCACCCCCAACCCATAAACATAACCTCACAGGAGTTCACGTAACTCTGACGTTTGGGCAGAAGCGTCGCTATGTGACGAGTACGCGTGATACCACGTACAATTTTTTTTTTTTATTGTGAAAAATTGACAGCAAAGGAACGAAGAAACAAGCACCGGCATATAAATGTAAAATATTTGTTTGAGGGGGAAATAAACACGAAAATGAAAACTACTCAGTCTCACCTTTGTTCTGACATCACAATCGATGGTTGGTAGAGAGGCTCGTAACGTAGCCTCTCATAAAGCGCTTGCTCTTTGGCCGTGACAAAATCAGCATGGCTGCTGCGCTAATGCACAGGCTAATTGGAATTAATGAAACCAAACCCCCATCTCTCACCCACAGCTACTTTACTCCTATCAAACCAGCCTCTTTACAGCTATGCTGTAGTTGCGCTAAAGCCTGAGGTAACAAATTTACTGAAATTGAGTTGGACCCGTCCTAATTCGCCAGCGCTTTGAGTTACGGCTAGCGTTTGACAATTGCACATTGACTGTTAAGATAGGGCCCTATGTCTCTACGAGTGTGTTATTATTGTGGTTTATAGTCTACTGTTACTAAACATATACAATAATGAACAAGAACAAGTAAAACAGACCAGAAAACTTTTTATCAATAAAGTTTCTTTGTTCACTTTCCAAGAATAACTCTTATATTAACCAATTTTCATCCAAAAATTAAGCTCAGCAAGACTCACACCATTCGTTCATCGCCTGTTTCCTAGGAGATGTGACCCCCTGTGTTCCTTCTTCCTTTCCTCTATGGCAGGTATAGCATAAAAACATTTTCACTCTATTTTTTAGCACAATGCATCTTTGCAAATGGAGTGTTATGTATATGGCTTGGCTTAAAAATGAGTTATGTATGAGTTCTTGGATTTAAAAAAAATGTAGCAAAAACAATGTAACGCAATGGCAATGGAACTGGGCTTGCAAATCCAATTTCCAATTAGGGCACAGGCACTCTCGAGCACGGTACTTAACCTGAATTGTCTGTTAATATCCAGCTGTATAAATTTTTTTTTTTCTTTTATGTATGAGTTCTTGGATTTAAAAAAAATGTAGCAAAAACAATGTAACGCAATGGCAATGGAACTGGCCTTGCAAATCCAATTTCCAGTTAGGGCACAGGCACTCTCGAGCACGGTACTTAACCTGAATTGTCTGTTAATATCCAGCTGTATAAATTTTTTTTTTTACCTCTCTTTAATCGTTTGCAATATAGCACAATGTGAATACGGATCTTGTGTGCACAATGCATGCATAGCTATTTCTCACATAATGTGGCTTAAGAGGGTAAATCATTCCTCAAAAGTTGAAATGTGTGTACATTTAACAATTAACAAGAACAATTAACAGCTTGTTAAAATTCTAGTATTGTAATTGTGGTCGGAACGAACACAAGCATACGCGGGAGTCCCCGAGGACCGTACTTGTAAACCGCTGGTGTAAGTCACTCTGGATAAGAGCGTCTGCTAAATGCCCAAAATGTAATCCTATAATCTAACAGCAACCACAAAAAATAAAAGTAAAACAAGAATGTTAAATGTGCTGTGGACAGCAATGGGGCTATTCAAAGAGTGCCCACACCTGGGTCCAAGTGCCTGACTATTAGCCTGAAAAGACAAGTACTACAAATGGCACTATCAATAAATAAACATGTGCTGGCTTTCACCTAAACTATAACTTTCATACCAGAAAGTCTAAGTAACCAATGGGAGTCCCCTGTGAGCCGCTTACATCTTACACCAGTGGGCGGGGCTGCAATTAACCCTGCCGCACTGAATCATGCATGAGGCTGTCTGTCCCTTCTAGGGATGGAATACAGAAGCAAGAGGCATGTTGTCCTTCTGGAGGTTTTTCTACAGTATCTTTGTTTACCCATCTAAAGCAGCCAGGCCACAACACTATCACACGCAGTGGAGGTTGAAGCAAAGCATACAGTGCATCCGGAAAGTATTCACAGCGCTTCACTTTTTCCACATTTTGTTCTGTTACAGCCTTATTCCAAAATTGATTAAATTAATTTTTTTCCCTCAGAATTCTACACACAACACCCCATAATGACAATGTGAAAAAAGTTTTTTTGAGATTTTTGCAAATTTATTAAAAATAAAAAAATAAAATTTCTCATTTACATAAGTATTCATACCCTTTGCTTTAACATATTTTTAAAGTATCATATTTCATATTTGGTCGCATATCCTTTACATGCTGTTACTTCCTGAAGTCTGTGACCATCAACATCAAAAAACTGTTGATATCTTATTTTCAGGTACTGTTACAAGCGATACTATAACCTCTCTGCATTTGAATGGATCTCTATGGAAATTGGGGGGTGAGACTAGATTCAGCTGTAAATTACACTGGTACAGTATGGAACACATGGCTGGCTAAATGGCTGTAAATTATCAAGGGTCTGAGCTATCAAACGAGCCCCAAACCATCACTCTGTTGCCAGATATGGAGTAGATGTGGATGGATCACTGCAAGGGTTATTTCTCCGTACTCATTTTCCTATAGAACTCTATGGGGAAAAAAGTCAGGAGAAACAACCCTTAAAGTGATCCATCCACATCTAAATAAATACTGCTTGACCTTTTTTCCACCAAACTTAAAATTAATCTGAACCACCAATTAGATGCATCTGTTTAACTGATAGCTGTTAGCCTTTATTTTTAGAGAGAGATATCCTTAAATGTTTTTTAAAATTCATCTTTGCATGAGATCAAATTGCTCTAATTCCCATAGTTTGTTATTTTCAATAGGGGGCTTTGCACTTTTTATACTCGCTGACAAGTGGGACAATTACAAGTGGCAGCCAACAACCAATGAAAAAAACCTTTTAGATTTGCCACCACACAATGAGCCATGTACCTGCATTTGTGTATTTGCATTAAACATTTCTTTGTTATTTATAGCCGTGTTTTGTGCTAAATATGCTGCAATTTACTTTTAACCTTGTACTCATTTTAAATATTCTATATCATGTACACTGTTATATTGAAGGATCTTTGTGTCGGGATCCTGTACCTTGTCTGTCTGTTTATTCTGTGTATTTATGGTTCCTGTTTTCTTTTGCTTATTTCCCTGATCTTTGTTTTATTGTGCTTATTATTTCCCCGCATTACCCTCGCGATTGTCTGTTTATTTTCTCCCGTTTATGCTTGGTGTTTATTATTTTCCTGACTTTGTGTATTGTGTTTAGTATTTTTCCATCACTCTAGTTTCCTTGTCAGTCCGCGTTCCATGTTTCCCGAGATTCCACTCCCTGTCTTTGTCATTGCACTATTCGGGTGATTTTGGGTACATTCGGGTTTCCCCTGTATTTCGTATCTTGTTTTCTTCCTTCTGGCTTTCTTAATATTTGTATATAATACTAATGTACTAATCGT
>CM056392.1:29932304-30314339 GCA_029718625.1 Synaphobranchus kaupii
GATTGCTTATCGTTGCAAATAGCAAATAATTAATCGTATAAATATGGTTTAATAGTATCACTCCTGTTAAAACATAGTAGGCAACTAAATCGCCGTTGTTATATCGACTGAGAAACTGTTTGTATTCCCTCTTTGGGACAACCGTTCTGTAGCTACATAATCAAGATTGATTGATTTATTGTTTAATACGTGGATCAAATGCTATTTTCTGATGTATGCCAGTGACAAGCAATCTGTTTCACATTTTATTTCACAGATTAACCCTGTGGACTGAACGAATCTGCCGTCCCAAAACTGCCTACGGAGTTAAACAAAGAGCCCATGTTTCACTGTTTCACACACGGGTTTACAATCATATAATACACAGTAGCTAGTCGCCTTTACTTGAGCTGTAGCTTGCCAGCTGAAAGACTAGTCCCAGTAGATGATGCGCCGCTTGGGACTCGCTGTCCAGCCTATACATTTTTAAACCTTTCACTTCAAGCAGGCCGTTCAACAATCGTTCAAATATAACACTGTTCTCCTCTGGGCTGGACATAACTGATACTCAGTGAGGGAAGTGAATAGCGAAGGCAGCATCCCTTCTACCGCCCCATCTCGTGCGTAAATCCGCGTAGATCCAGGATGAGAACTTGGCTACTTCCTAAAGGCGCAACAGACCATCCGCTTTTTATTGCGCCTTTAGAACATAACGCTAAAATTGGGCGCTGACTGGCTGTAAAAAATAAAACGGCTTTGAAATTGTTGGGAGGACATCTTCACCATGGACAACTTACAACATAGGCTACACTGAGCAAATAATTTGAGCAGGTGGATGCATTTTTAAAACTATTCAGGGTTAAGTACTTTGTTTGAGGGATTGGAAATTTTATAAAACAGTGTGATCTGAAACAACACCATTGTACAAACCTTTTTTATTTTCTTTTAATTAATTTTCTTTTTTGTAAAGAAAGTAAGGTGATGATGAGGATGATTGCTTTAGAGAGAGACTGCGGAGAGACTGACCTGACTGACATGAGGGCCACAGATCCTCTCAAATAAAACTGCACAGGGAATGAACCTCTTCAATCTTTTAATTTAAAGTTTAATTCAAAAAGTTAGCCTTTAGCTGCTTGCACAACCTTAATTAACACTCATTTGTATCACCGGCACTGTCTGGAAACTAACTGTGTGGGAGGAGTTGCCAAGAAACATCTCCTTGAACAACCAAGAATAACTACTTGACTCACGTAAAATGCACTTTTGTGATTAAGAAGCCAGAAACAAAATAGTGTGAATAAAAGTGCTGTAGAATTATCAAAGATTCTCATGTAGTTTCTCTGCTGTTGTTGGGGTAACTTTTTACAGTATTATAGGAGTACGGAAATTCCTTCAAAACATAGCGCCTTGTAAAACAATTCAAACAAGAATTGAAAATCATGATGGTTTTAACACAAAATTAATGGACCATGACATATCCCAGTCCTCATGGGACTATCTGGTGTCGGGTGAAGTTATCATATGGCAGTCAAGGACCGGAAGCTGGGAATGAAAGTCCTTGCAGCAAGAAGATTTAAGGTGCAGTATGGCATTCATTGATCATACTCAACTGATCCAGAATGCAGCTGCCCGGCTTGTGTTCAACCTCCCAAAATTTTCCCATGTAACCCCCCTGCTGAGGTCACTCCACTGGCTGCCAGTTGCAGCCAGGGTTAGGTTCAAAGTTCTGACCCTGGCCTACACTGCAGCCAATAGGACAGGCCCCGCCTACCTGCAGGACTTAATCCAGAACTATATTCCTGCTCGACCACTTCACTCTTCTTCAGCAGGGCGACTCGCACTTCCCCCCCTCCGTGTCAACGGCTCTTGCTCGTCCCGACTGCGGAGCTTTTCCACCTTAGCTCCTCAGTGGTGGAATGAACTTCCCATTCCCCTACGTTCTACTCGAACCCTGCCTGCATTCTTTCGAGGCCTGAAGACACACCTCTTCAGACTCCACCTTGACTGATATTCTAACCTAGGAATATCAGTTCCCTGTGTTTACTCGTGCCCTGTGTTTTCCTGTCTGTTTGTTATAGTTTATAATGGTATTTAGAATAGAAGTGTAGTATAGCTGATTTACCCACAGCTTACTGTGAACTACAGTCAACGTTCATTACTAGGGATAGCTGCTACATTATGGGAAGGATGTGTCTTGTCTGTTCTGTAGTGATCTTGATGACATCTCTGTATGCACTTATTGTACGTCGCTTTGGATAAAAGCATCTGCTAAATGAATGTAATGTAATGTAATAATCAATTAAATCGATTTGTAAAGGGCCTCGTCTCAAAATTCCAGGCTGCAATTTCACCTGAATCCTGACAATATTTCAGCAAACTGAAGCAAACCAGTCGCTCCAAGATAATCTGTATTAAGACGGTAAGAACAATCGGCAAACAAACTGCATGCTTCCTTGCTTCAAGTTGGAGAACAATGTAGCTAATTTTAGATGGAGAAAAAAATTCTGTTTTTATGTGTGAAATTTACACTTTCTTCCCTTTGTTCCGAAGGCAAATTTTGATTGCATTCCTGTTGAGATATTGGCTAAAACTCGTTAGCACCTAGTTGCTTTTAAAATGATACCAGTCCGTTTAAGCTCAGTTTCATTAGCTTGGACTGTTGGTAAATAGCAAAAGTATTGTAGCGGTGGCTAACTAAACTAGCTAGCTGGCTAGCCACCGAAGGGCTAACTTCACTGTTTGTTTTGTTACATCATGACCCATTACGCAAAATGTTTGTGTTAAGAAGTTCTGTAACCATCAATGGAATGTTGTGTGTGGGCTATGGCCTTTGGGCATTCCCGACTGTTTAAGTCAAGCTCGTTCTGGTCTGATGACTTACTCTACATACAATAAAATAATGAGAGTTATCCCAGATCTACCTGGTCTTCAGAGTGGGGATAGAGATATTGCAGCTAGGCTACTTAGGGCAAATAATTCCATTGATGGACAGAGCAGCCGGGCAACCCATTACCTATCAGCCAGCTGCAGCCTGGGAGAACCCTCTGCTAGCCCTGGTTAGCCGTGTGGACCGCAGGGCCAGCTATGGGGGGACTCACATGGAGCCTCTGACCTCAACATTTCTTGCCTCTCCTGTAAAACGGTTGAGTGTGAGACGTGTATCTCAAGCCCGTGCTGGATCACATTTATTTTGTAAAC
The DNA here is from genome assembly GCA_029718625.1 of Synaphobranchus kaupii. Taxonomy (NCBI): domain Eukaryota; kingdom Metazoa; phylum Chordata; class Actinopteri; order Anguilliformes; family Synaphobranchidae; genus Synaphobranchus; species Synaphobranchus kaupii. The sequence continues at coordinate 29,935,482 of CM056392.1, forward strand.
ATCACAAATTCAACCTCCAAACAGATTATAGCATAACATGAGCAATCCCATTTTTGTTTTTGTGTGTGTGTGGGTGTTTTCCATCTGCTGGATGAACTTAATATTGACTCACCCATTAATTTCCTATGGCTGACCAGATTTGACCGGACACAACACAGATGTACGAAATTTTATGAAACACCTAAAAACACCAAAAATGCTATGAAAGTGGTGATCATTAATTGTATATGTTCAGATGTCTAGTATGGAGAGTTTCATGAAGCTTTATGGCAATTAGATGAAAGAAACCACATTTATGATAGAGAAAAGGTGTGAATCAGTCAAATTTGACTGAAAAACAACCAAAGGGTTAAGTCAAGCTTGTTCCATTCTGGACTTACTCTAGATATATATAAAAGCATGAGTGTTATCCCAGATCCACATGGTCACTCCCTCAAGTCCATCGCTACAATTATTAATCAGTCAGAGTGAAGACCTAGGTTTTCAATTAGCGCTGTCAAAACTGAATAGGCTCTGACTTGTATAAGAAAAACATGTCTGTAGTAAAATAGATCGATACACTTACATAATAGATAGGTACAATACATAATATGAGCATCGGATGTGCCGTGTGCGCACCATTGCAATATCGCAAAAACTCAAACCCCAAGCAACATATATTGCTCTGCGAAAGCGCACAAGACATTGTATAGCTACAGTTGAAGTCGGAAGTTTACATACACTTAGGTTGAAGTCATTAAAACTCATTTTTAACCACTCCACAGATTTCATGTCAGCAAACTATAGTGTTGGCAAGTCAGTTAGGACATCTACTTTGTGCATGACACAAGTAATTTTTCCAACAATTGTTTAAAGACAGATTATTTCACTTTTAGCAACATCTCAAGACATCAGCAAGGAAATTAAAGCTTGGTCACAAACGGCTCTTCCAAATGGACAATGACCCAAAGCTTCCAAATACTCCCAAAGTTGTGGCAAAATGGCTTAAGGACAACAAAGTCACGGTATTGGAGTGGCCATCACAAAGTCCTGACCTCAATCCAATCGAAAATTTGTGTAGCAGAACTGAAAAAGCGTGTGCGAGCAAGGAGGCCTACAAACCTGACTCAGTTACACCAGTTCTGAGGAATGGGCCAAGATTCCAGCAACTTATTGTGAGAAGCTTGTGGAAGGCTACCCGAAACGTTTGAGGCAAGTTAAACAATTTAAAGGCAATGCTACCAAATACTAACAGAGTATATGTAAACTTCTGACCCACTGGGAATGTGATGAAAGAAATAAAAGCTGAAATAAATCATTCTCTCTACTATTATTCTGACATTTCACATTCTTAAAATAAAGTTGTGATCCTAACTGACCTAAGACAGGGAATGTGAAAAACTGAGTTTAAATGGATTTGGCTAAGGTGTATGTAAACTTTCGACTTCAACTGTAGATGAATGGTTTATTTCAAAGTTTATCACGAGAGCTGTGTGTGTGGGTGTAGTGGGGGGGGGGGGGGGGGGGGGGGATTCTCTGTTACCGTAGGAACTGTTGCTAAGTTGTCATGCCTGAGATGCTCAGAAATTGAGGGACAGAGTTAAAAATAGAAGAGTTACTTTAAGCAGAGGGAATGATAATGGAAGGGAAAATACAGAAATTAGGAGGGAGTGGTGAGAAAATACGGTTTTGAGAATTAGGATGGGTTTGAAGAGAGAGGTAAAAATATACAAATTGATCAGACCAGTGAACACATGGTCAGATGGCAGTTTGAGTACCCCTTGTAGAGATCATTGTTAAATGGTTTGTTCTTTAGGACTTCTACTGTACCTTTCATTATTTTATTGAAGTCTGTGGCTTGGCAGAAACATATACACAGTTGAAGTCGGAAGTTTACATACACTTAGGTTGAAGTTATTGTGGACCTCCACAAGTCTGGTTCATCCTTGGGAGCAATTTCCAAACACATGAAGGTACCACGTTCGTCTGTACAAATAATAGTACGCAAGTAATAAACACCATGGGACCACGCAGCCGTCATATCGCTCAGGAAGGAGACGCATTTTGTCTCCTAGAGATGAAGGTGCTTTGGTTCGAAAAGTGCAAATCAATCCCAGAACAACAGCAAAGGACCTTGTGAAGATGCTGGAGAGAACAGGTACAAAAGTATCTATATCCACAGTAAAACAAGTCCTATATCGACATAACCTGAAAGGCTGCTCAGCAAGGAAGAAGCCACTACTCCAAAACTGCCATAAAAAAGCCAGACTACAGTTTGCAACTGCACATGGGGACAAAGATCTTACTTTTTGGACAAATGTTGTCTGGTCTGATGAAACAAACATGCAACTGTTTGGCCATAATGACCATCATTATGTTTGGAGGAAAAATGGTGAGGCCTGCAAGCCGAAGAACACCATCCTAACCGTGAAGCACGAGGTGGCAGCATCATGTTGTGGGGGGTGCTTTGCTGCAGGAGGGACTGATGCACTTCATAAAATAGATGGCATCATGAGGAAGGAATATTATGTGGATATATTGAATCAACATCTCAAGACATCAGCCAGGAAGGTAAAGCTTGGTCGCAAATGGCTCTTCTAAGTGGACAATGACCCAAAGCATACTTCCAAAGTTGTGGCAAAATGGCTTAAGGACAACAAAGTCAAGGTATTGGAGTGGCCATCACAAAGTCCTGACCTCAATCCAATCGAAAATTTGTGGGAAGAACTGAAAAAGCGTGTGCGAGCAAGGAAGCCTACACACCTGACACCTGAGTTACACCAGTTCTGTCAGGAGGAATGGGCCAAAATCCCAGCAACTTATTGTGAGAAGCTTGTGGAAGGCTACCAGAAACATTTGACCCAAGTTAAACAATTTAAAAGCAATGCTACCAAATACTAACAGAGTGTATGTAAACTTCTGACCCACTGAGAATGTGATGAAAGAAATAAAAGCTGAAATAAATCATTCTCTCAACTATTATTCTGACATTTCACATTCTTAAAATAAAGTTGTGATCCTAATTGACCTAAGACAGGGAATGTTTACTAGGATTAAATGTCAGGAATTATGAAAAACTGAGCTTAAATGGATTTGGCTAAGGTGTAAACTTTCGTCTTCAACTGTATATATATACGTACGATATATATATATATATATATATATATACAGCTCTGGAGTACTGTAAAAATATCAGTTGTCTTGTTATTTTTGTTCTGTACTCTAGCACTTTGAGTTTGAAAGGATACAATGACAATGAGGTGGCATATCCTTTGCATGCCATGACTTCCTGATGTCTGTGACCCAACAACATCAAAAGCCTCTTGATATCTTTTCTGGTACTCTTACAAGCGATATTATAACGTCTCTGCATTTGAATGGATCTCTATGGGAATTGGGGCGTGGGACTAGATTTAGCTGTAAATTATGCGGGAAGGGTATGGAATACATGGTTGGTAAAATGGCTGTAAGTCATCAAGGGTCTGAGGTATCAAAGGAGCCTCAAACCATCACTCTGCTGCCAGATATGCAGTATTTATGGATGGATCACTTTAAGGGTTGTTTCTCCTGACAAATTTTCCTATTGAACTCTATGGAAAAATAAGTCAGAAGAAAGCCTTCAAGTTATCCATCTATATCTACTGTATTTCTGGCAGCAGAGTGATGGGTTAAGGGTTGTGTGATACATCAGACCCTTGATGACTTAGAGCCATTTAGCCAACCATGTGTTCCATACTGTTCCAGTGTAATTTACAGCTAAATCTAGTCCCACCCCCCAATTCCCATAATAAGATAAAGAGTCTTTTGATATTGTTGGGTCACAGACATCAGGAAGTCATGGCATGCAAAGGATATGCAACCAAATATTAAAAATTATTACTTTATTCTACATTATGTTAAACTGTCCAATATTTTTTGATGCCCAAAAATGGGGGGGGGGGGGGGGGGGGGGGGGTATGTACAAAAGGTTCTATATGTTATGATCCGAGAGGGGACTGGACTCAAATGCACGACTCAGAGACAGAAATCCAATAATCCAGGTAATTTATTGTTTCGACCAATACTCCTGAAGCATAGGGAGATGGTTAGACAGACAGATAGAAACCAGTAATGGATCAGTAGGGGATGAGCGGGAGCGGGAGACAGGGCAGAGTGGAGTGGCACGAACAGCTGCAGGTTAGCAGAGCTGGAGCACCGGCTGGATGCACACACAGCAGCAGGTTGGCAGAACAGCAGCACAAGCAGGATGCACACAAGCTGTAGGTGGCAGAACTGGAACACAGGCAGGAAGCACGCACAGCTGCAGGCTGGTAGACTTGGAGCAGACAAAAGTTAGTACAGCGAGGCAGGACAGAATGAACAGCGTGTTTACGCCGTTCCTGGCGAGAGCTAATTAAAGCTGGATAGGACTGGAAACAGCGAGTTAAGGCTGATACAAGACAAAGGCTTTTAAAGCAGGCAAGACAGGACTAGATACAATGTATTCACGAGACAAAGACCAGAGTGTTACCACAAAGACTTAACAAACTTTGCCACAACAACACTTAACGAACTAGCCCCGGACAAAGAACACCGGGTGACTAAATACAAGAGTTAATCGGTAACAATCAAGTGCCGCGTGCGAATGTATGCGTGAGTGATTAATGGAGCAGAGAGTGTGCAGAATGCATGCAGAGAGAAGGAAAGGGATAGGCGGATAAAGAGTAGTGGAACAGAGTGACACGCAAGGGAAAACCACGGCCAGACTGCAGCACGGGGGAAACAATCAGGAACACAAACGATACGATACGAGAGGAAACAGGTAAAACACGGGACACAACAGGATGGGAGTGAGAGCATCACAGTACCCCCCCCCCCCCCCCCCCCCCCCAAGGAATGCCTCCTGGCGTTCACCCTGGATCAAACTTCCGGGGGTGGCATTTGAAACTGGCGGATGAGGGCTGGACCGCTCTGGAGGCCGACAGCGGCGCGGGCCGGAGCGCTCAGGAGCCCGGCGGCGGCGACAGGACCGCTCAGGAGGAACGGCGGCGGTGGCTGCATCGCCCTGGAAGGCGGGGTCCTTCCACCCCGCTCCAGCTGCCAAGGTACGGAATTGGACCGTCATTTCTGCCCCGCTGCGGTTGCCCTGACGCAATTGGGGTAAGTTCTGGGTAGCATCACGCCCACAGACCGGATGGTCGAACACCCGACGCATCAGCAGCGAAGGAGGCGAAATGGTCACAGGCGGGTAACTGGCTGTCCCACAGAGCGTTAGCCCACTCCAGAGCACTCCCTCCCAAACAGGCCATCGCAAAGAGAATCTTGCTTGCATCTGAGGGGTAGGAGGCAGGCTCGAAGCGGAACACGATGTCACACTGGAGGAGGAAACTTCGGCACTCTCCCAGGTTCCCCAGGAAGCGCTCTGGATGCGGCATATGTGGATCCGGGGCTGGTGGTGCAGCACCGGCAGGAACACCCGGGAGGGGTAGATGAACCGTCAGCAGGCCAAGCATCGAACCCATCTGACTCACTTGGTCAGAAAGATTCTTCAGAGTCTCCTGGACATCATCCAGGCAGAGGCCATGTTGATTGATGACAGCGTTCTGGCAGGCGAAAGCGTGATGGATCTGATCCGAGTTGGCTGGGTCCATAGTTGGCCAGTTCGTTCTGTTATGATCCGGGAGGGGACTGGACTCAAATGCACGACTCAGACAGAAATCCAATAATCCAGGTAATTTATTGCTTCGACCAATACTCCTGAAGCATAGGGAGATGGTTAGACAGACAGATAGAAACCAGTAATGGATCAGCAGGGGATGAGCGGGAGCGGGAGACAGGGCAGAGTGGAGTGGCACGAACAGCTGCAGGTTAGCAGAGCTGGAGCACCGGCTGGATGCACACACAGCAGCAGGTTGGCAGAACAGCAGCACAAGCAGGATGCACACAAGCTGTAGGTGGCAGAACTGAAACACAGGCAGGAAGCACGCACAGCTGCAGGCTGGTAGACTGCAGACAAAAGTTAATACAGCGAGGCAGGACAGAATGAACAGCGTGTTTACGCCGTTCCTGGCGAGAGCTAATTAAAGCTGGATAGGACTGGAAACAGCGAGTTAACGCTGATACAAGACAAAGGCTTTTAAAGCAGGCAAGACAGGACTAGATACAATGTATCCACGAGACAAAGACCAGAGTGTTACCACAAAGAGACTTAACGAACTGGCCTTAGCGAACTTGGCCACAACAACACTTAACAAACTAGCCCCGGACAAAGAACACCGGGTGACTAAATAGAAGAGTTAATCGGTAACAATTAAGTGCCACGTGTGAATGTATGCATGAGTGATTAACGGAGCCGAGAGTGTGCAGAATGCATGCAGAGAGAAGGAAAGGGATAGGCGGATAAAGAGTAGTGGAACAGAGTGACACGCAAGGGAAAACCACGCCCAGATTGCAGCACGGGGGAAACAATCAGGAATACAAACACGGGACACAACAGGACGGGAGTGAGAGCATCACACTATAATTTCTACACTAATTCATTTCTGCACTTCAACCTCATTGTCATTGTATCCTTTCAAACTCAAAGTGCTAGAGTACAGAACCAAAATAATAATGAGACAACTGATAATTTTGCAGTGGTCTCAATTTTTCCCAGAGCTGTATATACTGTATAAAACATAAGGAGAGCAACTGTTGCTATTGTCAGTTTTTTTCTATTCATTTTGATTCCTGTAAAATACATTATTACTGACTTTATATAGTTACAATTATTTCCCCATTAGAGATACTGCATTCATTGTACAATCCATGACAACACTCAGTGAATGGTGAGTGTGGACCTCTAACCGATGACCTCCATGCATGACTGCATTGTCTGTGGATTTGTCCCTCCAATCATCTGTATACCAATATGCTTGCTGATCCACCCCTGCAAATTCTATGGTTATTTCTTATCCCGCTGCACTCAAATGCAAGCAGACGTCTATGGTGCTTGGATAATTAAGCCTCTGCAAGTTTCAGTCGAGGGAGTATGTGGATTTCAGCCACATATTGTCAAAAACGCACTGGTCAGTGCACAGACACACACACACACACACATTTAGAATTGCTGGTATTCTTCAGTTCTTATAACATTCTATTCTCTGTCTCTTTCTCTGTTCTGCCCCCGTTTATCACTAGATCTTCCTATTTTGCACTCACTCCCTCATTCCAATCTGCTCATTTACTTTCCAATTTGTTCTAAAGATTGGCCCTGCTGTGTAAATAGAAAAACTCTCAGGATAGAAAAATATAAAAATCAGAAAACTAAATGTCACTTGAAAGGATGCATATGAATTTATAACTGTAACAACAAGAACAAAAGACTCATGAGATATCAGAAAGTGAAGCATGCTGGCACTAAACTGAGAAGGTTAAGGTAAACCTTACATTCAGAACACTAAATGAAAATAAAAGCTCTTCAGTTCTGTAAGACGTGTCCACAGTACTGCCTGCGGCACACGTCAGACACGCTTACACACACGCATGCACACGCACACACACACATGGATGGGGACGCTGTAATGGCATGCATGTAGCTGGAGGCCTGCCTGATGTGTCTAAAATGTGTGAAGGGTCCCTTAGAGTTCACATCAATTATTTGTGGGGCTTATTTCTCCAATAAAAAGCAGACAGGGACTTATATAATCTCAGTAACCCTGTTCAAGGTGGACTCAATAGGCATATCTGCAAGAAAGACCTTGATTATTTTACAGCTAATCGCATTTTTTTAAATCAATGTTTTAATCTTATGCAAATGTATTTTTATGCTACTTTTAGTATACTCTTGTCCACAGTGAGCACACCCATGGAAACACAGCTGAGGCTGTACACAATGAAGAGACTGGTGTTTTGAGGACTGGAGAATACTTTCTTATTCTCAGGGCCGATCTTCAGAATGACCTCATAAAAGACATCACTAATGGTTCAGTGATCAGGCAGAAATTAAATCAAAACCAAAATAGACAGTGCCAGTGCCGATTGTGGCTGACAGCCCCACAGAGTGATGCACGATTGGCACAAGTTTAACCCAGTAATGGGAGGGTCTCTTCACTAACTAGTGACCCCCGCTGGTCATTCAGGCACCTGCAAGTCCGCCTGTTGAGCTGAGGAATCTTCCACAGACTCATGTCAATGCGACCCCAACTTGCAAACTGCAGTGTGATAAAAAATTTAAAAAAACTTTAAAACAGGCGGCTGACATCATATACTTGGGAGGAGAGCATGCGCTTGTCTGCACGCTCCCAAATCGATGGCACCGATTGCAGCAACGAGCAAATTCCAAATGTGGGGAATAAGATTAAAAAAGAAAGTGTCGAAAAAAGAAAAGAAATGAGGAAAGAGGGGGCATTAATGAGAAATGAGAAAGCAGGGGGAATGAAGGACAATTTAAGGCATGGAGGTATGAAACATGGAAAAGACAAAAAACAAAAAAAGGCCCTGCACTACCTCGTTATACACAGAACTCAGCGGGGCTTATTAAAGCGTGCCTGTTTTTAAAGTTAATGCATGATCAGAGTGGTGCGCTATGTGAAAGAGCAGGAAAGTAGTGTAACACTGTCACTGCAGCCCGGACGGGAGGCGCTGCGCACTGATGTCACAGTCCCTGCAGGCTGTCATTGGCCCCTTTAAATTAGCGTGTGACCTCGCAGACCGTCTCTCGGGACACCTCACCCACGTTCCTTATATCTGCCTGTCTCTTACTGCAAAGCCGCTATTACTTAATTAAAGAGCCGGTCTGCGAGGGGAGGGGTGGGAGGGATCGACGCACAGGAGGACGGAAAGAAGGATGAGTGCAACATCACAGCAGGCGGCAAGAAACATAAAGCACATGAGCCCGCACACACACATACACACACACACGCACACACACACACACACATGCACGCACACGCGCACACACACATATGTGCATATACACAAAAACAAAGTAAGCAAAAACACACACACACACACACACAGACACACACACACGGTTGGCTAATACACACAAACAGACACACACACATACACACGGTTGGCTAATACACACAAACACACACACGGTTGGCTAATACACACAAACAGATGCACACACATACACACGGTTGGCTCACAACCACACACGGTTGGCTAATACACACAGACACACACACACGGTTGGCTAATACACACAAACAGACGCACACACATACAAACGGTTGGCTCACAAACACACACGGTTGGCTAATACACACAAACAGATGCACACACATACACACTGATAAGCATTCATACTGCACACCACCACTCTCCCTCTCCCTACGCCTGACCCTCAGAGCAAACACAACTACTGCCCAAATTGGCAAGGTCTTCTTCCTAATGCTTTCCAATTAATTCCATCTTTATCTGTTGCTGGCTAATTAAATATTGGGGCTTTTGAAGAGCTCAGAGGACAAGTTGAATCCTTTTTTTTTTTTTTTTTTTTTAATCAGCCACTGACTAAACTGACAGTTTAATTACTCAAATCCAGAGTCAAGGGTACCCTTCGACTTCCCAAGACAATCTTGCTGTGCAAACCTGACAGCCATTTCCAAAAAGGGAAACATCAGAACTGTGACTCTACAGGACTGTTATCACGGGGCTTTTAAGACTTTACTAGACACTCGGCTGCTGTGTTCCTTCCGTCCTCTCTGCTTCTTAACTGCAGGAGGTTCTGAGTGGTAACAGGAGCTTCCACTGCTGTATTACAGTACAGAACAGTACAGTACAGTACAGAACATTCACTGCCACAGTATTGTCCTTGGTCGTGTCCCTCAATGAATTTTTAGAACGTGCATCAAATTGGAATGTTTTGACTGCAATGGCAAGATGGACTTTCAATGCTAAGAATACATGCCTCGGGATGACAGTGGGTCTGTTAGCAGGGGTGTCCAATCTTGTCCGAAAAGGGCCGATGCGGGTGCATATTTTTGTTTTAGCCCAGCACTAAGGCACCTGATTCTACCCCTGGTCTATAGAATCAATGCCTTAAGCAGACCGACTCTTTTGTGAATGAGAGCAACATTATTTTGTCTCAGTAAAACCACAGTACAGTCTTTTGTGGAAAAATTCTCTCTGGTCAATAACTGATAAATAAGAACTCACTTGGTGTGGTTTTTCAATGAAGTGAGCCAAGACTCAATTGTGTTCTGCCTGATTCAACGATACATGCATCCATCCATCCAATATCTAACCCACTTATTCCTGGTCAGAGTCGCGGGGGAGCTGGAGTCTATCCCAGCATACATTGGAGCTTGATGCAGGAATACCCCCTGGACAAGTCGCCAATCCAGCGTAGGGCACATCCACCATCCACTCACACACTCATAACTACGGGCAGTTTAGACTCTCCAGTGAGCCTATCCTGCATGTTTTTGGACTGTGGGAGGAAACCGGAGTACCTGGAGGAAAGCCATGCGGACACAAGATGAACATGCAAACTCCACACAGCCGCACAAAGGCCCCTGGGGCCTGGAAGGATACATTCAACAGGAAAACATTTTGCAATCATTAAAACACACGATATCAATGGCAAAGGAAATGTTCTTCCACACACACGTTAGACCATTGCATTCAGTCTTGCCCTTGGGTGTGTGGGATTTGCTGTTTCTCAGCTCTTAATTAATCACTTGGTTTGTGAACTCATTACACCGAGTTTCTTGGGTCTGAACCAAGGGGCCAAGACTGGGCTTTCGTTTTGAAGCTCACTTCCTGGTTGGGCTGGGAGCAGCAATTGTGCCGTTGCTCACTAGCGCCACTGCGATTGGCTCCAGTATAGGTCTTTCACCATGTAAGTCAATGGCAGCAATGTGGTCAAAATACTCAGTCAATAAATCTTTCCCACAAAAAAATGTAATTGCAATAGGTGCATTTCCTTCATCTAATACCTCTGCATGTGCTGATTTTTTTAAATATTGTGTCGTTCGGACAGGGTATTAACATTTGTTCAGGACCATACAGAGGGACAGGTTGAGTCCTCTTCGGCTCCACGGAGCAGACGCAGTTTGTACAAACGGGCGGCGAAAAAAACATCCGGAGCCTCAATTCAGTTTTTACGAGGCCGTTAAAAGGCAATGGGTGACGTCACAGTGGCTTTGTCCATATTTTTATACAGTCTATGGTCTGAAATAGTTACTGGTGTTAATGTGAGAACAAAAATCCTAGGGCAGGAATGAATATCACTACCAATGAACATTAGAAGGAAGAAGTTCCAACATTACCTGCACAGTGGGAAGGTGAAAATATTTTAGAATGAATTAGAATTTGAATGCTATTATAAAGTAATAGAAAATGAGGCGACTAGGACTACTACTAATGAGAACACACACAGAAATATTTTTTAATTTTTTATTTTAACAGCATAAGAGCTGTTTCAGCTCACATCTTTGTCAGGGGCATACGCTGTGTCACACACACAGGAGTCAGCAATCATTATAATAGGAGACACCCCACATATCTATAAACGCATTTATTTACATCACTACATCTGCTTTCTTCTCATTCTGAAATTTCAACTGTGATACACCTCATCAATTCGTAATCAAGTACATTTTAGCTAAAACGTCTAAATGAACACGAGTGACATCTAGTGGTTGGAATGAGTTACAGCAGTTTTTTGTCCTAAATTGAATACTTGCTATTTCTGACAGTATCCACCATTCCCCCCTAACAAGCATTTAATAAGACTGATGAAAACCCTTAACTACTCATGCAGCAGCAGGCAGAAATATCTTTTAAAGCGGTAATCAAAGCACTCGTTATGTCGATAGGTTGCTACATTATTTAAAGGCCGAATGGATACCCTTATGCTGAGTGATTTAAAAAGCTTACTTTTCAAATCTAGATCACCCATTTATACGATTGGACATTTACTGTTAACATTCAGATTACGGGGCCTGCTCAGGGCCCTAACAGCAGCAGCCCATTTGGGATTTAAAAATGCAACTCTAAACTTATAAGTGCCACACTGATCAAACAACCTCAGGAGTCTATGAATAATTGAATGCGCTCCCTGCAACCTTAAATTGAGAAAGTGCTGATCCAAGGCCTCTTCAGTGCGAACAATTTATTTGCAGACGGACTTTACTGGGCCTCAGCTCTGAGCCAGCCGCGCAACGATGGGCAGATTCTATGATGTGGAGAGATCGCTTTAAGGGTTATAAATTCATCAGTAAACTAAGATTTTTCATGTCAGCACTCCGGGACCACAGGGCCTTGATAGACCAAGGCCTTCCGAAACTTAAAATAGTTGGAGCCACCATATGCCACTCATTCATTGGAGCCAATCATTATGTTCTTCTGTGGATAGAGAAATATTTTAATTGGTCCAGACACGTCTATATGATCTACAGCTTACTTCACAGCTCCAACGATTATGTTTGATTATATTATGATTATTTTGCTTGACGGCTACCACAAACCATACTGCACACAGGTTTAGAAGAGCCGAGATCTTATAAGTAGCTAGGATTGGATCACCCTGATCCAGATACAAACTTTTCAAGATTACCAAATCTGGATTACCAGTGCTCTAAATGGGACAACATATCACAATGTAGGCTACTAGCTATGTAAAGAACAGGTAGAATAGCCAGCATGGGGTCACTTTGTGTTTTTATTTGAAGAGACAGAAAACAGCACAATAAAACAATACAAACATCCCCTTCCATTTTACGGAACGTAAACAGTCAGACCTCTCATCTGACCCACAACAAATAAATAAAAACAAACAAATATACATTATTCACAAATACATTGTGGATATTTTGAACACGTGTTTTAAAACATAAAAAGGCAAAATGTCCAATAGTTAACTAATACATGATAGAAATGTTGTATTATTTGACCAATTTTAAAGTTTCATTACATTTTGTTCCTGAAATCCACCCTGAATCCACCCTTCTGCTGGGATCAGGATAATCCTGATTGTTTGGATCAGAGGTATCTTTGAACAACACATACTGAAGGTTTGATCCAGATCAAAACCAAGACTGGATTACGTGATCTAATCCGATTTCAGAATCCTTTTTTCCTGTTGAACAACCCATTTTCAAGATTTGATCCAATCCGATAGCCAAAATCCGATCAGATTACTTCTGAACAACTGGGCCCTGATTATTATATATAAGAAGAAATTATTTTATTGCAGTTCAGAAAAGTATTACTTTTGTGTTTGCATTGGAAAGAATGCTATTAAACAATTATTATACTTGATATAAATATTTTGTGTTGATTCTACATTTCTACATTCTACAACCACAAATTTAAATATCCTCGATTTCAAATGCTATTTTACAATGTGATTAATCGCGATTAGTTACATTTTTTTAATCGTTTGACAGCCCTAGGTTTGTGCAGGCCAACCTTTCCCCACTGAGAGTGTGAGAGACAAAGGGTACGTCCCAATACTTGAAAAATGCACCCTCCTTTCCTCCACTACCACCTCCTCTCCTCCGTACCCCGGAAACCCTTCTTTGTGTCGTAATCTAATGTTGCTGATTAGGCTACATATTAATTGCAAATGGTTACAAATGAATTAATGTCTCGATGCAAACCGCAATGTCAGGTACATTGTATACTATACATGCAAATACTTGTACTTGAAATGTTCAGGCAGTTTTGCATATTTCCAGGTAGGGGAGGAGTGGTAGTGGGGGAGTGGAGGAAAGGAGGTGGGGAGTGAAGAATATTGGGACGCGGCCAAAGGAAGAATTTTGTTATATATAGCCACGTGCCTTATCCTTTTGTACCTGAATATTGACCAAAGAACCGGACAATCTTAAGATGAACCCATCCTAGTGGGTACGAGCCAAATTCCTTGCTGATTGTGCTTTTAGATTGTGTAAAACAGCCCACTCTTGTCCTTATATGGTGACAGTGATTTATAGGGTAGTAGAGTGAAAGGTGTACAGTTGTGTTCAAATAAATAGCAGTGCATTAAAAAAGTGAATAAAGTGCAAATATTTTTAATAGCTTTTAGTTCCATATTTCAAATGTCGTGGAAACTACACATTCAATTCCAAATCAAAGCATTAACAAATGTTATCAAGTCTGCGTTATTCTTTTACAGAAAGCAAAGAAAAGGAATATTAATCTGTTCAAAAAAATAGCAGACATTGCTCTCTTCAAACTCAAACACTTACTGTATAAACTGAAGAAATTTTTCAAGATTTAACTTCACTTTAAATTACTGAACTAATATTTAGTTGCATAACTAACAATACTGCCCTTTTTTTGCATGATTTGAACAACCTTGAAATACACACCGAAATACCATCTTACCTAAACGTTAGCTAACAATACTACAAGTCTGATTCTTTCACACACGCGATATTGTTTTTGGCCGGCACGACATACGACAGCAGAGCTATAGGCTACTTTACGTTACCTACTAAACTAACGCCGTACTTCCACAGAGAATTTATGTGAGCACAAAGTAAAGGTTTCAACGATAGTTTGACTTGAAAAATTATGGTATAATCACTGAAAATAACCCCGATAGACTGTCGTCGTATTTTATTTGCTTTGTGTGCACTGTGGAGTGTTTAAGTGTGTTTGGTAGTGGATGCTACTAAACTCCTCAAAAAAAGTTCGGAAACGTTATTTCGGTCGATTATTCCTCCCCTTTAATAATACCAATTGGTATTGTATTTTATATCGTTGGAAAGCCTGATTAGTCACCTTTACAACGAGGTACAACTTGTAAGGATCATGCATTCGTGGAATGAGCAACACAGCTAACCGTGTGGGTAGCGGCCCAAAAAAAAGTGCCAAAATCCCCTGCAATATTCTTCTGTTGGTATTCACTCTCGTTTTGAGCTTCAAGTGCTGGCAGGTGATTGGCCTGATTGGCACCTAATTGACAGCACTTGTGTGCATGGGTCCTGCAACTTTGTTGAGTTTGTGTGTGCTCCAAGCATAAACATGTCACGTTTGTCCCTTCAGGATAAGGCCCGTGCAATAGGGCAAGTGGAAGCTGGTGTTCCGGTACGCAGAGTGGCAGCATTATTTGGTGTCAGCCCTGGTACCATTTTCAAACTTAGGACCAAGTTCCGTGAGACTGGTGAAGTCTAAGACAGACCACGAAGTGGCCGTCCCAGGAAGACAACACCCCAAGAAGACCGGTTCCTCACCCTTGCTTCACTGAGGAACCGTAGGCTTTCTTCCAGAGATTTACAGGCAAGATTTGCACAACGGTACCACAGACAGATCTCTGATCAGACGGTGAGGAACAGACTGCACATGGCCGGTCTTATAAGGCTGCCAGGAAGCCTGCAATGACTGCCCTTCACCGTCAGGCCCGTTTGCGCTGGTGTCGACAGCACCAACAGTGGAACCTAAGAATGTGGGGCAACGTCATGTTCAGTGATGAATCAAGGTTGTCTGCGGAAGCTGGATGGCAGGATCAAAGTATGGAGACGGCGTGGAGAACGCTATGCAGATTGCTGCACAGATCACGTGACACCTTTCAATGGGGGCAGTGTCATGGTGTGGGGTGGTATCTCTCTCACAGGCAAAACAGAACTTGTCATCATTGAAGGCAATCTCAATGCAGTGAGATATCGGAATGAGATTCTGGAGCCAGTGGCGATCCCATATCTCCAGAATCTGGGACCTAACTCCATCCTCCAGGATGACAACGCTCGCCCCCACAGAGCCAGGATCATCACAGAGTACCTCCAGAATTTGGTAGTGGAGAGGATGGAAAGTCCAGACCTCAACCCAATTGAACACCTGTGGGATCAGCTTGGGCGTGCTGTACGTGCCAGAGTGACCAACGCAACCATGTTGGCTGACTTGCGGCAAATCCTGGTAGAGGAATGGGATGCCATCCCACAGCAGTGTGTGACCAGGCTGGTGACCAGCATGAGGAGGAGGTGCCAAGCTGTTGTGACTGCGTATGGATCTTCCACACGCTACTGAGGTCCCTGACAGTGTAAAATGAATAAAGTGTAAAAATGGCCAATATGTGTTGTTTTTTCCTTATTACTGTGGGAGAGTGCAATCATCCAATCCACCAAGCAACTCAAAACGAGAGTGAATACCAACAGAAGAATATTGCAGGGGATTTTGGCACATTTTTTTGGCCCGCTACCCACACGGTTAGCTGTGTTGCTCATTCCATGAATGCATGATCCTTACAAGTTGTACCTCGTTGTAAAGGTGACTAATCAGGCTTTCCAGCGATATAAAATACAATACCAATTGGTATTATTAAAGGGGAGGAATAATTGACCGAAATAACGTTTCCGAACTTTTTTTGAGGAGTTTAGATACCTTAGAGTTGCGCTAGCATTAGCAATGTGTGTATGTCCAAAAGAAGGGACAGCATGGAATTATCTGAAAATGGTTTCCATCAATCAACTACATCATGGGTAAGTCGTAATTGAGACATTATGTCCAAAATTCCAAACTATCCCTTTAAAACACGGATGGGCAAGGCGGGCGTATCAGTTTCTGGATTTCAGACTAACTTCTGCCCAGTTAGCCCAATCATCTGATATTTTAGCTACATTCCATGATAAGAACAGCAGCAGATGAGTGTTCTTGTGCCTGAATGCATGTATTGTAGCGTTTTATTGTGGTATAATTTACAAGTGAGCCGGCATTCGTGTGTATATCACTAATTAGCCGATTGAGCCAGGGTAACCGGTGGCAGCAAAAGGCCTGGAGTTGCCCATCCCAGCATTAAAATATGTAAAGCTACCCATTATGTCAGTAGTGGGAGGAGAATATACAGCTGCACTGTACAATTTCATCAACAATTGTTTGTGTGTCAAAAACACACCCCCAATGGTCCAAGGGCAAGTCTATAGTGTCTATAGTGAGCTGCGCCCGTGGCAAACAGTTCAACATCCCTGCCGTAGTGGCGGTGTGGCGTGTCCGTTGCTGAACCTAGACCTGACCAACTGCAGCAACCCCAGATCATAACACTGCCCCCACAGGCTTGTACGGTAGGCACTAGGCATGATGGGTGCATCACTTCATCCGCCTCTCTTCTTACCCTGATGCGCCCATCACTCCGGAACAGGGTAAATCTGGACTCATCAGACCACATGACCTTCTTCCATTGCTCCAGTCCAATCTTTATGCTCCCTAGCAAATTGAAGCCTTTTTTTTCCGATTAGCCTCACTGATCAGTGGTTTTCTTAGGGCTACACAGCTGTTTAGTCCCAATCCCTTGAGTTCCCTTCGCATTGTGCGTGTGGAAATGCTCTTACTTTCACTATTAAACATAGGCGTGAGTTCTACTGTTGATTTCTTACGATATGATTTCACCAAACGTTTAAATGATCTCCGATCACAATCATTCAAGTTTTTTCCGACCACATTTCTTCCTCGAAGATGATGGCTCACCACTATCCTTCCAGGTTTTAATAATGCGTTGGACAGTTCTTAACCCGATTTTAGTAGTTTCAGCAATCTCCTTAGTCGTTTTCTTTGCTTGATGCAGGCCAATAATTTGACCCTTCTGAAACAGATTAACAGCCTTTCCACGACCACAGGATATCTTCCGACATGGTTGTTTAAGAAATGAGAAGCTACTCACCGCATCAGCTAGGGTTAAATAACTTGTTGCCAGCTGAAACATATTAATCACTGCAGTAATTATCCAATGGAAGGCTCTTACCTATTTGCTTAGTTAAATCCAGGTGGTGACTTTTTTTTTTTTGGACGGGCAGTGTACCATCTCCATTGGAACAGCATCCTACTCAGGTGCAGTAAAAAAGGAGGCTGACAACCACTTTATATACAAAAGGTTTTACTACTGCATTAGAGGAAATGGAAGGCAAAACAGAAGGGGAGAGTAGGGGGGTTATGCAGGCAAAAAAAATTATATATTTACAGAGGAATATCTACAAATGAGAAAGAGTTTTGAGAGTATAGTGAGGTGGGGGGGGGGTGAGAGATTTCATAAGAATGAGATGCTGGAAACAAGCGCCAACTCATGTTGTTGGACTTCTCACTTGTCAACATTAGGGATGCACCAATATATCAATACAAAAAAAAGTATGTTGTTTATTTGATGAGTATGAACGAGTTTGCACGCTGAGACGGTTTCCCCGTTATGCAACTTACAGCGTGTTACTACAATAGATAGGTAACCCTGAGCACGGCCCCTAAAACGAGAAACCGCTCTAACGCGGGGGGGTCAGACAACCAAGCATTAACATTTTTCTCCTACATTCATGACGTGCCAATATTTTGCAAAGGTGAGAGGACTGTAAACATTTAACGCACAAGGTGCGTAAAAGCTTGGTAAAGCTGCAAAGTAATGCCATGTGTGAGTCTTAATGATAACGTTGCAGATTTTATGCAATAAATGCAGCATATTAAGTCATCCTCACCTTGTGATGATTTTGTTTTAAGTATCGGTTTTAAAATCGGTATCGGCCAGAGATTTTCATATCGGTGCATCTCTAAACATACAACATATACAATTCTTCACCCCTCCCCCAACACAAATATTATTTATACATTAATAAAATCTCTGTCACCAATTGCAAGCCAATCAAGGTCCAGTGAATCAGTTAAGCGCCCCAAACAAATAAAAATATGTCTTAAAACCATGTTTCAGCATTCTCAAAAGGGTAGGCACATACCACATGCCTCTCCAACAAAACACTTTACCCAGCGATACAGGTGGAGACCAGTGTCACAAACAAAAACGGACATGTCTTGAATCGGACAGAAACCGATAAGCTTCAAAGGGCAAGGCATCGTAGAGCTGACTACTGTAGTCCCACCTCCAGCAGAGCCCCCTCCGATGCCCCCCTCCCTACAGACAACTCCAGCTTTAGGATGACTCCTCGTCTATCTTGGGTGCCAGGTAGTACTTTACATGGCCCATGTCAGCAATCTTGTATTCCACCACTGCCAAGAGAGGGAATGCAGTAATTAAACAATGTAATTAAGCAATTAATTACAAATTACTACCATTACATGAACAACACCACCTCCTACTACTACTACAACAAAGACAATTACTGCAACATTGTTTCGGGGGGATTAACCCTAAATGTAGGGGATTTAAAAAAATGTTTATCCCATTGCGTAAATTTTAGAACAAAAATGTATGGAAGTCAATGACAGGTGTGGGGTTTTTAAATTAGATATGGGGGACAAATTGTGAAAAATTAGTTTGGGAGTAAATTGAGAATGGGAGTTTTGAGGAGTTATTTTCAGGGGGAATTCATGGAAGCATGGACAACATTGAGATGGAGCTGAAGCTCTCGCTCATTCCGCAAATTGTCTATTCACTAACGGTAGTTAAAGAGTTAGAGTGGCTAGCAAGCGAGGTGATACACATACATGTAAACCTAGCTTGTCAATTTAGTAAAATGTTCAGTGTGATATTTTTGAAGAAAGAATAACGTGAATGTAGCCTACGTTAGAGTTCACATTAGCAATTGAAAGAGGTTTCATTGTTAGCCAACTGGCTAGCTATGCGTTTTCCATACCATCTACTGTCCGTACGGCATAAATAGCCTACTAATGCCACTACCACCTGGGATTTACACAAAAACAGAAGTTACATGCTTTTACATTCAATTAATTAGCATTTATGCATAGTAGTTACGGATAGCTTAATAGCAGTCTGCTAATTATCATCTAAAATGCATCCATTTTTTAGTTAGCAGGCACAGAATGCTTTATGCTTCTATAGTACGCAAATATGGTGACGACACACTACGGCGACAATGGAGATCACGTCCTGAAATCTCCTGTGTCCCCACAGAACTGTAAGTACGCCATCCAGACACGACCGCATCAATTTAAGGGACTAAACTGTTACCGTTGTAAGACAGGAATTAACGCCCAGAGCATCTAAAGAGCACACAATACCGGGAAGTGGCTATCAGGTCACACTTCTGGTGCTGGGATGTTTGCTGAGACCATCTGACTTAAGGTTTTACGGTGTCCGAGAATGTCCTACAGTTTTATGATTCTGGGAGAGACTCTGATCTGTTTGAAACTCCCGCGACTGCCCCCGCCTGATGTCACTGAGACAGACCACATCCCTTTCATTCAAATTATGTCCACACAGCATGGTATAACAGTACAGACTGCGTTGGTCTTCCTAAAGCTTAAAAACCTTAAAATGTGATGAATATTTATGCTACATTGTACAGTATATACTGGAAATAGTCCTGACACTGGAACATGCATTGTACACTCTTTTTCCAGAGGAATAAGTATATATTGTTCAGTTTCTCAGTGTTACATGAATAAATACACACAGTTAATGTACCTGACTGAACAGGGGAAACTAGGGTATAATGTAATGTTCTTCAACAGGCATCCTGGGACTGTTTGTGGCATTAATATTAATCACATTTGAAAACTATGCAGAGATGGGATTCTCATGACAGCACGAACGTAGACCTATTCATGTTTGATATCGTTTTGATGGTCTTGGTGTATGTGGTGCAATGGCATATATTTCCTACATGGTCAACATGGAGGAAATATATATTTCATAACTCAGGAGTAAACTACCACTGTGGAATTATACCACAGGAAACTCTTTCTTCCAAACCCCCCTTGAAGGAGGGACGAAAGGTGCAATATTAGCCTTCTGGCCAGTTTATGGTTTTACGATCAGCCACAGCCAGATCAAACACAGAGTTTGGGCTTATAGGCATAGGAAACAAGGAACTCGGGGAAGCTGTAATCAGACTCTCCCGCACATCTCACTCTGTGTATTGTGTGTAGTGAATTGCCAGGTATGATTTAATATTTTTCTGTACTCTATTTTTAATATGTTATGTTGTAATTTGTAACCATGATTTGATTATTTTTAAGTAAAGAACCTACCTGGTAAATTGTTAAACTTGATTTGTGTGGTTTCTTTGAAAAAGACATTCTATCTCTGTTAACACGGTAATGAGTTGATTGATTTCCTCAGTCTGGACTTCCCCCTCTGCTGATCTAGGGAGATTGACTAGTTAAGCTTAATGTATCACGGTGTATTGCACCCGTAGAACTCTGTCTTAAGTTAGATCATCTCCGCATGCCTTTTATACATGTTGAGAACGGACGTTGCCAATATTATCTTCTCGGGTCCCTGAGCCTTTAAGATAGGCTATACCTTATGAAGTGGTCTCCTCCGCAACCTCTGAGATAAATGGAGACATCTAGTCAGCCGTGAGTGGTGTACATAAACGGCCGTATGTAGCACTCGGTGGAACCGGCGCATCCAGTTCAGAGAACAGGCTCAAGAGTACGAGAGTACCTTAACAAATCAATTATAAATTCTACATCTTAAATTATATACTAATAATTAAATTGGAGTCAGATTTATACGAGTATGGAATCAGCGTTGGTGGCTGACCGTTAATAAAATATACCCAGGCTGCCTTTTTGGATAAGCTGGAGTCAGCCTGCAAACCAGACTAGAGCGGGAGGCAAAGTGGTACTATTGTCTCTGACACGTGGTCAATTACTAGCTGATCCCGCGAATTTAAAGAAGCAGTCTCATCCGGTTGTAATAACAGTAACATTTCAACACTTTTACCTTTTCCCACAGCAACAGCGGAACATATCACGCTTAAACCTTCGCTCCGGGCTATTCCCTCATTGGTCTAGCTGCGCGGGATTTACACCGTCATTAGAAGTTCTGTACTTTGCAGCGCAGGAAAAATGTTTTAAACGTTCTTTTAAATGTTGATTGTGGGCCCTGTGAACGATTATTTGAATATTCTGACTCATAACTGGGGGTACCCACCCAGGGGGATATCTGCAGACATGCTGAGGATGACGGTCTTGGAGAGAGGCGTGGCCTTGGTGAAGAAGTTGAGGTAGTTGAGAGCGAAGATGAGCTGCACTGGCTCATTCATCTCAATGGTCACCTGGAGACAGGAGGAGGGGGGGGGCGGGGGTTAGCGCTCACATTCCAACAAATAGACATCAAACAACTTTGCACCATTCATTTGGTTTGGGATTTTCAATGCAGTGCTCCTCACCGCCTCGTCCTCCTTGTCCACATTGCTGGTCTGGGAGAGCTTGATGTTGCCGGTGCCCAGCTCTCCCGTGGCGGAGAACTTGACCCCGTCCTTCGTGCAGGAGATCATGACAGCGTCTCCGATCTGGGACAGATCCCTGCAGACGCGGGCGAACTCTCCCGAGGGCATCTTCACCACACAGCTGTACTCCTGCTCCTAAAGGGGGGGGGGGGGGGGGGGGGCAGAGAGGGCCTTTTACTGCTCTTAAACAGGGCTCCTGCTCAAATCAGAAAATGTATTATTCTTCCAAAAGGTTTAAAGTACATTGTAAGGATCATGTGGCAAGGAGCCGGTCAATTTTCTAATTTTTTTGGATTTTTCAAAGAGCAATGTGACGCTGGCTGCAGAGGGGAATGGATGACTTCAATTTATATTGCGCTTTTCACAGCTACCTAAATGTTTTTAAATACTTTCCAGTGGCAGGAAAGAGGAGAACTAGCCAATATATGCAATCTATTTTATAAAAAGCCATGGATTCACATAGTGGCTGTTACTGGTGGGGGCGGAGCTGGTTGTGGTGATATCACAAGCTTAGAAGATCGGTTGGATATGGCCCATTAATACACATGCAAATGGTACGAGCGCAATACTCACTGGGATTCCCAGCTGCTCCACGTCCAGGTCCATGAGCTTCATCTCGTAGTCGGACACTTTCTCCTGGTCTGAAAGACGCAGGGAGAGGGGGGAGGTCAAGCACAGCTTTGTTACCACAGCAATAATCTATACCTTTAAGCTGTTCAGTTACTTCTTATGGGGTTGGGTCCCCATAAGACCAGCATGTGCAATTTTTGGTTGGACCAAATTTCCCACTGGGACTAGAATTGATGAGTCATCCCAAACATTTTGAGGCTTCAGAATTATACAATGTAAGAGAAAGGGTGTAAAATTAACACCCGCCACCAGCTAAATGCTGGTAAAATTTTGATTGTGGCTGGTAAGTCTTTCTACTCTAGCAGCCACTTTGCAGGTAACCATCCAGGTTGTGTTATATTGTAAAAGGTATTGTGGCAGGTAAAATGTTGAAAATGGCTGGTGATTCTTAGAATCTGTGAGCCACTCAAGCCAGTGGGTGAAAAAGTACATTTTATTCCTGGTAAGAGGCCACACAAAGGCAGAAAATCAAAATCAAATCAAATAAACGCGAGTGCCTGCCTGCCTGCCCTGGCCCCCCGAAATTCACATAGTTCTTACAAGACTACTGAACTGGCCAGGGTGTACTTGTGAAGAGAAAGAGAAGAGAAAAAAAACAACCCCCAAAAATGCCACTTAATTGTGAGTTAAGCCAAGGGGGAGAAAATGACTGAATAGAAGCTTTAGTCCTCAAATGGGCTGACTGGGGTACGTGAAGTGACGGCGCTCAGCGGGTAATGGAGGGGATGGCACTCACTGGGAGTCTCAAAGACCAGGGCGAGCGTGTCGGCGTTGTCCTCCGCGCGTAGGGTGATGATGTCATCATTGCCCGCACACTTCAGGATCTTGGACATGCTGCAGATGTAAACAGGGGTCAAAACCTCAGGCTATGCCACCTCCACCCCTGCGAAAGGGTCTCACTGCTACTGCATCACAGATGGCCCAATTCAACACAAACGGTCAAATAAGTCTGATCTGAACCTTTGCTCATCACACAATAACAATAAGGAAACAATAACAGTATAAAGCACTTTTCATATATTAAGTTCAAAGCACTTTCCAAATAGAGGAACAGACAGGCAACAATAACAAAACTGATGAAAAAGAGGATCCTACCGACCCGAGTTGTGATTAATGCACATTAAATCTGTGCAGAACCACTGATCCTCATCTGGGCGGTATTTCACAAAGCAGGATTAGTGAATTATCTGGGTAACTGCACCGAGTAAAACCCAGAAACCTCCCAAATGTGGAAAATGGACTGAAGTAAAAAGCAATCCTGCTTTGCTTTGTGAAATACTCCCCTGATGTGGATCAGCTCAGTGAAAGGAATAAGCCATCTACCCACAAGATTTCAAGACCACTGAATACAAAGCAAACCCCACCGAGTAGAATTTATACACAGGGTCTATGCTAAATATAGGCTGCACATGAACCATCTGGGAATATAGATCCCTACATCTAAATATAAAACCTACCGATGTGTTTGCTAAATTAGTAGAGACAATAACAGTTGCACAGCTATTGTCATAAAATAAATAAAACGCATTGATAATTCCTGTCCCAATCCCACTTTAATTTGCCAGTTGGTTAAAGGTAACGTTACGACATTTTCCGCTAGTACTAAGGAGATTGGCTTATGCAACACGATGCCTATAATTAAGAAACATGAAATCAGATTCATGCTTTAATTATTTAAGTAATTAACTTAAATGGAAGCATCGCCAATGACAATCTCATTGTTTGTCGTTTAGCCCAGATGCAGAAGTTTCGAGTGCACCAAGACTTCCCGCCAATAGTCCTGTTCAAAAGGCGCCGAAATTACGTCACATGTGCAAAATACTTCCTGCTTTTTAAGTAGACCGAATATCCCAGAAAATTCAGAGCTTATCTTCGTCCTTCGCAAAAGGTCTGCTTTTACACAACCAAGTAGACAGCAAGCAAAACAAGTTTAGCATAGCTAACAGGCGATTACATTTAGCCAGTGAAGGCTGTTTAACGTTTTAAACTGTTTCGCCTACGGTGATAATGTTCACACAAATCCATTATACATACGTCAGCTAGCAAACCTAACGTTGCGTTACTTTTGAGAGACCCTATTATGGATTTAAGTAGACAACGTGAGAGCCACAGACCGTAGAAAAATAGATTAGAGCTCACAAATAGGTCAACTTGCTATGGTATTATTAAGTTACTGCATTCGCTAGAGAGCAGGTTGAAAATTGGCGCGCTAACTTTCCCCACTGTGTGGCACTGCAACTACACACCTAAACATGTACGAACATGTTGAGCAAGCAACAAGATCGCAAGTTAGTTAGTGATAGAGAGCGAACTAAAACAGAACCGATTAATGGATTAGCTTGCCATCTGGTATCTACCATCTAAGTTAAACACAATATAATATGCTTTCATTGAACTAAAGTTGTAACGTTAATATTATTGCTGGTTAACGTTATCTAAGAGGCTATCTTGCGGTTTCCATCCCATTACAGTTAAATTATTAATAACAAAGATGGAACTAACGTTAGGCAATTGCACACCACTAGCACGTTAACGTTACTCCCTTACCTGCCCAAATTAACTCCCATGGCAAGATTGCGGTCACAACGGTAGGAGTCAAATCCGTCGCTGCGGAGGGTGAGCTGCACTAGGGAGACGTGAGAAGAGTCCATGCTCTGAAGGGAGATGCCCGAGGAGGCGATATCCCAGCAGGCCTCGGTTATGAGGTCCTTAAGTGCCTCAAGAACCTTCTTCAGAATCGAACCCTGGACAAGCCGAGCCTCGAACATTTTTGCGTAGTTCTTGTTAATTAAATGACAATGTAACAAACTACAACACTACGTTGGCGTTCAAGATACAGCTCAAACGTCTTTATCAGTCGACTGAGGCGACGAATAAATATGCTACTAGCGTACCACACGCAATTAAAAGCGAAAATAAAGCTCTTCTTGGTCTAAATCACAAAATTTTTTAAAGTTTGCTAAATATGCTGTACATGTCCCGCTACTCCACAACCGACTACTCCAGACCCACAGACAACGTAAAGTACAATACTACGCGCGCTCAATGGTCAAGATAGATAGACCTAGTTTTCTTGTTCGTCATTTCCGCTCATCACTTGACTCCACCTACAGAGAAACTGTGTACACTCTTGTCCATTTTGGCTCAACGTTATTATGCTCAATCATGTTTATATAATAAGTTACTAGTCTTCCCCATCAAAACTCATATATCACAAACAGTCATCATGAGCCTACTGGCAGGCACATTTTTCTTATTTTGGACTGGAGACTGTGCTGCTGCTGTGTTACTACCTGCATACGCAATATACAATTCGCGTTAATCGGAGCCAAAATGGCCTCTACTTGCCTTTTGGCGTTTCAAGAACGTCTACTGTAGTTCCTCATTGGACCAGTGACCGACGAACGAAACCAGGAAAGCGCGCCAAACCATATTTTTTTACTCCTACATCAGCTTTCGCTTAGCTTAGCCACCCTAGATGGATAGCCTTTGACAATATTTCATGACCCATTATGTAATAAATGTAATTTGTCTTTTAATATATATTGAAGGCAGCTCTCTTATCTCTTATGCAATTTACTGTAATGCCAGATTATGTCAGAAATTGCTAATTCAATGAAGAATAATGTCCCATGTTCATGTCCCAGGATATTCGTATTGCAGCTCGTATTACAGGATTCAAATGTTTAAATGATAGACTGACAGGTAAAATAAGAGATCAGAATGAGGGAAGCAAGGGAAGAGAATGACAGGAAGAAAGGATAAATTTTGGATCCGAACGCAGCCCGGGATTACTGAGTCAGCTGGATAACTGCACTGAGTAAAACCCGGAACCCATCAAAATCTGGAGCATGGACTGAAGTAAAAAAGTTTCCAGGTTTTACAGATTTTACCCGACTAACTTGGTACTCCTGCTTCATACTCCCCTGTGGATAACTGCACTGAGTAAAACCCAGAACAGCTCTTTTCACTTCAGTCCATGTTCCAGATTTGGGAAGGTTCCGAGTTTTACTCAGTGCAGTTATCCAGCTGACTCAGTAATCCCGGACTGCGTTCGGATCCAAAATGTATCCTTTCTTCCTGTCATTCTCTTCCCTTGCTTCAAGGGGGGAATCCCCAAAATGCCAGGATGAAATATGGCAGCCACACCAAGTGTGATTCGGATACAATTTAAGAAAGGGGAGGGAGTAATTATATTCCCTCGCTCCCTCGTTTATCCTCCCTTCCACCAAGGCTATAAAATGCAAGTTTCCAGCAAAAAGGGTAATCCCACAATGCAATGCTCCGCATGGAAAAAGTGGGCAGTCACCACAGAACTATGTGGCGGTCACATTTCAACTCTATGGTGTTACACTTCCGAAATGTTGCGAGGGCGGTTCGGTTCAGTTTTTGTTTGTTTCTTGTCAATCCTCCCCAGTAGAGCACCTTTTAAGTTTGCTTGCTGCACGTAGCAAATTGCATCACAAGATAGCTCCCTTGAGGGAAGTGAGCAAGGGATGGGAGTGTGTTAAATTGAATTTGAATGCAGCCCTGCTTTGTAGCATACCCATGCACCTGGGGATAACTACATAGAGTAAAACCCGGAACAGCTCTTTTTACTTCAGTCAATGTTCCAGATTAGGGAGGGTTCCGGGTTTTACTCAGTGCAGTTATCCAGCTAACACAGTAATCCTGATTCGTAGTATACTCCCCGGGGGCCTGTATCACAAAGAATTACTGAGTTAGCTGGATAACTGCACTGAGTAAAACCCGGAACAGCTCTTTTTACTTTAGTCCATGTTCCAGATATTGGAGGGTTCTGGGTTTTACTGAGAGCAGTTATCCAGCTAACTCCATAATCCTGCTTTGTGATACAGTCCCCTAGTCACTGAAATGAAATCAAAGAGCCAAACCTACATGCAGTTAAGAGAACACCCCAGGACTGAGTTTGAAAACCCTGTAGGCCTGTATCACAAAGAAGGATTACTGAGTTAGCTGGATAACTGCACTGAGCAAAACAAACTCAGTAATCCTGTTTCATGATACAGGCCCTTGATCTAGTCTGCAACAGAAACAAACGAGGCCCAAGCTGCACCTACACATCTCTCATTTTCTACCAGTTGGTGGCAGTATGCCCATGTTCCTTTTATATACACATTTCAGACCTACAGAAAAATAAGGATAGAGATCTTGATTTCTTGATCTTCCACTCCAGGACATAAACTTTTATGTCAAAGCTTAAGTATCATATTTAGTTAGATTTTTTGAGAGAAGCTGTTGTGGACAATAGTAGTGTGGTGGCAGGGGAAGTAGACTAATGGTCTGTTGACAAACCCGCAAACACATCTGCGGTCATGAAATTCCCATACAGTTTAAATCGTTGATTTTTATTGATTACTGCAAGTTAATATATTGTCCTGGTTCTCTCTCACAGAAAGGTGGCTCCTGTATAAAGGTTCAGTCTTGACTGAGAGATGTGGGTCTCTGCTTTAATTGTTGAGTCCCAAACAATTAAAGCACCCCATGCAGACCCCACGGACACCTCACGCACGCCCCACGCACACCCCACTCACACCTCACGCACGCACACCCCACACACACCTCACGCACACCCCACGCACACCCCACGCACACCTCACGCACGCACACCCCACGCACACCTCACGAACGCCCCACGCACACCTCACGCACACCCCACGGACACCTCACGCACACCTCACGCACACCCCACGCACACCTCACGCACGCACACCCCACACACACCTCACGCACGCCTCACGCACACCCCACGGACACCTCATGCACACCTCACGCACACCCCACGCACACCCCACACACACCTCACGCACACCCCACGCACACCCCACACACACCCCACGCACACCCCCACACACACCCCACGCACGCCTCACGCACAGCCCACACACACCCCACGCACGCCTCACGCACGCACAGCCCACACACACCTCACGGACACACACCCCACGCAGACCCCATGCAGACCCCACGAACGCCCCACGCACACCCCATGCACACCTCACGCACACCCCACGCACAGCCCACACACACCTCACGCACACACACCTCACGCAGACCCCATGCAGACCCCACGAACGCCCCACGCACACCCCATGCACACCCCACGCAGACCCCACGCACACCTCACGCACACCCCACGCACACCCCACGCACACCTCACGCACAGCCCACACACACCCCACGCACACCTCACGCACACCCCACGCACACCCCACGCAGACCCCACGCACACCTCACGCACACCCCACGCACACCCCACGCACGCCTCACGCACGCACAGCCCACACACACCTCACGCACACACACCTCACGCACACCTCATGCACGCACAGCCCACACACTTCCCACACACGCCTCACGCACACACACCCCACGCACACCCCACGCACACCTCACGCACACCCCATGCAGACCCCACGCACACCCCACGCGCACCTCACGCCCGCACACCCCACGCACGCCCCACGCACGCCTCACGCATGCACAGCCCACGCACACCTCACGCAGGCCCCATATTCCCCCATATATTGTTATAATGCCACAATTTGAACTTTAAGATAATCACATGATCCACACCAGTGCTTCTCAAACTTTACGAACTCATGGCAAATTTAAAGAGCCAACATAATTTGTATGGTCCACCTCTTATTAAAATGTAGCACATACTGTATGCATATACACTAATGAGTGCAGTGTTTAATTTGACTGATGTGAACATCTATGGCAATTGTGTCGGATATTCTATTTTTTCACAAGTATCTTTTGATGAATTATCCACATGTACTACACACACACATTCACACTTTTTTCCTGAAATGAGAAGCAGAGTTTTCGGGGGGGGGGGTCACATATTCATCAGGCTCCAAGAAAGGAATAAGAAAGATAAAGGACAAAAGTGTGAATAATTTTCACAATGTCAGTACAGAACATCCTCCCTCCAACTTCAGACATTGAAGGCATATCCCTACCAATCTCCAGATTGCACTGTAGCCCAAATGGTTATGTTGCACTGCGAAAACAGTTTCTACTTCTACTCAACAGCAGGCAGCATTCCTTAGATCAAACATCATGCATTATTAACCAAACTTGCATTCCTAAACAAACAAACATTAAAAATCCATAATACTGCAGTGGAATTGACATATTTATTTAATAAGTAGGCTAGTTTTTCTTTTTATTCCAGCATTTTTTTTCTCTCAGATCAAAATACATCAAGGTCTTTCTTTCAATATGTACGTTTGATGAACCTCCAGTCCCGTCGGCAAGTTCTGGCCAAGAGACAACAAGGCTGATGCAATGCAATCCAATGAAAAGCAGATTAAAGTTTGAGTCACGGTTTGCTGCCTTAGCCTTCTTTATGAACTTGTGTTCTTTATGCAGCGAGACAGAATGAAAAGGTATTGTTGAACTATTGATTGGTTTTGGTTTGTTAGAGTGTTTTTTTTCTTTTTACTTGTTTAATTTCAGGGCGCAACTCGGCAGACACAGTGAAGTGTGGAACACGTGCCCTCCTCCTAAGCCAATCTGTCGAGTGCTGGGGATTTTCAGTTACACAGTAATAAATGTCAAACACCATCAAAAATAACTGTGTGTTTCTGAACAAAATAACAAACTGAAACGCCTGAAATAAGATCACACTCTGGAACAGTCTACCAGACGGCTGCTGCTTGGTCTAAGGGAGGGAGGTGGAGAGCTGATACAAACAGAGCCCCATACGTGTTGTTGCGCCCCTCTTTGTGTTTCTCTGTTGCTACTTCCTGTGGTTTGGAGTCCATACAGTTTAGACTCACTGGGGAGACGCTTGAGCCATTTCCCCAAATTCCAGCAAGTGCCCCACTGTGCTGCGCAAACACAGAGAGATGGAGATGACTGGTCCGGCTGGGCATTGTGGAAATTCTCTTTTCCCACAGATCCCTACTCAGCTCCAAATGCACAGTGTAGTATGTATCATAGTAACATGCAGCTACAGTGTGATTCTGTGAAGTTTACTGGGCTGTGTCTCAGCACCCATTCTAGTAGTAGTATAATGGTTAAGGAACTGGCCTTACTGAAGGCCAGTTCCTTAACTGAAAGGTTGCAGGTTCGATTCCCAGGTAGGACACTGCCGTTGTACCCTTGAGCAAGGTACTTAACCTGAATTGCTTCAGTATATATCCAGCTGTATAATTGGATAATATATGTAAAAGAAATGCTAAAAAGTTGTGTAAGTCGCTCTGGATAAGAGCGTCTGCTAAATGCCTGTAATGTACTGTACAGCCTCCTACTGTCTAATGGCTAAAGCTGAGCAAGGCGGGACTTAGTTAGTGCCCGTATGGGAGATCTGAAGCATAATGTCTGCACCCTGCATAATGCTCCCAGAAATTAATGCTCCCAAAAGAAGCAAAACGTGCTTCTGAAATGGATATTTTGGGAGCATAATGCAGTGTGCGGACATTATTCTTCATTGGTCTGTTCTCGATCTCAATTTTCTTGAGACCTCCTGGGAATACAATGGCCTGTATTCATAAAAGACCTCAGAGTTGGAGTGCTGATCTAGGATCAGGTTTCCCCTGTCTATATACAGTAGCATATATATCTAAACCTTAAAGGCCAAACTGGTCATTGATCAGTACTCCTAGTCATTGGGCCCAAGTGGCTGTTGGAATTGGTGGTAAGCCACTAGGGCCACTCCCATTGTGTGAAGAGATGTGTGATGACTGTTCTGGCACAAAATGGCTGCCATGTCATCACCCAGGCGAGGTCTACACATTGGTGGTGGTTAAGGAGAGTTCTTCTTCTCTTCATTTAAAGTGCTCTGGCACATATGAAAGGGCTAAATAAATGCTATCAATCATCATAATCACCATCACCATCATGTGTACTCTAACAATTACCGCTGCATATTAACATGTTAACACTATTTCCCAGCTGAATGGCAAACTCCAATGTTAACGGCTGTTTCTTTGTGTTACTGTGCCTGTGATGTGCATTTAATTTAATATATGTACCTTACTATATACCACAGTGGCCTTTGAAGCCACCCAAGGTAATAGCATATGCTAATCATACCTTCTAATTTAACAGATTAATAAATGGGAATTGAGCATCTGCCAATCAAATAAATGAAATTAACAAATGGAAAAGAATGAATCTCTGGTTGCTGGTCACTGTGCTTCCCATCAAGTTTGGCCCACGCTTTCCCCAGGGATGACATGTGCAGTGAGGACCATTTACTGCGCTAATTAACCTTATATTGCCTGGGTGTTGCTATGGCAACTCTCATTTCATTGCTTGCCTTTTTTTTTCTTTTTTGTCTGGTATTTTTTCTAGAAAATAGTTCATTGTTTAATCAACTCTGATATACACTACTCTGATACAATAGATTACATCCGTTGAGTTGAATGAACACTTCAGTGTGCACTGGCCTTATTAAAGTGATGTGTTGGAGCATTTGTTCTTGATTTACCTCGTTCATCGTGAGAAGGAATGATCTGTAAAACTATAAAGCTGCATGTTCTCAGTTGTGTGGAAACAGTAACCGGTGGTGTGTCCTAAAAATGGGTCTCAGAGGGACACCGGTATTTCTCATGAAGACTCCACAGTGTTATTGCTAACAACCTCAGTTCATGTGCACCCACACACTGTGAGCCAACCTACCTTGTGAGAGATTGAGTTGTATTACTCTGTAATACTCTGTTGTATTATTAATTGCTGTTATTTCATTGAATCAATTAATTCAGTAATGTTATTCTCCCTTTAATGATTGATTGTTATGTTTGTATGTCTGTGATTTGGAAGATGTCTCTTCTAATGCCAATAATGTTACGATCCTGATACGGGACGAACCCAAGTGCAACGACCAGGAGACAGATTACAGAAAGTGGAACTTTATTAAGCGTTGGGGTGGTCCCAAAGCTGTACACGGGAGCAAAACAGGTTAGTTAGTTAACACAGGATAGCGTCCAACTGAGGACTGCTCCAAGCCGGAGCTGGACTTGAAGAAACACGGAACTGTTCCAAGCCGGAACTGGACTTGAACGGAGGTGTCTAAAACACCGGAACTGGACTGGAACTGGACTGGAACTGGACTGGAAACTGGATCGGAACTGGACTGGAAACTGGACCGGAAGGTCCACTCAGGAAACGGGAACGGCACGGAACTTGTTCCAAGCCGGAACTGGACTTGAACGGAGGTGTATAACACACCGGAACTGGACTGGAACTGGACTGGGAACTGGACTGGAAACTGGACCGGGAGGTCCACTCAGGAAACGGGAACGGCACGGAACTTGTTCCAAGCCGGAACTGGACTTGAACGGAGGTGTATGAAACACCGGACCTGGACTGGAACTGGACTGGAAACTGGACCGGAAGGTCCACTCAGGAACACAGGGGACGGCACGGAACTTGTTCCAAGCCGGAACTGGACTTGAACGGAGGTGTCTAAAACACCGGAACTGGACTGGAACTGGACTGGAAGCTGGACTGGAAACTGGATCGGAACTGGGCTGGAACAGGACTGGAAACTGGACCGGGTAGCTTGAGTAACCGGGCAGAAAGCAGAGGTTAAAGGCAGGGTGTTGTGACAGGACTGTAGCTGGTGAATGCACCGCCGAGTTGGAAGGTGCGGCGTAGCTCGGGCAATACTGGCGTAAGCCGGCTGGCATGCAGAGGTCCTGGTACCGCAACACGAGTACGGGAGGTACGTAACACGGGGAGGACAAACACAGCTGCGGGAAGACTGGAACTGCGGCGTCTGGAGGTTTTGAAGGGAAACAGGTAAATGCATGCAGCAGCGAAAGATTAGCAGAGATAGCTACCAGTCAGGAAACCAGGCGAACAGGTATGAACCAGCAGGCTCACAAACACTGGACCAGAAACGGGATACGAAACAAACACGGTAGGTTAGTCAACGAACTGGCGCTGAATAGCAGCCAGCCAGGGGTTTAAATGGTGCAGGAAGTGAAGGAGAAAACGAGAAACAGGTGTGATGTTAAATCAGGAGTGATTGCCGAAGCACAGCAGTGAGGAATGTGAGTAACGAGAGGGGCGAGTGATAGGCGGAAGCTAAAGTGGAAAATGAAACCAAAAGTACCCGAGGGAGACGCCCAGTCCACAGCCAGGAGGGAAACACGGACAAGGGATCCAACATGACACGGAAGGAAACAAGGAAAACATGGAAAACGGACAGGACGGGAACGGAACGTTACAGTACCCCCCCCTCAATGTACGCCACCTGGCGTACCCGGAGGCCTGGTCTTGTCAGGGAACTGTTCGTGGAAGTCTTGGATTACTGAATGGTCCAAGATCAGGCTCTTGTGGAGCCACGACCTCTCCTCAGGACCGTACCCCTCCCAGTCGACGAGGTATTGGAAACCCCGGCCCCTGCGGCGGATATCAATAACACGGTTCACCGTGTAGGCCGGGGCGTTGTCAACAACTCGGACGGGAGGAGGCGGGATGGTAGGGGTACTGAGGGGGCTGGAGGAGACAGGCTTAACCTGGGACACATGAAACACAGGGTAAACTTTGAGGGAGGCGGGGAGGGAAAGTTTAACAGACACCGGGTTAACTAGACAAATGATGGGGAAGGGACCAATAAAACGGGGCTGAAGCTTTCTGGATGAAGAGGGAAGGGAGATGTTTGCAGTGGAGAGCCAGACCTGCTGACCGGCCCTATACTGTGGGGCTGCGGTCCTGTGAAGGTCCGCCAGACGTTGGGAGCGGGAATTGGCGTGAAGGAGTGCGGTGCGTGTGAGTCTCCAAATGTTTTTACAACGAAGGACATGGGCCCTAACAGAGGGGACAGCTATCTCGGCCTCCTGGGTCGACAGAAGAGGGGGTTGATAGCCTAAAGCACACTCAAACGGGGATAGGCCAGTAGAGGCACTCTTAAGGGAGTTATGTGCGTACTCGACCCAGGGGAGAAAACGGCTCCAAGAGGCAGGATTGCGCACTGTAACGCACCGCAGGGCGGCCCCCAGGTCCTGGTTCGCCCTCTCTGCCTGACCATTAGACTGGGGATGGAAACCCGAGGAAAGACTAGGAGAGGCACCCAGGGCTGCACAGAACGCCCTCCAAACTCGGGAGGAGAACTGGGGCCCACGGTCTGACACGATGTCAGAGGGGATCCCGTGCAGCCTGACCACGTGTAGCACCAAGAGCTCAGCGGTTTCAAGGGCGGACGGGAGCTTGGGGAGGGGAACAAAGTGAACCGCCTTGGAGAACCGGTCCACTATTGTCAGAATGACGGTGTTACCTTCTGACAACGGCAGACCGGTTACGAAGTCCACACCAATGTGACTCCAAGGACGGCCAGGGACGGGGAGGGAAAGGAGAAGACCGGAGGGAGGCTGGTGGGAAGCCTTGCTCCTGGCG
The DNA here is from genome assembly GCA_029718625.1 of Synaphobranchus kaupii. Classification (NCBI taxonomy): domain Eukaryota; kingdom Metazoa; phylum Chordata; class Actinopteri; order Anguilliformes; family Synaphobranchidae; genus Synaphobranchus; species Synaphobranchus kaupii. The sequence continues at coordinate 29,970,509 of CM056392.1, forward strand.
CACACCGAGCAGGCCAGGACGAAGGCACGGGTATCCCCTTTAAGGGTAGGCCACCAGAAACTCCTCCTGACGAGGGCGATAGTTCTGGCGACACCTGGGTGACATGCCAGGCACGAGGCGTGAACCCATTCGAGGACCTGGGAGCGGACGGAATCGGGGACAAAAAGACAGGAGTTAGGGTTATTGCGGGGGTCCGGTTGGGAAGTCTGGGCGGCCTTCACAATGCCCTCAATCTCCCAGGAGACCGCAGCCACCACACAGGAGGCCGGCAAAATGGGCTCCGGATCAGCAGGACTGGAGGGAGGGGAAAAAATGCGGGACAGGGCATCTGCTTTAATATTACGGGAACCAGGGCGGAAAGAAACAGAGAAATTAAAGCGTGCAAAAAATAACGACCATCTAGCCTGACGAGAATTGAGCCTCTTGGCAGATCTTAAATAAATGAGGTTTTGATGGTCGGTAAAAACAAGAAAAGGGGTACCTGCCCCCTCCAGCCAGTGGCGCCACTCCTCAAGAGCCAGTTTTATCGCCAGCAGTTCCCGATCCCCGACATCGTAGTTCCTCTCGGCGGAGGACAGCCTCCGGGAGAAGAATGCGCAGGGATGGAGCTTGCTATCAGAGGCGGACCGTTGAGACAGAATGGCCCCCACGCCGGTGTCGGAGGCATCCACCTCAACGACAAACTGCCGAGAAGTGTCAGGGTGAAGGAGGATAGGTGCTGAGGAAAACCGAGCCTTGAGTAGCTCGAAAGCTCGCTGGGCATCGGAATTCCAACAGTAAGGCAGGGCAACGGAAGTGAGTTTAGTCAGGGGAGCAGCAATGGAACTGTAATTGCGAATAAAGCGGCGGTAGAAATTTGCAAACCCCAGGAACTGTTGAAGGTGCTTGCGGGAGGTGGGTTGGGGCCATTCTGTCACCGCCTTGATTTTCACAGGGTCCGCCCGGATACTGCCCTCCTCGATAATGAAGCCGAGGAACGGGACCGTGGAAGCGTGGAAGGAACATTTCTCAGCCTTAACAAACAGCTGATTCTCCAACAGCCGCTGGAGAACCTCTCGAACGTGACGGACATGCTCCTGCGGGGATTGAGAAAAAATTAAAATATCATCGATATAAACAAAAACGCTCCTCCCTAGGAGGTCCCGCAGGACGTCGTTCACCATGCTCTGGAAGACTGCTGGGGCGTTAGTAAGGCCGAAAGGGACCACCAGGTATTCGTAGTGGCCCAACGGGGTATTAAAAGCAGTCTTCCACTCGTCCCCCTCACGGATACGCACCAAGTGATACGCATTCCGGAGGTCGAGCTTGGTGAACGTCACAGCTGGAGAGAGGGCTTCAAAGGCGGTGTTAATGAGGGGAAGAGGGTATTTGTTACGGATGGTGACCTGGTTGAGGCCCCGGTAGTCGATGCAGGGTCGCAGGGAGCCATCCTTCTTCCCAACGAAGAAGAACCCTGCACCGACTGGGGATGAAGAGGGACGGATAATACCCGAAGCGAGGGAGTCGTGGATGTATTCCTCCATGGCTAGTTTCTCCGGTCCAGACAGACTGTAGAGGCGTCCCGATGGCAGTTTAGCTCCAGCCAGTAGGTCAATGGCGCAGTCATACGGCCTGTGAGGAGGTAAGGACAGAGCACGTGATTTAGAAAATACTTGCGCGAGGTCGTGATACTCGCTGGGAACATTCGTTAAATCCGGTATAGGTTGCATGGAACAGGGTTTACTGGGCCCCGGAGGGGGGTAGTGCAGAACGGAGACAGCTGGCTAGACAGTGGGCACTCCACGCCAGGATGCGACCGGCTTTCCAGTCAATATGGGGATTGTGGAGGCGAAGCCAGGTCTGACCTAAAACCAGAGCAGATTGTTGGGAGTTAATCAGTAATAGCTGAATGGACTCCCGATGATTGCCAGATAGAATTAATTGGATAGGAACGGTGGAGTGGGTAACTAACCCCAACCTCCTACCGTCCAGAGCTAGAGCTGAAATGGGTGAAGTGAGACGTTCCGTGGGAATGCCGGCCCTCCTGGCGAAGGTGATATCCATGAAGCTGGCGTCAGCTCCGGAGTCAATTAGGGCCGAAGAAGATAGGGTCTTGTCCCTCCAAAGGAGAGTAGCCTTGAACATGAGGCGGTCCTGGGCAGCATGGTTGGGGACGATGGGGCTCGTCAGTACGCCCAGTCTTACTGGCGAGCCCCTTCTTTTGGGCGAATGGGACAGGAGGCGATCTGATGGCCAGGCTTGCCGCAATAGAAACAGGATCTGGTGCGCTGACGGCGCTGACGCTCCTCGGGATTGACCGCAACTCTGCCCAGTTGCATGGGCTCTTCCTCGGACCCGCCCGTAGGCGCCCGAGATCCAGTGATGGAGTGTGAATGAACATTAGAGACGACGGAGGGCGAATGACGCCCGGAACTTCCTCCCCGCTCCCGGGCCCGGATGCGGAGACGATTATCGATGGCTATAGCGAGGCTGATGAGGCTATTAAGGGAGTTGGATTCCTCCCGAGTGGCAAGCTGGTCCTTGAGTTCCTCGCTGAGAGCTTGGCGGAAAGCCCCCTGGAGGGAGGCGTCATTCCATCCTGACTCCGCGGCGAGGGTACGAAACTGAATGGCCATTTCTGCGACACTGCGGTTGCCTTGGCGAACTTGAAGCAGACGCTGGGTAGCGTCACGTCCACAGGTCGGGTGTTCAAACACACGTCGCATCTCTGCCGTAAAGGCTGCGAAGTTGCTGCATAACGGAGCCTGGCTGTCCCAGATGGATGTAGCCCACTCCAGGGCGCTCCCTCCCAGGCTGCTCATAATGAACGCGATCTTGCTGGAGTCAGAGGCGAAGGAGGAGGGCTGCATCCGAAACACTATGTCACATTTAAGTAGAAATTCACGACATCTCCCCAACCCCCCGCGATATAACTCGGGGTGTTGTACACGGGGCTCACGGCTGGAAGTGGGAGCCGGTGCCTCCGGATGGGGTTCGGGAGAGGAAGGAGTAGGGTTGGCTGGAATCCGTAGTAGCGGTTGGTGGAGCGACAGTTGGGATACTTGCTCCGTGATGCCCCTAACTACTTCCAGCACATCATCCAAACGGCGACCCTGTTGGTCGCTGATCGCAGTTTGGCAGGAGAAGGCGTGGCGAATCTGTTCCAGATCGGCTGGGTCCATATTGTTGGCCAGTTCGTTCTGTTACGATCCTGATACGGGACGAACCCAAGTGCAACGACCAGGAGACAGATTACAGAAAGTGGAACTTTATTAAGCGTTGGGGTGGTCCCAAAGCTGTACACGGGAGCAAAACAGGTTAGTTAGTTAACACAGGATAGCGTCCAACTGAGGACTGCTCCAAGCCGGAGCTGGACTTGAAGAAACACGGAACTGTTCCAAGCCGGAACTGGACTTGAACGGAGGTGTCTAAAACACCGGAACTGGACTGGAACTGGACTGGAACTGGACTGGAAACTGGATCGGAACTGGACTGGAAACTGGACCGGAAGGTCCACTCAGGAAACGGGAACGGCACGGAACTTGTTCCAAGCCGGAACTGGACTTGAACGGAGGTGTATAACACACCGGAACTGGACTGGAACTGGACTGGGAACTGGACTGGAAACTGGACCGGGAGGTCCACTCAGGAAACGGGAACGGCACGGAACTTGTTCCAAGCCGGAACTGGACTTGAACGGAGGTGTATGAAACACCGGACCTGGACTGGAACTGGACTGGAAACTGGACCGGAAGGTCCACTCAGGAACACAGGGGACGGCACGGAACTTGTTCCAAGCCGGAACTGGACTTGAACGGAGGTGTCTAAAACACCGGAACTGGACTGGAACTGGACTGGAAGCTGGACTGGAAACTGGATCGGAACTGGGCTGGAACAGGACTGGAAACTGGACCGGGTAGCTTGAGTAACCGGGCAGAAAGCAGAGGTTAAAGGCAGGGTGTTGTGACAGGACTGTAGCTGGTGAATGCACCGCCGAGTTGGAAGGTGCGGCGTAGCTCGGGCAATACTGGCGTAAGCCGGCTGGCATGCAGAGGTCCTGGTACCGCAACACGAGTACGGGAGGTACGTAACACGGGGAGGACAAACACAGCTGCGGGAAGACTGGAACTGCGGCGTCTGGAGGTTTTGAAGGGAAACAGGTAAATGCATGCAGCAGCGAAAGATTAGCAGAGATAGCTACCAGTCAGGAAACCAGGCGAACAGGTATGAACCAGCAGGCTCACAAACACTGGACCAGAAACGGGATACGAAACAAACACGGTAGGTTAGTCAACGAACTGGCGCTGAATAGCAGCCAGCCAGGGGTTTAAATGGTGCAGGAAGTGAAGGAGAAAACGAGAAACAGGTGTGATGTTAAATCAGGAGTGATTGCCGAAGCACAGCAGTGAGGAATGTGAGTAACGAGAGGGGCGAGTGATAGGCGGAAGCTAAAGTGGAAAATGAAACCAAAAGTACCCGAGGGAGACGCCCAGTCCACAGCCAGGAGGGAAACACGGACAAGGGATCCAACATGACACGGAAGGAAACAAGGAAAACATGGAAAACGGACAGGACGGGAACGGAACGTTACAAATAAAGCTATTTAAATTTGAAAGAGAGAGCCAGAGAAAGAGAGAGAGAGCAGTTGAGAGAGCACATTCTGATTTGCATCCCACAAATTAGACATAGATGACATACACTAAAAGAGATTGTAAGCATACTGAAATGTAATGCCCTGTCTGCCTACTACAATATCCTAAGCCAGATATATGTCTGCGTGCTACAGCCTGAGGGAAAGTGGGTAGACCATCTAACCAAAACTGTGACAATTGCTTCTGTAATACTGATTTTACAAAAATGCCAATAATGTGGCATTAAACATTTGAAGTTGAGCGATAGAGAAACAGAGAGAAATGCACTCCCTGCATTCTGTCAGTAGAGAGATTTGAATTTAAAATAAATCTACTAATCGCCCAATGCATGCTGGGATAAGCTCCAGCCTCCCCTGCGACCCTGACCAGGAATATGCGGGTTAGATAATGGATGGATGTATGGATAAATCTACTAAAACCATTTAGACTTTGTGAGAGGTTGGCAATAAAGTACAAGGTAGAGTAAAGAAACAGTGGGTATATTAGTACTGGCAGCTTCAAATAGAGAGAATTGTGGATAGTCGTCCATTTTGGCACAGAGAACTTTTGTTTTACAGGCTGTATGTATTCATATACTTCAGTAAGTTTGTCATTTTGAAGAAGGGTGACCGAGAGAGAGAGAGAGAGAGAGAGAGAGAGGTGAGGAGATGGGGGTGAGGTGAGTATTTATGGCTTTGATTAAAGCACTATAAAGGACAATGAAATTTGCTGTGCATCTGCCTGCAGTACATTTTACACTCAGATAGTCTGGAGCTGGTGCCTCCGATGACTCCAAGTGTGTTTAACGGCTCGCAACGAACGCTTGTTCCTGGCTCAACTTCCACTGCTCTCGAAAAATAAGCAACACATGCACTTTTCAGGTTTGGTTAAAATAACTTTACATCAGTCTGACCATCAACACAAATATGGAGAAGACATACAGTGACTTGTTTACATCAAGGTCGTTTACATACAGTCAAAAATTTTTGATTATCTGAGCGCTACATAATTGTGGGCGCGGGGGGGGGGGGGGGGGGGGTTAGATCCTGTGATTCCTCCCACCTTCGGTAATGGACACAAATCTGACACCACTAATAAACCTTACATAAGCCAGAGCACTGCAAACTGCTATCACGGCAAGACAGCATATTTGCACCCAAATTACATGAATCTCTGGAGAGAACCATTAAAAACACATCATAAACGACAAGTGCACACAGACTAAGCTCGGTTAGCAGATGCCCTTTTCCTAGGCAAGTCACATAGGCTTTTAATTGTACTCCTTTATACCAGCTGGATATACACGCGTGAACACACACATGCATGCACGCATCTACAAAGGCATTCACACATACATACACAAACATGCTCAGACACACATACACACAAACGCACACGCACCCCTCTTGCTGTGCTAATGAAGCATTTCTGATCTAAATTGGACTAAAGTAATGTACTGAGGCTTTGATGCAATAGCAACTTTCATATTTTGTTATTATATTTCCCAGCTAGCCCAGCTGTTCTAATGAATTTAATTTAGTCATTCTAAGCATCTGTGTTTATCCGTTAGTACTGCTTTTTATACTCATTTTATTTACTGTATCAGTTTTTGTTCATTATGCCAGGGTCAGTGTATTTTTTGTTTATGAGCATCAGTGTCTGCATGCCTTTGATTAAAACAGTGTGAATGTGTGTGTGTGTGTGTGTTTGCTAATCTCATGTTGATTGACGTCTCAATATTAGATTTTACCCACAGGAGGTGTTTCCTTCCTCCATAAGTGTGCATATGCTCTGGTAAACAAACATTGCCAAGTTTGAGAAACCATGGATATGAAAAACAAACAACATGTTAGGCCATACACTCCAACATGTTATCATACACATACAAAAAACAAGCCCCACAACCTTACAAATAGCTTACAAGTGCTGCAGGACTCCCTGTGTGAAAGCAACACAAAATCTCTCAAAGCTGTTGTTAAGTGCACTCTTGCCTGCAGGGGGCACCATCAGTCCACTTTGCACCTGCCGCTCTCATGCATCTGCTGAGGGATGTACATCAATAAGAGCAGATGATCGCGCGTACACACACATGCACACACACACTCACACACACCTAATTTTACAAACAACACAGCTATTTAACAAACAAACACACACATTTTACACATATGCAGCCAGATGTTTTACTATTATCCAACTGTCAGGAAGTGAGTAGTGGGAGAGAGAACCATTACATTACAAACATTTAGCAGATGCTCTTATCCAGGGCGACTTACACGGCTTTTGCATTGTTTAAATAGTATCTATTTACACAGCTGGATATGTACGGAAGCAAATCAGGGTAAGTACCTTGCTCAGCAGTACAGCAGCAGCAGTGTTCTACCTGAACCCACAACCTTTAGGTTACAAGCCGTTACACTACACCGCCACCCATATGAACCAAGAGAAGGGAAGGAGAGTCAGAATGAGAGGTGTGGGCAGAGAGGGAAAGCAGAAATGAAGAAAAGTAAAGAGGGAAGAGAAAACTGAACAAGGAAAGAGGAGGAAGAGAAGGAGGAAAGTTGAGGAGATGTCAGAGAGAGAGAGAGAGAACGAGGGACTCATTTGAATGTCTCTTTGCTATACAGTTCCTGTTACAATCTTTTGTATATTTTTTTAACAAAATCATTTTCCATTAGCCCAAGTCACTCACTGGTTTGAACCAAAAAAAAAAAAAAAAAAAAGCACAAGATCAGAAAGTGAGGGATGAAAACTGAGAGAAATCAGAGGTATATAGTGAAACAGATGGGGAATTATGTAATTATTGCACATTGGCTCCTGGACTCCATTGTATCCAATCAACATTGCCTAAGTCCTTCTTGACCCAACCTATCATCTTAGAGTGTTTGAGCGTCTGCCTCTGTGGAATAAAAGAGGGTTCAGTGAAAATATGCAGATCTGCCATTACTTTTGTAGACATTTGTCTTTTTATTCGGCCAAACTGGGAAAAGAAAAAAACATGTTATCCTCCAGTGCATTCCTTTTCCCAGTTACCTGCATTGCTGATCTGTGTATCGTATCTCCACCCCATTTTAATTTTAGCGTAATTTATATTTATTTAACCGGCTGTGTCAACTGAGAACTCAGTTCTGTTTTGCAGTGATGACCTGAAGAAGCAAGGTTGGAAAGGAAGTGCAAGGGGCAACGCACAGCCAATCAGATGCAGTTATGTAGACACTACTTTCGAATTCTGAGAAACAAATAGTAATAATTAACCTATTCAGTAGACCATACTTCTTTATTTCATGTATAATAACAATCCAGGATCATCAACGTGAAAGGCAAAGGAAGTTAAAGAGGCGCCTTTGTCAACAAAATGATACCTTGTTTTTACAAATCTAAGGCTAAACATTTTCACCATTTTCACAAATTCACTATAATGCTGCTATATTACTACTTTATATAATAAAGTTAATTATACCTAATAAATTACTTTATTAAAGTACTGAACAAAGAAGTTAATTTATTGAACAAGTAGGTTAAAAAAGAAGGCACAGATATATTTTATTCACTAGTGTCCTGATTTTCCAGAAAGAGATACTTTTGACATTTAATGTTACAAAGTATGAAGATAATATACTATGAGGCAAACTGCAACAAAAACAAAAGGTAACCACATCACAAGACATAATGTTTACAGCCCGTTCACTGCTAAACCATAGAAGCCTACCATTTACCTTTAGAAGATTTAAATGAGAAATAATCATTATTCTGAACATCACTACACAATCCAGAGACCCTTGCTGTTCACTCAGCTTTGTGGGTCTGAATAATAAATAAAAAAATATGAATATAAAATAAAACTCATTTCAATAATTCAATACCACCCCTGTGTGTATATGAGAGAGAGAGAGAGAGAGAGAGAGAGAGAGAGAGAGAGAGAGAGAGAGAGACTCCCTGCATTCTGCCAGTAAAATAATTTGGAACTGATATTGAGCCAGAGAAAGAGAAACATAATGCAAGATGCAATGCTGTCTGGCCCTAAAAAAGACTGCACACCATGGTAAACTACTTTTATGGTGGGTCTGATTACTAATTATGAAAGACTTGTAGCCTACACACTCAGCTAACACAACCTGGGGCCACATGTATAAAACATTTTCTCCCTCTGCCTTTCTATCAAGGTGTTGCCATATCAGACTCCAAACATTGCGTACGCATGGTGTCTAGCGTGTGCAGGGGTACGCAGGTTCTCTTATGTTATACATCTGAAATTCTGCGTGGAAACTCGCTTAAGCAGCTTTCTGAGGGCATTTTTTCTGCTCAGCACTGTTTATACATGTGGCCCCAGGTCACTGAGAAGGGCAGACACAGGCAGATCTGTCTGGAACACAGAGCGTCCAGTGCAGTCAAGAAAAAAATGGAAACAGAGCTGCACTTGCAAGAGGAGTAAGGGATGGAAAAGAAAATCAAAAGGAAGTTTTCAGCGAGGCGCCGCAACAGAGCGATGCGTCTATATAAGGCGAAATCTGCCTCCGGGTTTAATCCACATAAAAACAGGGAGGACAAAAAACGGCGCCTCGCTGAGGTTGGTCAAATTTATTTCCATTAGAAGCCATCTCCTAGTTCACCCTTTCGAACCTCACTTATTTCTTAATACATCGCGGATAGAAAGGCTGCGGAGTGTTTCTCCAGACAAGGGTAACCTCGGCTCTGATAAAGTTGACGCTATTAGCGCACGGCACATCAGACACACGGCATACCGTTGCCTAGCTGTTCAGACAGGAGTGACGGGCTAGAGCTCTTTTGGTTTTTCAACGCCGTATGCTGTTGTCAGTAGCCATGTAGTTTTAAAACTTTCCCCTCGTTCTACCAATGTTCGAAACTTGACTAAAAAGCCGTTTTCTCCACAAAAACGAATTATTTAGTTGATACCAACATGCCGCATTCAGAGCACATAACAAAAATGTTACACATACGACGAAATTAACCTTTAGGAAAGAGTGCGTAGTTTGCTTACACTTGTGTGATGCGATGCGCATCGACGTGGCTGTTTTAATAATAGCCTAGTGTTGATGTTTTCGTGCGCTTCATTGTGAGAGGTAACAGACTCCCTGCCTCGCGAAGATAATTTACATATCACATGACAGCTCTCCTTTCATTTGCATTAAAATTAGTCGGAGAGAGAGATCCACAGGGGAGAACAGAAGAAAGGCATTTTTCTTTTAATACGAAATACTGAGGGCTTCAGCGAAGACCTTCACCGTTTCCAAATCTCCCAGTGACCGATATGATGCAGACTACTTCAGGCTCTCATTAGTCCACAGGGTCTTGTCCATCTTACATCCTATATTCTGATTGGATTGAGTGAAGGAAAGATAACACCCCAAGAGACTCACTGGGGTTGATAAACAGGAAATTTCTGAGCCAGGTGAGGGATTGAGGTGTACGGCTGCCAGGTGAGATAGTATTGAAACATGAGGAAGGACCTGTTCTCTTTGGCACATGGATTTTGGAGAGTAAACATCCTCACAACCCCTTCCCACACGCACGTGCGTGTGCACACACACACACATGGAGGTTGAACTGAGATAAGTCAGTTTCAGGGAATTAAGGGGGCTTTATAAACAGCAGGGTACACGCAAGTTCACCAGACAAGTCCAGTATGTTTTGACACATTATCTAACTGCCGTAATGCTCACTGTAAAGGTCATTCAAAGTTTAAGGCCCAATCAGATGAAAAGCCTGCAGAGCAAGAGAAATGTAGCAAAATAAGGAATTATATAAAATACATTACAGAAATGACAAAATTGTTTGATTTTGTTTGAATGAATCTATCAATATACATCCAGTGTGCACTTTATTAGGTACACATATATAGTAGCGGGTAAGACCCCCTTTTGCCCCCAGAACAGCATGAATTCTTTGCAGGTGCTGGAAACATTCCTTATGGATTTTGGACCATGCTGACTTAATAGCATTCATTACATTACATTTAGCCATTTGGCAGACGCTCTTATCCAGAGTGATGTACATTAGTGCATTTTCCAACTTGAAACAAGTGCGTTAAAACAACCCTAAAAGGTAAATACGATTTCAAACACCAGGCGCGGTCAGTATGATTTTTTTTTTTTTTTTTTTGGGGGGGGACCACACAATATCAATCATTGGCATGTACAACAGTTAGCCAATAAGTAACCTTAAGTATTAAACTAGCAGCTTGAACCACTTAAACAAGGATTCAGAAAAACACAATCAAGGGAGGTCACAAGGAGGTAGGGAGGGGTGGAGAGAGGTGCAGCTTGAAGAGGTGAGTCTTCAATCTGCGCTTGATGGTGGTCAGACTTTCTGTTGTTCTGACCTCCACGGGGAGCTCATTCCACCACCGTGGGGCCAAGACAGACAGACGTCGAGACCGGGTGCTAGTATGTAGTGGGGGGGGGTACCAGTCGTCCTGAGGAAGCTGAACGCAGGGATCTGGTAGGTGTGCAGGGTCTGGTGAGCTTTTGGAGGTATGGAGGGGCTGATCCTCGGACTGCCTGGAAGGCGAGCACCAATGTTTTGAATTTGATGCGAGCTATCACAGGTAGCCAGTGGAGGTCAATGAGCAGGGGGGTGACATGGGAGTGTCGGGGGAGGTTGAAGACCAGGCGCGCTGCTGCGTTCTGGATAAGCTGAAGGGGTCTGATGGCCGATGCTGGCAGGCCAGCCAGGAGAGAGTTGCAGTAGTCCAGGCGGGACAGCACCATCGCTTGGACCAGGAGCTGGGTTGAGTGGGTGGTGAGGAAGGGACGGATTCTCCTGATGTTGAACAGGAAGAACCTGCATGCCCGGGTTACCACTGCGATGTTCTCGGAGAGGGACAGCCTGTTGTCCATCACCACTCTAAGGTTCCTGGCACAGGGCGTTGGGGTCAGTGGAGTGTCCCCTAGGGAAATGGAGAGATTGAGAGGGGGAGAGGTTAGAGCAGGAATGTAGATGAGCTCGGTCTTGCCTGGATTGAGCTTGAGATGGTAGTTGTCCATCCAGCTCTGGATGTCTCTCAGGCAAGCGGAGATGCGGGCTGACACCTGAGTGTCAGAGGGTGAGAAGGAGAGAAAGAGTTGAGTATCGTCAGCATAGCAGTGGTAAGAAAGAACATGAGCAGTGATAACAGGGCCAAGGGATTTGGTGTAGGTGGAGAAAAGGAGGGGACCAAGGACTGAGCCCTGGGGGACTCCTGTGGTAAGGGGCCGGGGTGCCGATACTTTACCAGCCCAGGCAACCTGGGAGGAGTGCTCCGAGAGGTAGGACTGAATCCAGGCCAGGGCCGAGCCACAATCCCCGCTGCAGACAGGGACGACAGGAGGATGGAGTGATCTACGGTGTCAAAGGCGGCAGAGAGGTCTAGGAGTATTAGCACAGAGGAGAGGGAGGCTGTCCGAGCTGCGTGAAGCATCTCACTGACGGAGAGGAGTGCGGTCTCCATTGAGTGGATGTCTGAAGCCAGACTGGTGAGGGTCTAGTAGGTTGTTCTGGGTAAGGAAAGAAGACAGTTGGTTAGAAACAGCACGTTCAATAGTTTTGGAAAGAAAAGGAAGAAGAGATTCCGGTCTGTAGTTTTGGAGTTGGAGGGGTCCAGCGTGGGTTTTTTCAGGATCGGGGTGGTGTGTGCTCTCTTGAAGGATGAGGGGAAGCAGCCAGAGGTCAGGGAGGAGTTCACCAGAGAGGTCACGAATGGGAGGATATCTGGGGTGATTTCCTGGAGGAGAGATGAAGGGATAGGGTCGAGGGCACAGGTAGTGGGGCGATGAGAGAGTAGGAGGTGGGATACATCGGTATCAGACAGGGGAGAAAAGGTGGAGAAGCAGAGAGGGGACACAGAAGGGGTAGAGAGAGGAGGAGAGTGGAAAACAGTGTCCGTGAGGGGAGGGGGAGTGGGGGAACGGGGGGGGTGCATAGAGAGAGGGGCTGAGGGGCTGAAGGAACTGTGGATGTCTGCGATTTTCTCATCAAAGAAATCTGCGAAGTCGTCTGCAGTGAACGAGGATTGAGGAGCAGGAGGGGATTTGCTGAGGAGGGAGGAGAAGATGGAGAACAATTGACGGGGGTTAGAACTGTATTTGTGAATTTTAGTGTGATAGTAAGTTACCTTAGCAGCGGTGACTGCTGTAGAGAACGCTGCTAGGAGAGACTGGTAGGAGGAGAGGTCTGATGTGTCTCTGGATTTCCTCCACATCCTCTCTGCTGCGCGAAGACCGGCCCTGGAGGTGCGCAGGGCATCGGACATCCACGGGCAGGGAGGAGATGGCCGTGTGGGCCTAGAGACAAGAGGGCAGAGAGAGTTAAGTGATGTGGAGAGAGCTGTGAGCAGGGTGTCGGATGCAGAGTCGATGGGGAGTTGAGAGAAGGATTTGAGAGGGGGGAGGGAAGCAGTGACACAGGGAGCAAGAGAGGAGGGTGAGAGGGAGCAGAGGTTACGGCGGACAGAGACAGTGGGGATGGGGGGAGGGGGGGGGCGGTGTGGAACAAGAGGAAGAGAGAAAGAAATGAAGTGGTGATCAGAGGTATGGAGAGGGGTAACAGTGAGATCAGAGCAGGGGCTGTTCCTCTGGAAGACCAGGTCTAGGAGGTTGCCAGCCTTGTGGGTTGGGGGGGGGGGGGGGGGGGGGGGGGGGGGTTGGAGGGTGAGGTCAAAGGAGCGGAGAAGTGGTAGGAAGGCTGCAGACTGGGAGGCATCTAGATGGATGTTGAAGTCTCCCAGGAGGATCAGCGGGGTGCCGTCCTCTGGGAAGGAGCTGAGCAGGGTGTCGAGCTCATCGAGGAAGCACCCCAGGTGACCTGGAGGGCGATAAACAACTATAATGTACAGGTTAATAGGGTGGTTGATTAACACAGAGTAGTATTCAAAACTAGTAATAGATATATCAGAGAGGGGGAGAACAGAGAATGACTATGAGGGGGAGAGTAGCAGACCAGTACCACCTCCACGACCAGACGGCCGGGGGGTGTGAGAGAAGGAGAAGGAGGAGGAGAGGGCAGCGGGAGTTGCCGTGTTGTCCGGTGTGATCCAGGTTTCGGTGAGGGCGAGAAACTGGAGGGACAGGAAGGAGGCATGGCCGGAGATTAAGTCAGCTTTCCGTGTGGCAGACTGGCAGTTCCAGAGCCCCCCTGCGACGGTGAAGTTCTCACAGGGAGTCAGCGAGGGGTAGCGGAGGTTGGACGGGTTGCGTCGCCGTGGAGGGCCACGTCGTCGGAAGCGGGTTCTAAAAGGAAGAGAGCAGACAGGGATAGGGAGAGGGACACTAGTGTCGCTCTTCCAGATGTCTTTTGAAATGCACACAGCTACCAGTTAAAAAGCACAATTCTTCAGTTCAGCAGTTCTTGCAGATTTTTGGGCCACACATTCATGCTGTGAACCTTCCATTCCACCTCATCCAAAAGGTGCCCTATTGGATGTACCCACACCCTGAACCGGCCAGAGGAGGATTGATGCCCCCCCTACAGAGTCTGGTTCCTTCCCAGATTTCTTCCTACATGTCCAGGGAGTTTTTCCTTGCCACTGTTGCCTCTGACTTGCTCTGTGGGGGTTTAGCAACAGAGTCTGGCGGCAGACTGAGGACACCTCCAACTCCTCCCACCTCCACCTTCTCCCACTTTCAATCATCATCTCTAAGCAACGGAAGTACTCCTGACTTGGTAGCAGCATGGACGTGTACTAGACACTCATAGTCTCTTACACAGATGAGAAGACGCGCTCCTGCTATATGGTATATGCTCCGCTGTGGAGCATATAACATATAGTGGGAACGCGTCATCTCATCTGTGTAAGAGACTAAGACACTTGCGTTAGCTTGCTACCGATCGTAATTGTCAAAGTTTATAACAACTTACAATGTTACACACATGTTTATGACTTGCTATCCCATATAAATAACATGTCAGATAAGTGATCATTTTCTTATGTCATTTCATACGTGTTTTAAAAAAATTTTTTGTCTCGTTTATTTATTGAGGAATTTGGAATGTTCTTAAATATGGCGGACCTCAATTGATTTGCAGGTCATGCGAGGACCGGACCGAGGAGACTGGGGCTGTGTCCGAATCAGCACCCTTCCATACTATTCAGTATGCTTGTTGAGTACACTGGACGAGAAAGTAGTAACTTTTCTCTACATGTAGTATAGTTAAAATCCCAGGATGAAATACTTATTTCTGGGGGTTTTGCTGAGTAGCCTATATTTGGGAGCATACTTTTGAAGAAGTATGTGACCATTTTGGTTGCATAAACTTTAAAAATGAGGGACAGCTTCACTGACATTTTCCTTCAACAACAACAATAAACATCACGTAACATGGGTGGGACGTCTAATGACACTTCCACAGTATGGTTGGAAAATAGTATGGAGGATATTTTTCACATACTGCACGTCGCGTACTAAACAGTATACAGTAAACAGTACACAGTAGACAGGACGCAGTAGATAGGGCCTTGGGCTATGTCTGAATCAGAGCCCTATCTACTCCATCCTGTGCCCTGTGTACTGTGTGCTAGTAGACTGCGTAATGTTTCCTGTATACTGTTTAATAGTATGCGAAAAATATTTTCCATACTATTTTCCAACCGTACTGTGGAAGATGTCCCGCCCTTGTCCATGTCGTTTTGGTTGTTGTTTAAGGAAAACATGACTGAAGCTACACCTAATTTTTAAAGCAAAGCTAGTTCATGGTAGTTGCATACTCAATAGCATGGAAGTATGGAACCCTGGCAAAACACATTAAAGATACTGGACAGCAGTGACAAAAAAAAAAAGAAAGAGAACCACCAGAACATCACATTCAAAATCAGAGCAAAGATAATAAAAAACACTTTTAATTGTAACAACCTAGTACTTGATGATTATACCAAAGAGCAACTAACGTTGAAGGTTGAGCTTAACATGTCTACCTTAAATCCTCTTATGCAATGTGTGACATATACTGAAATATATAGAAAATATATATATTATCTAGATCAGATCTGCAACACCCCAGAATATATGGGTAATATATAAAAGTAATTTCCACTTTCAGACAGGGCAGCATATTAAAAAAAAGATTGCTCTGAAATATATTTATCACCATAAGTCCTCAGTCCATATATTTTACTGATAGAGCACATTTCATCCCTATAAAACTCAAATAAACTTGGTGTTGAATTGAAAATGAATTTTACTGAATACTTCTGCACTGAATGGCATTACTTTGTATTGCCGTAAATTTAGGGCACAGATCATTGCACATTGCCATAACTCATAGCCCTCTAAAAATCATAGATGGACCTGCAGTTAGAAAAGGGTCTCTGCTCTGGGGTGGTGTTTTTGCACACACCCCTATCCGTACTCTTATACTGGCTTTTGTTTCTGGCCCAGATGTTTTTGTTTTTTTATAATGACACAATCTTGTTATCAAGTCATCTGACAACAAAACATATACTAGACTGTGCCAGAGCTTATCAATAATAATATAATAATAATAATAATAATAATAATGATAAACCCATATGAATAATAAAGATAACAATGATTTAATTTAGGATGTTATAATTATTATTAACAATATCATTATGTTTTGTCATTCTTATGGGTTTTAATAATCATGATTAAGCTCTATATTATTATTATTATTATTATTATTATTATTATTAGTATTATTATTATTATTATTATATGGTGATATGCAAATGCATACCATTTAGTATGCAGTAGAGCACACACTTAGACAATAAAAAAACTGAATATCTTAGAAAATACTATTGCGATAGTTGGACAGGACTTATATATATATAAGCCAGAGTTGAAACAATTCTGAGTGGAAGAGTGGTTTATAATTCCACTTAGGCAATGTGAGACACTGATCAACACTTACAGGAAATGTTTAGTTTAAGTTATTGCTGCATAAAGGATGTTTTACCAGTTATTGAAGCTAGGGGGACACTTACTTTGATTAACTAGATTTTTTTCTTTGTCCATCTCTTCCCCCCCTCCCGTGAAGCATGCTCAGACCGCTGCTCTGTCATGATTATTTCCCTGGGTTCCTACCAATCTCCTCCTGCAGGTTTGGAGCCACGGGAGAGAAACTTACAGCACTATGGAGTAATATTAAATATGAGAGTTTTTGAAATACAGAGCAGGAGAAACAGGCTTCTCCATAGAGTATGGTGGTGTGGTAACTATTCCTTACTGTCATCTCTCAACAGCTGTGCACCCCACTTTTCCTGGGCTGGCTCTGATGAGTGAGTAGGATTTTAGCCCTCTCATGACTACATAGATAATCAATCTCTGTCCTGGCTATAGAAAACGCCTGGCCGGGTCAAGTGTTGCGTAATCCCATGGTGTCCCTGTTGCTACCCATTGCACTTCCCTGATAGCTTGTTCTTGGTTTTTTCTCCCCAAAACTGCAAGACGGGGCACTTGCCCCAATCCTGAGAATTCGTCTGGCCTCTCCCACCATCGCCAGCTGGCCCCCCCACCATACCAGGCTGCCACCCCTAGCTTTAATTTATTTAACATGATAATTGACTGATTGGCCATGTTGGTCACTAAAACCCCAACCCTGAACTAGCCACAGGATGGGGCTCCCTCTCTTGTGTCTGGTACCTGCCTAGGGTTCATCCTTTCTGTCCTACATAAGGAGTTTTTCCTTACCACAGTTGTCCTAGGCTTGCTTTTGTGGAGGTTTAGGCCAGGGTACATTGTAAAATGTATTGTGACAAATGAACAAATATACTTATATATCTGATTTGATTTGATTTACTTTTGCCCCACGGGGATATTACTTGTCTGACATTTTCTATGTTGAGGAGATAATAAAAAAGTGGCAGTCGTACATGCCCAAGCCATAACACTACCTCCACCATGTTTCACAGGTGAAGTATGCTTTCCATCATAAGCAGTTCCTTTCTTTTCCCACACTTTCCTCTTTCCATCACTTTGGTACAGGTTAATACTGGTCTCTTCTGTCCATAAGACTTTGTTCCAGAACTCTACAGTTTTTATGTACTTTTTTAGTAAATATTACAGCAAGCTAACCTGGCTGTTCTGTTCCTGAGGCTTACTGGTGGTTTGCGTCATGTGGTGAACCCTCTGAGGTTATACTGGTGTAATCTTCTCTTTATTGTAGTGTTTGACACATCTATGCCAACATGCAGGGCTGACCCTAGCCTTTTAGCAGCCCTAGGCAAGATCTGTAGATGGTGCCCCCCCCCCCCTTTCACCTCACACTCAATTTTATGAATTGTTGCATACTTAACAGCTTTTTTAAAGTATACTCAGCTGGCATACTCAATAGCAGGCAAGTGCGCTGATTGGGACACAGTCATGAAAAAAACAAGGATTTCTTATGGGAGAAATAAATATCACCCCCAATTACTAAGATGCAGGGCTGTTTGTAGACTGCTTTGATTAGGAGATCATGAAAAGATGTTGGTGGGGCCCAAGGGGGGCAACAAAGTAGTGGGGGGTCTGGGGGTCCTCCCCCAGAAAATGCTGACCCTTTTAAAACGAATTTCCTGCATTTCTACACAACCTCACACAGGGCATTTTCTAAAATAAAATGTTTTATTTATGAACATTTTAGAGAAGATTTTTTATTTTTCAAAGCCCTATATAGGCGAGATTTGAGATGCTTTCATATAAAGCTAAAGCCATGGTAGGCGCCCGCTGGCATGATGCCGCCCGAGGCGACCGCCTATACCGCCTATGCTTAGGACCGGCTCTGCCAACATGCTGGAGAGTGTTCTTGATCTGCTCAACAGTTGAAAATTGTTTTTTTCTCCACAATTGACAGTATTCTTTGGTTGTCCACTACAGTGGTCTTCCTTGATCTACCAGGTTGTTTGCTATTGCTGAGCTCACCAGTGTGTTCTTGCTTCCTAACAATGTATCAACCAGTTGATTTTGACACACCCAATGGTTTGGCTATGTCTCTGATAACTTTATTCAGATTTTTAAGCCTCATAATGGTCTGCTTTACTGGCATTGACACTTATTTGGTCAAATGCAAATCCCACACCTAGAATCTACTCTAGACCTTTTGTTAGCCTTCTTGTGCATGAACTAATGATGCAATGACACACAGCTGGCCAAGAAACAGCTGAGCAGCCAAATGTCCAGTCACTTTTTCCCCTAAAATGAGGGGAATTATGTATAAATATGGTTGTAATTCCTACATGGTTCACCCTATATGGGGATTGGGAAAAACCCTCAAATTAAAGCTGACATTTCATTGTTTCATTTCAAATCCAATATGCTGGAGGATGGAGCCAAAACAACAAAAAATTGTGTCAATGTCCAAGTACTTACGGACGATGCTCAAATACATACTTACAAACATCTGTAGAATCAATTGTACAAACATGAATATCAGGTGATCCCAGGTTACATAGATAAGGGACATCCCTGGCAAATCAATAGTTGAATATAATATGATATTCTTCTGTAATATCACTGTGCAGCCTCTTGCTCTAACAAAGAAGCTTGCACACATTCTAAACTGGGACATTATCATCTTATATATTTACTTTGCAGACATTTATCAATTTATACAGCAGCACATTTACTGTATTCATTCAGGTTCACTGTGGTTGGGTTCAACCAAAAACCTTCTGGTGCTGGAAGTCCAGCTCCAAAAAGAGTGGTGTTTGTGACTGACAGTGCATCCCAGTCAACATGTATGACTAAAGATGAGCATTCTATAGCCTCCTCTCCATATTTCTAAATGTAGCCATTTTCGTCTTTCTTTTCTGGCAAGTAATTCACTTACAAAAGGACTTTTACTATTTATTCAGCGTAGCATGTTTGGGAGATTTTGAGCTTGCCAGTTAAATTATTTAACTTTTCAAAGTCTTTATGTGAAACATTTCAGACAGGCTCCATGGCTGTTTATCTTCTGCTGAATTTTAAAGTGAACAGATTGAGGGACCCTGTGTGGCCCTTCCAAATCATGAGCACTTCATTAATGATTCATTGAATCAAACAGTTTCAGATGAAAAGATGTCAGAGACACAAGTGATTAATGCAGAAGACTCAATCCCGCCAGTCCATAAGGCAAAAATGGTGACAGGTGGCAATGAAGTCTGTATTGACCTCTTGCTCATTTAAATAATATGAATACTTCTACTGCTGCTACTTGAGTCAAAAAGCTTATTTCTGGAAAAAATTAATAAATGAAAGATGCAAATGTTCCAAACGGGGGGAGGGGGGGCTCTTGCACACACAAAACCAGGGGAGGAGAATGTGATCGCGGACCACAGGCCCCCAGTTGAAAACCCAGGAGAAAGAGAATCTATGATACTACCTACCACAGAGCTACTCAACTGGCGGCCCAGGGCCAAGCTAGGCCTGCCACAGATGTACTCACGGCCCTTTGATCACTGAGAAAGTACAGTGTCAGCACACCTCCCAATAGTGACTGAATAATAACCACTGGCTATGCACATTTTAAGAAGGCTTCTACTTTGTTTACACATATCTGCAATACATTGTATTCATACGTGTTTAATTAGTTGTATATAGAAAATGTTTGGGCCCATATGCAGCATGTTTAAAATGAATCTGGCCCCAGGAAGAAGAACCCCGACCTAGAAGAAGATGAGTTAGAGGTTTGGAGGTTTGTTGCTGAGGCATCAAATACTGTCCTACATTTTGTTGAGGAAACTGACAAATTTCCTTAGTTAACAAGTCTTTCCTTTTCTCAATAAACTGTACTTTACAAAAATAATGCAATTTGGTTTTAGAGATTACATTATTCACTTTGCAGACGTTCCTATCCAGAGTGACAACAAAAGTGAAGAAAATCTGTGTTATTCTTAGGAATACCGCTTATAATCAATAAGTGTAAAGTTATATTCCACTGCACAACTATCTTTGCACATCTTCAAGAGGAAAGAAAATGAACAGCTGAAGAGTTTCAGGGGAGCCACCCTGCAGTTTGAGGAGCTGGGTGTTCAGTCAGTGTAGGAAGACGGGGTCTCTGTTGTCCCGACTGCCATGGGAAGCTTGTATACACAGCCAATTCACAGCCAAATGCGAACCTGACGCAAGAAACATTAAGAACATAACAGACCTATGTAGCGTGACTCGCGTAGACTATATACTCTTAGTTCAACAAACAAATCAGGTTCACGGTTACTTTTTTTCATTTATAATAGCCCACAAGCATATCAAACTTATGCACAGAATGTACTGCAAACACTAAGGGAGACCGGAGATGGTTGTCACACTTTTTACTTTCGTGTATATTTCTCAGTTTCACCACATCATACAAGAGTCATTTCAACATTAGTAAAAATCATTAGATCTTGGGTAAAAATGGTCTTTTATTGGTTTTTAAAATTCTTTTCCAATAAAAAAACATTTTCTTTTACACACAATTCATCATACAATCATTTCACATTTAAAAAAAAAAAAATTCTTTATCGGGGGGGGATTTTAATTTCCCTTCCCTTTTTAATTTTACATTTAAAATTGACTTACAACAATCAAGACACCACAGTAAAAAAACATCACATACAAAAAAAAAATTCACCAAAACAAAAAGAAGAGATTCAAAGACATTGAAATGAAGAGAAAAACATGCGTTCCCAGGTTGTTGGGCGGGCAAAAGTTCTCTCTCTTCCTTGGGATGGAGGGGGGGTGGACTAAATGATCAGTTCTTTCCAATGGTCCACCCCCCATTTCTCTCTCGCCAGACACTTGTCCTTCGCAAAGTCGACCATAATGCCATCTTGGAGGAGGTTTTGCGCCTTCCTCCTGAGAGTGACCAGGTCTACAGTTGTTTTTTGGTAGACTTTGATGTTCCTCGCCTCCCACAGGACCTGCTTGATAGTGTTAACGATCCTCCACTGACGCTGGAGCTCCGGTGTTTTACAGCCTCCACGGAATCCGTAGAGGACACTCTCAGCAGTCAGGGAGGACCTCGGCAGCAACCTGTTACAGGAGACAGAGGAAACAACAAGGCCCCAGACCCGTCTGGCCACGGAGCACTCCCAGAACAGATGGTAAACGTGTTCCGACTCAGTGCATCCGTGGGGGCAGCGCTCGATCAGGGCCAAGTGCCGCTTGAACATAAATTACCTGGTGGGGAGACACATGTGGGCAGACATCCAGGCAATGTTCTTTTGCTTATTATTTAAACATTTGTTTAGGACATTTGCCCAGATTATAGGCGGGTCCAGGGTCGTGCTGCCTCTCGGGAGTGTCATGGTCTCCTTTGATCTTAAATGAGCCATGACTATTTTGTAACTCCACGAGGTCAGCCCGGCCCTGGGCAATCCTGCCCCAAAGGCAAAGTCCCTCAGGGCTCGATATACATATGGGGGGTCCCAGCTGTACGGTATGGTGAGGTCCAGCGCACACAGGCCCATCGTCCTCAGGAAGGGAGTGGCATAGTACCTAGCAAAAGTACCAGAGGCCTTCTCAACCTTCCGAGTATTCTGGACCAGTGTGGCCAGACCCTGCACCAGAATGATGTTAACAATATCTGGAACCCCCCTGCCCCCATTCCGCTCTTCCTTGAGGAGGGTAGCTCTTTTCAATTTTTCCATGGTGCTCCCCCAGACAAAGCGAAAGGCCATTCTAGTAATGATTTTACTAGTGGCCTTGTCTGGGGGAAACACCCTCCCCAAGTAGAGGAAAATGGGAAGGACTATTGCCTTCAGGACTAGGATCTTACCCGTCTGAGTCAGAGGCCGCACGCTCCAGCTCCGGAGTTTAGCCTGGACGTGGTGGAGGGTTCCCTCCCAGCTCAGCCTTCCTTCACCGTCTGACTGGAAGTTCACCCCCAGGAGCTTGATGTTATCTCTGCGCACAGGGATGGAAACGGTTAGTGGCTCACTCCAATGCCGAGACAGAAACAGTTCACTCTTGTCCCTATTGACTAGGGCACCAGTGGCTGCACAGAAGTCATCCAGCACCTTCTTGGCAACGGTGATGGAATGACTATCTGTGCCGACGATGGTAATGTCGTCCATGTACACCATCACCCTAAGCCGCTCCCCCTGGGCCCCAGGCAGTGGAAAACCAGCGATGCCCAGGTTGCCCCTGATGGCCTGAAGGAACGGCTCAAGGTAGATGACGTACAGGAGGGATGCTAAAGGGCATCCCTGTCAGACGCCAGACCTAATGGCGAAGGGGGCGGATGGTTGCTTGTTCACAACCACCCTCCCCGAGATGTCAGTCAGGCACATTTTGGTCCAGCGCAGGAGGGAGCTAGGAAAATGTAATCTCTCTAGCACCCTCTCCAAGCACACATGACTTACCCTGTGAAAGGCCTTCTCCTGGTCTAGGCTGAGAAAGCCCAAGGGGGACCTGTGCTCCCCGGAGTGGATTATGACATCCCTCACGAGGAGCAGGTTGTCGTTTATGGACCTCCCTGGAATACTGCGCGTTTGATCGGGACCGACCACCGATGTTATCAGGTGTTGGAACCTCCTCATCAGCACCTTCGCCATGATCTTGTAATCGGCTGAGAGGAGGTTAATCGGCCGCCAGTGCCGGAGGTCCTTCAGGTCCCCCTTTTTGGGGACAAGAGCAACCACACTCTGCCTCAGTGAGGCCCCCAATCGCCCCTCCCTGTACGCCACCCTGAAAACTCCCGCCACGTCCTCCTTCAGGAGATCCCAAAAGGCCTGATAGAATTCGGCCGGGATCCCGTCAGGACCAGGAGCTTTGTGCTGATTGAGGGAGCGCACGGCCCGGGTGAGCTCCTCGGCGCTCAACTCAGGTTCCATGCTCTCGTCCCCCAGGCGTCTGTCCAGGCAGCCCAGGAAGGTGTCCATGAGAGCCCCATCCGCGGGCCTTATGCTGTACAGACCCGCATAGAACTCCCCGGCCACCTCCTGGACCTCCGCCTCTTCAGACACCACCACCCCTCTGCTGTTATAAAGGGAAGAGATGTTATTTGTTTTTGACCGTGCCCTGCGGAAGAAGTACCTTGTGCACTTCTCATCCTCCTCAAGGCCCTGGAGTTTGGAGCAGAAGGTGTATTTTTTCCACTCCTCCCGGTAGAGGGCGGAGAGGCTCTGTTTAGAGAGTGCAATCTCGCTGCTTACCTCCAGACCTCAGGACTGGAGGAGGCTCAGTCTTTGGAGGGCAGCATTGGCGTGGTCAAAAGCCGCCCTCCTTTCCTTTGCCTTCCTCCGCCCGACTGCCCGGAAGTAGCCCTGCATCCGCTCCTTCACCATCTCCCACCACTCTATCGGGGAGTCAAAAAGATGTTTTAGACTCACCCACTCCAGGTACCGCCTCGAGAAGGAGAGACTCATTTTGAGGTCCTGGAGATGGCTGGTGTTCATTCTCCAGAGCCCCCTGTCAACGGTTATGGACTTCTCCCAGACCAGGGACACGGTCACCATGTGGTGGTCTGAGTAGTGCACTGCCCAGGTGGAAAAGGCATGCACTCTCAGGCCTGGGGAGAGCAGGAACATATCAATACGGGATGAGGAGACACCAGAGGAGCTCACCCATGTGTGTTGTGGGGGAGAGGCGCCCCCGGCGTCGTGGAGGGAGAAATGTTCTATGATAGACCACAGCTCGTCGCTCGACCGATCTTTCCATAGTCTGCTGCGGTCTTCATCCCTGAGGGCACAGTTGAAGTGTCCCCCCACGACAACCGGCAATTGCAATGTATGATGGTTCTAAGTTTTGTGAAAAGGGAGACCCTCTCGGCTACGTTGGTTGGGCCGTATACGTTGACCAATCTAAGTGGGGAACCCCCGACACAAATGTCTGTGACGAGGATTCGCCCACTTTCCACGATGTTATTTCCCATAATTTTTACAAAGGGGTTTTTGGTCAATGTGCCGACCCCATCGGCTCGAGCGACGTTCGAGCCGGACCAGAGAGAGTCCCCCATTCTCCACTCCTCCCTCAGAGTGCCATCCATAGTGTGGAAAGGGATTCCGCACTCCTGGAGAAGGATGACATCCGAGGGGGTTTGCTGCAGAGTGGAGAAAACTGAGTGACGTTTATTTGGTTCCTTAATACTGCGGGTGTTTGATATAGTAATTGTGAATGACATGGTAGTGTTTATTGTTTTTCTGTGTCATATGACCCGGGTTTATTGTTTGCTATATCTCTACAGATTTTGTTGAGTCGTTCCCTTACAATGTCCTGGTTATTGAGGCGCCTACTCACCCCCTGACTCAGTCCGCCCCCAGGTCTCCCCTCCATACTGCCTGGTGGGTTCCGTCCCGGAGAGGTGGGACATGATGGTTTTGCCCCAGGGTCCCCCTTTGCTTCGGAGGGTCCCTGAGATGAGAGCTGCTGAGTGATCTTGTTGGGTGTGGGGTCGGGGCCAGGAAGTGGCCGGTCATTGGTGGGCCTGTTTTGGAAAGTGATGGGTCGTGAGAGGGTTTCTCTTTGGAGAAGTGGTGGTGGAGATGGCTTACTAGGGCGAGGTGGAGGTTCTGGCCTGACTGTGGGTGGGCTAATGTTCCGAATGTTTGTATTTTTTTGCTGTATTTTTCATATGGGTTGTTTATGCTGGCGAGCTATTGCTGGGTTTGGGGGTTGACTAGGTTGTTCTATTGTATGTGTATTGTTATTCTTGCCCTTTCTCTTCCTATGTGCCGTCTGCCATTTCGTGGATATGTCTGAATCTGTGTCTGCACTAGAGGAGTCTGACTCCTCCACCGTGATGGGGGTGTCAGAGTCAGGCTCCTCTTTAACGGTAGTGACTGTCTGTGTGGGTAATGGAGCTTCAGAGGGGTCTGTGCGTAGGGAAAAGCCAGTGTCAATAGTGCTTGAGGGGCCTTGTGCTGTGTTTTGTGAGGGAGTGGTTGTTTCAGGCTGTGGGGGGGTTGTGGCTGGTGTTCTGGTTCTGGGTGCTGGAGTAGGGGTAGGGGTAGGTGGAGTAAATGCCCACTCTCTCCGCACAGGTTACAGGGCTTTGGGTCCCGGCATGTCCTGGTCTCATGCTCTCCTCCACAAGTCTTGCATTTGACCACTGTGCAGGCTGCGGCTAAGTGACCTAACTCACCGCAGTTCCTGCACAGCTTGGGCATGCCGTTGTAGAACACCACACCCCTGTTTCTCCCCAGCGTGATAGTGCTGGGGATATGACATACCCCCCCCACTACAAAGGGGTCGGGTTTTAGTTGGACCAGCCACTTCCTGGCCCCGGTCCACACTCCATCCTCATCAAGGACCCTCCTGGCATCAGATTTAACATCACCATACCTGCCCAACCACGTCGAAACATCGTGGTCCTGCACAGTCTCGTTATAGAACTGTACAGTGACCACTTTGTTCTCCGTGTCGGACAGGGGCTCGACCGCAAAGTTGTTGAGGGGACTCCTGTCCTTCCCCTCAACTCGGGTCGAGTTGGATTTGGGCCGGCAGCACGACCTGCCCCCCCTGCGGTTGCTGGCCCAGGGGCGCCCTCTATGGCTGCGCCCTCGGCCCCCTGTCCCGCCGGGGGGCTCACACTGGTGCTGCCGCCTCCCTCCTCGACCCCCTGGATCCATGTCAGGCGGACGGCGTTATGGCGTCGCGTCCCTGGTACAGGTCTGGCTGCCATCCCCCTTCCTCTCGGTAAGGCCGGACTCCGCACTGTTAGAAAACACAGAGACAGCACTCAGGAGATGGTGTTCCTTCCGGGCGGACCAGAAAAGAGCAACGCAATGCGGGCAGAAAAGGGAACAGCCGAGGGCTGGCCCCCCACACCGCTGCGTGAGGACCTCCCTGTCTGCTGCAGGCGGCAAGCGTTGATCCTCAGGTGGTGTTGAGGTCTGGGTCGCCGCCGTCTGTCTCAGGGGGTCCGCTGCTCTGGTCCTCCCAACTGCCTGCTCGTCAAAAAAAATATTGGCTTTTAAAAACATTCATAACATTTTTGTTTTTTAAGCTGGATGCACCAGAAAGTCAAAAGCACACTGATCTCTTGAATGCAAAAACAAACGCATTTAAATTTTTAGTGAGAAAACTCACTTAAAGGGTAATACCACCCATTTTTAGCATTGAAATGATCAAAACTATACCCTCCTGGTTGTTCTATAAACACATTCCTACTCTTCTCTGTGTCTAAGAACAGAACAGGCAAGCTCCTTGAGTGGCTGGGTTGTGACGTACCCAATGTGTATGCTTTGCCACGCCCTCTAGAGAGCACAGTTGAAATGAATGGAGAATGTTAACTAGAGTTGAAACATTGCGACTTGAAGATGAAATTCACGCTTGTTTGAGCTTTTCCCGGGAAATGAGCCATCTCACGCACTAGTGCGATGTGTTTTACAACATAAAATATAGTCCAATGGTATCATAAACCACCTTATTCTCTCCCTACCTCACTCTTTATTCACCAACAGTGCAGGGGGGTAGTTTCACCTTGGCTGTGATGTTTATACCCATATTTGGTGTTCCACCTTCCCTGGCTCTATTCACTGACCACAGTCAGTGAATGAAGTTAAACTATCCACTTGCAGTTTTGGTCGATGAAGTGAGGTAAGGAGATGTATTCATATTGGGGATGTATCTGACTAGACTTTAGAATCACTTAAGAAATTGAAATGAACATAAATGCAAATTCCTCATGAGGAACAAGTAAGTATACCCCTACCTTTGCTATCAATTATATTGATTAAATTGATGTCTGGTGCACAAAACAGGTGTAAATGATTGTCAAATTATTAGATAATAATTTGGAAGTTCTATGCTTAAATAAAAACAGCCAATTGGTCTGGTTTGGACATAACCATCGAGGTGTGTGCTAACATATCATGCCTAGGTCAGCTAGCTGGAGCCCTGAGAAAAAAGATAATTGATTCTTATGAGACTGGGTGTTACAAAGCCATTTCAAAGCAGTTTGAAGTACATCATTCAACTGTTCGACGCATTATATCCAAATGGAGAAAATTCAACATCACCGGAAATCTACGCAGGACAGGCCGTCCCACCAAATTCACCCCAAGAGCTGACCGAAAGATGGTCAGAGAAGTCTCCAAGAAGGGTAACATCCAAGGACCTACAGACTTCACTTGCCACAGTTAACATGAAAGTGCATGAGCCAAGAATCAGAAATAAATTGCACAAACTTGGCCTACATGGGAGGATAGGAAGGAAGAAGCCCCTGCTCTCCAAAAAATATATAAAAAATATATCTAGATTTTAAATGCGATCCTATCTGGAGTGAATTTAGCTAACGTTAGAGTTCGTAATCATTATAGTCATCCATCATCCAAGTTTTTTTGTGGAAATTGTAGCCTACGTTGCTGCAGGTAAACAAACGCAGACTGCTCACATAGATAATTTCGTAAACGGCCGGCACACCTTCCCGTTCCCTCACCCCCGACACATAGTACTCCGCGGGAGCAGCGAAAACAAGCAACAGAGAAATGCTTACTTCCAAGCCATGCCAAGCACGTAAAAATGTTCGGATTGAGATACATTTAACAGGAGAGGATACTGAGACCGGTACCAATACACCCTGAGCTTCCCGTCTCATTTATTGTACATGAAAGCACATTTATCGTTGTTTTTCCATAACATTTCTAATTGCCCCGTTGACTTCTATTGTAGCCCAGTGAGAGCCTACAGGAAATCTGTAGCTAGCTCAATACTGGACCGATCAGCGAAAATATGGACTCAATGTGTCAGGTTCATGGAAGACAGACCGCAAATAGGGTCCAAGGTCCAAAATAGCGAACTTATCCTTTAAATAACATAAAACCTCGACGAAAAGGTAAGGAGAAGCAGAGATACACTTAAACGTTTGATTGGCACTAGCCTACAGCATTTCTAGGCATGCAAGAGCTGGCATTCAGGGGAATAATGAAACTGAGAATTCTGATATTTTTTGATGCGTCGAGTGGGTGGGGATGCATGTTTGTTTGTGTTTGTGGAGACTAAAATGTCACGGTTCAACTTCACTGAAGAGCTCATCATTGCTCAAACTAGCAACGTTAGTGGCGGCAGGATTTAAATCGTGGGTGGGTCAAGTTAATTAAGATTGAGGCTGTGTCCGAATCAGAGACTTATCTACTGCATCACGTGTCCTGTGTAACGTTACTAGCATAGCCTAGCTACTACTGTGTAGGTTAGGCTACTGTTTACTGCATAGCCTACTAGTACCTACGCGCCATGCGAAAAATATCCCCCACAGGCAGCTACTATTATCAGCAAAAACCCGGAAATAAGTATATCATCACGGCGATCCTAAGTAGGCTACACTACATTTAGAGAACATTTCGCCTACTTAACAACTTTCTTATCCAGAGTAGCCTACTCGACAAACATACTCAATAGTATGGAAGGGCATTGATTCTGACACTGAGTGTCGCGTTAATTCAGTATTAATAGGACAATACGATAGTAGCCGAAAGTAGCTAATAATATTATTTTCATAAAGAGTGCTGCTCAGACATCCTTTCCTCAATTTGTCAAATAGGCCTAAAGGCCTATGACCTGTCAAATGACCTGTCAAAAAACATGAACTATTTTGAGGTGAAAATAAACACGCAGCCCAGCATAATGTCACAAATCAAAACCCCAAATGTAGGCTACTCATACTCAATATCGTTGCTTTGATTGCAACACAAAATAAAAATCAGTAAAAATTTATACAGGAATTCTGGCCTATTGTTTTAATCAAAACAGTTACTTCCTAATCAGTTTCCCCCGATAACTTCACACACATTCACATAAGAACACTTCAGTGGACTTTTTTGTAATTTAGGCTACGGCTTTCTCGTACCCAATTCATTTAGTGATTTAAAATGTAGCCTTATTGTCTTCATTGCATAGCAAAATAACGATCAATAAACATGACAGTCCTAATATTTTACTCAAAACAACAGCTCATTTAGTCCATTTATTTTGACTTAATTTCAACAGGTCAGAAATATTCACGTAGCCTAAGCCTACACTAACATTTTTTGCTATTAGATGTGCATTCTGAGTCTAATTTTGATCAACTTTTAGAGGTTATTTTAGGGGTAATTTTCGTAAAAACTTTCTCCAGGGGTCCATGCCCCCCCCCCGGACCCCCCTCTTTTGGGTGCCCCCCCCCCCTCCCCCAACACACCTCAATGTAATTACTTCTCAAACATATTTCTGTCCTCATCTGTCCCCACACCCGCCAGCCGCCATGGCTAGCCAGGCCTACAGAACACCCATAAAAATAACAAGCCCTTTTAGTTGGCGAACCAACCAACATATCTCAGTGCCCCCCCAGTCAAAGCAGTCTTGAACCGGGCCTGGTTTAAAGTATACTATATTTAGAGAAAATCTTGCCTACTTAACAACTTTTTCGCCCTGTCTACTCAACAAGCATACCTAATGGAAGGGTGCTGATTCAGACACAGTCCAGGTGTCAATGAGGTTTTATCATGCTCAGTGGAGAGTTTCCTCCTTCCCTTGCTTGCTTCAGTGGTAATGGATGAACAAACCATTATTGGATCTTGCTAAAGCATTCAAGGATAGTGAAATCAAATCTGACCAAGCCTAGAGCAATCAATGCTGGTCAAAGTTGGAGCAATAAAACCTGGTCAAGGCTAGAGCAATCAAGCCTGGTCAAGTCTAGACCAATCATACTGCAAAGTGATGGAAGCTCAATATACCTACGGCACAGCATATAAAAAGCTCGGTAGTAATAAAACTACCAGAGCATCTACAGCAACTATGAATTAGACGTGCAATTTTCTTTTTGACTGCCAGAAGAAGAAAACACTTTCTATTCTATTATTTATTTGCACAGTGGATGTCCCTATTCAGGATGGCTTACATATATTTTAAATGTAGAATATAGAATAGAATAGAATAGAATAGAATAGAATAGAATAACTTTTATTTTCCCGTTAGGGAACTTCAGTTGTAGCCACCAGAAACAACAACAAAAAGATAGACAGTGGGGCAGACCCACAACACACAAACAAACATATCAAATAAAGACATTCAATAGAATCATTGCATTAATCAAACTAATTAAGTTTGTAAATATTTACAAAGGCAATTCAGATCAAGTGATTCTCTCTGGGTCCAAACAGCAGAAACAGAGATGACAACAGCAATACCCCCAACCAACACGGATTTGAACTGGCAACCTCTCCGGTTATGAGCCCAGTTCTGTGACCGCCCGGCAGTGTGGCTCCACTTGCCCACGCTGCCATGCATGGGCTGCTCAGAGCAACACACACACACACACACCTGACAGGTAAAGTGCTTTATTAATGGCCGCTTTGCTGGAGAATCTATTAAAACAGCCGCCAGACACTGTATCGTCATTACAGAGGCAGAGCGTGCTTTATCTCCTGGGCAGAAGCATAAACACGGGCCCAGTGTGACAGAGCGCTGAACCGCCTGCCTTCCCCCTCCAAACTCAATTACCCCCCCGAGCCATGATCCGTGGGATGCTGGCAGGATTTCCACTCCTGACTTATCCATCAGACACAAGGTTCAGCGCCTCTCCCAAGTCTCATTGTCTGTGGAGTGCCCCCCTGCCCCCCCACCATCTCCTCCCACACCTACGTCCCAGCAACCCCCACTCCCCTTCCCCACCCTCCTGCCCAGAATGTCCACATTAGCCAAATGACTTGGAAAGAGGAACACAGGAATTAGTCACAGAAACCTAAACAGCACTGAAGTGATTTTTCTCCACCTTCTCGCTTTTTTCTTCTCTCTCTCTCTCTCTCTCTCTCTTCTCTCTTTCAGCTCAATATTAAAGCAAGCTGGCAGAGCTGCCAGGAGACCCGGTAAACATAGATTTAGGAGCATTGCAAAATCTGCCCATGTTAACAGTGAATTGCTTTGCCCAGCCCCTCAGGTGAGCATTGCATCAATGATGACCCCCCCCCCCCCCCCCCCCCCCCCCAGCCATTACCATCACCCCCATAACACACAATGCCCCCGAGGCCCTGTTTGACTTCCTGAACTCTCTGGCTACCCGCACTTCTCTTCTCACATATCTCCCACAGCGTGTTTCCCTTTATCTCATTATCTGTCTCCTAAATTTCCTCTCTCCTTTACCCTTCCAACCCCTGCACTCTTTCTTTTTCAGCACAACCTCGTACGACCTCTCCTCTTCCCCCCAACTGACAGTTCCTCTCTCAGTTACGTCCATCTTCCCAAAAACCCCAGTTTTTTTTGTTGCTTTTCACCCCTTTTCTCCCAGTTAGGAATGGCCACTTGTTTATCGGTGCTCATAACTGGGCCCCCAGCTAATGGTTTGGGAGAGCGCAGACAAGCACGTGCGCTCCTCCAAAAGTATGCCATGTCGAGCGTCGCTTCTTATCGAGCTGCAGCCTGCATGTTGGGCCGAAGGTCGTCTATCACGGAGGCGCCATTCTTAGGTTGGGCCAGCACCTGATAATTCTGCCTCTCATTTGTTCTCGCTGAAAAACAAGCTGATCCTCAGTGATCTGGCAGGTGTAAGGGTCAGCCACAGAGTCCTCTGTATGCCGCAGTGGAGATTGGGGGGAAAAAGCTTATTAGAGAAACACTTTTCATCTTGGCCACATAGGAATCAAGTTTTTTTTTCACTTGTCCTACTTTATATTTAATTGCATTTAATTGTGTTCTTTAAAACCTTTTGTATTTCATTATCTGTAATGTCCTTACTGTGAAGTGCTTATTGAGTGCACAGCTTAGAAAGTATAAATAAAGTTTATTATTGCAGGAAATCTCCTTCTCAGAGAAGATCAGTGGCCTCCTTACTGCAGGTTCTTCTTCCTGAACAGCAGACAAACATCCAATTCTGAGCCAATCAGAGCTTGCTACTGGTGGACCTCCCATAATGCCCCATTAAATAAATGCAGCAATTTTCGTCCATATCAGTAATTATTGGATTGTAACCATGCCAACTTCAAGCTCTGGTGGTTTGTTTCTAGCCATTAAAAGTCCCTTTTGGATATCTGTTTACCATTCATGCCATTTGAATTGTACATTTTAAATGGTGTGAATCCCTTCTAACCATAGGTGTAGCTTTCATTTAAACTTTGGGGGAGACACACTGCTGGACCACCTAGTCTTGCATAGTCAAATGGTCTCACAAGCATACTAGCCAGTGCCGATTTTAGAAATATATAAATTGGATGTCCAGGGGGTGGCCAAGGCTACTTCAGGGGGTCCAAAGTCCATAGACATAAAAATGTGTGTAATTATCAGAAATGACCCACAGAACAAGATATAGGCCTATCCTATGTGTTCCTTTCTTATGTAAACAAAGATTTTAACATTGTTAGCCTTTTTCTCTGATTGTTACAGGGTCAGGGTGTCGTGAAGACTAAACCAAACAGAACCGGTGGCTAACATATAGACATTACAGACTGAAAGTAGTCAGCCTACTCTTAAGCCACTCATGTCATCATTAATACACACACACACACACACACACACATACACACAGTGGTTACGCAAGAATAAATCCTAATCCAATGTGACGGACGGGGCTGAAAAAAATTTGTCACAGTGTATTTTTACTGGTCATTAAGCTAGTTTTAATGTTTACTTTAATGTTTACTTTATATCGTTTGCGTTGCATTTTTGGATGTAGCCTATGTCGGTATTATAACATTTTAATTCCAACAATATAGGCCTAAGTCCATTCATAATGGAAATGATTGATTTATGGTTGAATTATGACATGAGTTAGCCTAGCTGCTCCCTTACAGCTACAATAATTACACATAGCCTATGCAATAGCCTACAAAGTGCAGAATATGTTTATTCAAAAAACAAGTTTTCATTCACTGTCTGCTCAGCTAGTGTTGAAAAAGAAATTGGGGCTGATCAATTGCCTTTAAAACAAAGTGCAGAACATGCTTATTTAAAAAAAAAAAAAAAGGTTTTAATTCCATGCCCTTGCTCTAAACGTAGATTAACAAAAAAGGTAAATTTGTGACCCGACAGAGAGATGCAACTCCAATAACTAAGAATATACGCTAGAATTAATGGGAAGTGAGATCTTTGTCAAGGCGTCTATCTAACCATTATCAATCCAAATTCACAAGAACTATAATGAATCCATTAAATTATTTAGCATGCTTGAACAAAATGCATTTGGATGATTTTTAGGCTATTGCAGTCAGTTAGTATTTAACATGTTTGCAGCAATATTTTTTATCTGCCAAAATGAGGAATAGCATTTGGATTTTTCCGTCAAAGCTTCTAAATATCAGTAAATGACGGGAAATTCTCAGTCAAAGCAACCCCTCTGGGAAAAGGTATGTTTTGCACCCCTACATGCTATGATAGTATCATGGGAGCTGGTAGTGGAGCTGCTGTACAGGTACGTCAAATGAGATAACTTATCTCAGATAAGTTAGATAAACACAGCCAGGTGCGGAGCTGTTCTGGTCCCCAAAGGTCACAGATGGTGGCCTTGGGTAGGGAGCTGCTCTCATCCTCTCTAATCCCAGTGTTGATTGAAGCAGTGGAGTCTGCTCGCTCCGGTCTGGTCTGGTTCTGATGCGTTTTCTTTGAAAATAACTCCAGTTGCGAAAGAAAGAATGTTTATGATTAACATTAACTTTGGAAAATTCCCAGACTGAGGACAGTATTTTGAAGCTGTGGCCAATAGTACCGCGAGAAATTAGAATTTTAATTAATGTAAAGTTTCCTATTAACGTTATTGTCTCTCCAGAGTCAGACCTCTCATTCACTTTCATTCATTTCCATGAGTACAAGCTAGAGTGTGCTAGCAAGCTAACTAGAGCAGTAATGTTGGTTAGTACTTGGATGGGAGACCTCCCACTGAAAAGGGAGGGGCGTGGAGAAAATCTTACAACCACAAGTTAAATTGCATTTTTCAAAACTTAAAGGTATACTATGTAGTTTCAGAACACCAGATGGCGATATAGAGCACGTAGGAGAAAAGGGCTCCCCGAAAATTGCTTATCACGTGTTCTTCTCAGACGCGCACGACGACGCACGAGCATTGTGGTGACGTTTCACACATATTTTCTCTGACCGTGGACTCAATTCAATTCGCTTTATTGGCATGACAAGACATTGCATCTGTATTGTCAAAGCATACTGCACTAAAACAGTCGAAGACATACATATAACTCTGAACAATACAAAACAGCAAAGACTAGAAACGAATGAACAGTAACCATACATGAAAACAATAACTTTTCTTTGATTACGGATTTAGAAATAACAATAATGTAAAATAATACAGGACAATTAAAAATAATAATAATTATCAATAATAAATAGAAATGATAATAATGATGATGAGAACGACAAATATGATTTTATAAAGTGAATATATTAAAATTGGTTTATAATGATCTCTGTCACTCACTGTCCCTAAGACGATGGCAGGCAGCTACAGTGGTGTTCAAAAAAATAGCAGTACAACATCAGTAACCTGATGAACCACTGTTATTAGTAGTAGTGATATTTCTGCATGGCAAATAATTTACTTGTAGATGTAGTAGTGTAATAGAAAAACAACAGACTCAACTGTCATGACATGCAGGGTTTCTTCTCCTGACTTATTTTTCCGGAGAAACGGAAGGAGAAACGACCCATCAAGTGATCCATCCATATCTACTGCATATCTGGCAGCAGAGTGATGGTTTGAGGCTCGTTTGATACCTCAGACCCTTGTTGACTTACAGCCATTTAGCCAACCATGGGTTCCATACTATTCCCGTGTAATTTACAGCTTAATCTAGTCCCACCCCCCAATTCCCATAGAGATCCATTCAAATGCAGAGAGGTTGTTACGACCCCGGAAATGGACTGGATCCAAATGCATGACTCGAACACAGGAATGCCAAAACTCAATATTTTATTGCCTGATCAGGGTAGTCCTGAGCAAGGGGAGAAAGGCAAAAGGTGGTTAACGTTCCAAGCCGGAACTGGATTAGCAAGACAGACAGACAGAGTGCGTAGCTCTTAATAAATTATGCTTCGACCAAACTCCTGAAGCATAGGGAGAACATAGATTACAGACAGTCCAGGTATGAGGCTGCGGGGGAGCAGTGGGAGCAGGAGAGGCCAGGGAAGGAGATGGAGACGGACAACCAGTTTGGTGGAGCAGGGGATGAGCGGGAGCAGGGCGGAGCGGAGTGGCAAAAGAGGTGCAGGACAGTGGAGCGGAGTCCGGGCAGGACGCAGGCGTTGCAGCAGGGCAGCGGCAGTAGCGGCACAGCAGCAGCAGGACGGCAGCAGCGACAGCAGAGGCACATCAACAGCAACCGCAACACTGGCAGTAGGCGGGCACCGCCGCAGAGTGGAGGAACAGGAGCCCAGGCTGCATGCACACACGTCAGGTGGAAGGCAGGGAAACCACAGCACAGGCAGGGATAACAAACAACTGCAGGCTGGCAGTCTGAAGCAGACAAAGTTAGTATAGCGAGGCAGGAATATTTGAACAGCGGGAAATGCCGTTCCAGACAGGAGCAGACTTCGACCTTAAGCAGACAGGTAAGGCGGATAACGCCGGTACCGAACAAGACTTAACTGACTAGACTGGATACTAGGACTCAAGACAAGACCAGAGGTTTCAGACAAAGAGCATTAACAAACTGGCACAGGACAGAGAACTAAATGCAAACATTAATTGGTATCAATTAGGTGCCGCGTGCGAATGTATGCGAGAGTGATTAACAGAGCGGAGAGTGTGGAATGCATGCGAAATGGGATAGGCTGAGATAAGTGAAGTGAAACAGAGTGACACAAAGGGGAAACCATGCCCAACCTGCAGCAAGGGGGAAACTGGACTATGGAGAGACGAACACGAGACAGGGGGAAAGGGAAAACACGGGAAACAATAGGACGGGAGTGAGAACATCACAGAGGTAATAGTATTGCTTCTAAGAGTACCTGGAAATAAGATATCAGGAGTCTTTTGATATCCTTTTATACAGAATCATGATGGTATCACCTGTTTACCTGTGGAATACCTGTTTGACCTGTTTTTTTTTTCACAGAATGAATTAATTCTCTAATTAAACTCCACACTGCTATTATTTTGAACACGCCCCTTTCAATGAATGAGTCAATTACTCAGAACAAGCAGCGTGCATGTCATGACAGTTGGGTCTGTTGTTTTTCTATTACACTACTACATCTACAAGTAAATTATTTACCATGCAGAAATATCACTACTACTAATAACAGTGGTTCATCAGGTTACTGATGTTGTACTGCTATTTTTTTGAACACCACTGTATATATTGTGCTGCCAGCACGTACTCTCCTCTCCTAAGAGGATGGGGAGTTTTCGGACGTCTGTTAAATTTTTTAATTGAGGGTATCTCTGATTTATTTTGGGGAAATATTTATTTCTGATTTGATTGTATTTTTCGCATTTTGTGATAAAGTCACTCTGATCAAACTGTCCTCTTCCCCTGGCCCTGCCTCGCCCACCACGAACACGATTGTCGCTTTGGATAAAAGCGTCTGCTAAATGACTGTAATGTAGTGTTTATGTAATGACTGCCCCTCACCCTTACTCTGGGGCCACGACCACTGGATGTTGATGTCTACAGAATGAACCGAGCAGAATTACAAAATTATGATTTTGAATCATTTAATGAAAATGAACAGTGGTCAAATTTACAGAGCAATAGCTAAGATTACTAACTTATATGCTTTGAGCATGTAACGTAGTCTTCATTTACACGATCAAGGTTTGGTCAATCATGATAAATAGACTATTGTCAACAATAAACAAACATCACGACAATAGATAGCCTTAGCTAGCGATAGCTGCTACGTTATGGGAAGGATGTTCTTTGTCTTAAATAAAATAATAATACCTTGCATTTATATGGCGCCTTTCTCGATACTCAAAGCGCTTACAGTGATGAGGGGGAAACTCGCCTCTACCACCACCAATGTGTAGCACTCACCTGGGTGATGCAGCGGCAGCCATTTTGCGCCAGAATGCTCACCACACATCAGCTGAGGTGGAGAGGGAGAGAATGATTATTAGCCAATTAAACTGGGGGATGATTAGGTGGCAGATTGAAAGAGCCAGGTTGGGAATTTAGCCAGGACACCGTGGAAACCCCTACTCTTTGCAATAAGTGTCAGGGGATCTTTAATGACCACAGTGAGTCAGGACCTCGGTTTAACGTCTCATCCGAAAGACGGCATCTCCCACAGCACAGTGTCCCCATCACTGCACTGGGGCATTGGGATTTATTTGACCAGAGGGAAGATTGCCCCTTACTGGTCCACCAACACCACTTCCAGCAGCAACTTAGTTTTCCCAGGAGGTCTCCCATCCAAGTACTAACCAAGCCCACACCTGCTTAGCTTCAGCAATTCAGCAGGAGCAGAGTGCATGGTGGTATGTCTCATCTGTTCTGTAATTACTTCGATGACGTTTCTGTATGCACTTATTGTATGTCGCTTTGGATACAAGCGTCTGCTAAATTACTATAATGTAATGTAGCTAGGTGTATGGTCGCTATTTTTATAATGATATTGTTACCTCCTCCGCTGAAAACATCTTGCTAATGAGTAAGGGCAGAAACACACCGCACGCAAATAGCTACGTGAACGTGGACGCTTTGAGCTATGCGAACAGTTTTTCTTTTGCCATGATATTTGTGAAAGACAAACCAGAGGAAAGCACAGATCGATAAAGAAAGTTGTTTGCTGTTGTTGCTGCTATAGCGTCCCTTGCTGCAATGCTCTGGCTTGTCTTTCACAAATGTCATGGCAAAAGAAAAACGGTTTGCGTAGTTCGAAGCATCCACGTTCTCGTATTTGCGTGAGGCATGTTTCGGTCCTAAGCTAAAATAAGAGTTTGCCTGGAAGCCTGCCCACATGGCCTGGCCATGTCAATCAAATGAGCAGGAACCGCCCATTCATGACGTTTACACAATTTTAGCTCTTTCTGGCTTTAAAAATGGTGGCGGGATGTCAACAGTGCAACATTCAAAACATTAACAAAAAAAACACTTTGCGAACAACTTATGAGGTAGGAAATACATTCAACATGTTTATTAGACCACAAGGACACATACAATGTTTTTTGGCCAGAAAATTTGAATGTAAACAAAGAACGAGTTGTTTACAATGAAACTACATAGTATACCTTTAATTTCAAACCTTTGAATCTGTTTGCATCTTGTTTTTTTTTTTGTTTGTTTTTTTTGACTGGACGTGTTACTAGACAGACAGTCACGTCTTCTTGCTCTGCACTCAGAGTGCAGACCACAGAACTGTGGTGCAGACTGACGAACGCGAGTGTCAAACGTGCACTGAATTAGTTAATTCTGGATGAGCCGGTGAAAGCATTCTAATCAGCCTGTTACGTGACGGAAATTCTGGGGTGGCCAATCAGATTTCAGGCGTAGCCAGTGTGACACCCCTCTGTCTACACCTCTGATACTAGCTAGACTAGGGACCAATTTGTATGAAAATATTGGGTGTGACATGTCTTCCTGTCTCCCCCAATGCTACACATATGTTGTCATCCTCATCCAGCTGCTAATCTGATTTTCAGAGATGTGTACATTACTCTATTTCTTTATACATTTACATTTTAGGCATTTAGAAGATGCTGCTATCCATAGTGACTTGCACAGCTTGCATAGTTGCACTTTTAGTTTTTTAAAAAGCTTTTTTTTAATTTTTATACATACAATCCATTTATACTGTAGGATATTTCCTAAAGCAATACAGGTTAAGTGCTTTGCTCATGGGTACAACAGCAGTGCCCCACCTACTACCTAGGAATCAAATCTACAACCTTAGACTTCCGAGCCCATATCCCTAACCATTACGCTACACTGCCTAAACAAACACGTCTTTATTTATATGCATCTCCTCTCTCCACTGGCTTCGGCTACAGCCTGCATGAGGTTGTCAGGTTTAAAGTGCTACAGTTGCCTCATTGCGGTCAAAGGAAGTGCTCCTCTCTACCTGCGCCCGCCCCCCTGTCAGACCCTACACCCCAGGGGAGTCCCTCTTTCTCTGGTTGTAGGCGGTTCTGTCCCTTTGAGGGCCTACCGCTCAGTCTTGCTCCTCTTCACTCTAGCCCCAGAGTGGGAGAGTGAGCTGCCTGGACCAGTCAGGACTGCACTGTTTACGGACATACCTTTTTCCACAGTTCCTAACCTCTTTACCTCTTTAGACAGGGGTGGACCAACTCCAGTCACGGAGTGTCGGTGTGTGTGAGCCGGTTTATGTTCCAACGAATCACCTAGGCTTCACTGTCTATACACGCTGTATACATCGGCGTTATTAGCCGATCGTTCATTAGTTTTATTGGATGGCAGAAAAGCATTGTGGGCAAGGATACATGTGAAGTGCGGCTGTAGCACACGACTTTATCAAAAGCCAGATCAAATAAACAATTGGCCTAATTACATAATAAGGAGCAGAAGTTGGGATGGAATCCAGAAACAGATACGGTCCCTTGTTTGCACCCCTCCACATAATGTAGATCTCAGATTATACCCATTCATTGCAATTGCAGCATTCATGAATGCAATATTTATCTGTGTATTGTAATATCGATTAGTACCAAGAACATCGCATGAATTATTGCATTATCACGCAATAGCTATTGTGTTTCTGTCTGCTCTGTTCTGGTGCTTCTAGTTAACCATATTATTTACCCTGTTTTTGCCAGTGGCAAAAATGTTTGTAAGTTGCTCTATATAAAAATGGTAAAATTGTTTAAGTCTAAATTATGAATGTAAATGTATGCAAATGCCATTAATACAAACACTTGTAATCATGAAAAACTAAAACAAATACATGTAATTAAAACAAGGTAAAAGAAATGTCAGAAGATTGGGGCTTTACAATTAAACAAATTGCACAAGGAGAGCATATGTGAACATAAACATATATTAGCCAAAGTAAAGTAATTATTTAAAAACAAAAAATCCTGAACAATCTTTTTTTCTTTACGTGAACATTTTTAATATTAGAATATTTAATAATCTGAAATTCATGTTTGCATATTTGTTGCAGTTTCTATTATGAATGCCCTTGTTTGTAGTAATATGCTTTAAAATAAGTACAAATATTTACCACACAAAAACTTAACTTTAATGTAAGCATTAAGTTAATATCTGTCTAACTTCTGTGTTCATCTACTATGTGTACTGTATATTGTTGAAAAGCCCAGAGGGGGAGAATGTTTATGGCTAGAAATTAGCATCTCAATTCAGTTACAAGTAACTGAAAACTGTTTGTGTTTGTGTGTGTGTGTGTGTGTGTGTGTGTGTGTGGGGGGGGGGGGGGGGGGGGGATAAAATATATCCTGTAGGAAAAAGTTCCTATATAAGAAAGTTCCTGCAGGTGGATCCGAGTAGACACAACTATAGTTCTCACTCCTCTCCTCTGAGTTCCTAGGATACAATGACCCAACGTCCAATAAAACATATAATAAAAAACAACCCTGAAGTTTATGTCAAGTCTGACCCAGCTAAAGCTTTTCTTTATTCATTTTCCAAGGGTAGAACTGCTCTCTCAGGTGTCCTTTCTAAATAAAGCATTACTCTGCTGTGCTTGGTTTCTGTTCAACAGACAGCGGGAGCTTTGATTGAATTATACATACTGTAGCTGAAAAGTAGCTCCACAATTCCACAGGGAAAATATTTATTTTGTTTTAGCTCAGCCTCCAAATAACTATTGAGCTGCAATTATTACTTTGGCAACACTTTCCAATCTGTTCTGAATATGCAAATATAACCAATATAATAATGTTTGGGATGCTTTTGGTCTGTTTATATTTGTCAAATGCAATTTCATCTACAGTCCTAATACTGAGATGAAGGGTAACAATTGCTTGGAAAAGGGGCTGAATATCACATGCATAAAAAGCTAAATAAATAAATAAATAAATCCTCTCCAGATGAATCTACCTGATTTTGACATGGTCTGAGTAGAAGATAATTGCGTGCCTCCACCAGAGCTGTAAATAACCTTATGTACCACTGAGATCACTTGATTTGTCACCTGAAACACTTCTCACCATGAAAAATGGTTGGATGCACAAATCACATGACTTAAACGCTGCCCCATGATTCTCTCTCCCGACCAAGAATGTTGAGAAAATGCTCTGAAGATGACAAGCTTTCACAATTCTGAGGACACCAATCATTCCGCTCTGAAGAACCTGTGTGTGTGGTGGGTGGTGTGTGGTGTATGGTGTGTATAAAATGCTCTGAGATGTTGCTGGGCAGATTGTAATTGTGAAAGGCATTAAATGATGCACATGAGTTATATAAAGGTTTGAGGCACCACTGGCTTTTCAGGCCGTTATGAAAATAAGGAGAATGGAATATTTAAGAAAAAAGACCTTACATAACCCCTCTAATGAGATGCCACATTGATACTTCAATTTTAGGCAAAGAAGATAACTGTTGCTTTGTAATTTCAGGCCCAGAAGCAAATTCTTGCTAATGTTTGTACTGTTTTATGATGTCCAATCAAGAGATTACAGAATCATTTAAAGATAAAAAATATATATTTGCATACCAGGGTCAAACACTCATGGTCCTGGAACCCCAGAAAAGTTCCTCCTTTTTGTGATGCTCAAAACCTTTATTTAATAATGAAATGTTTTATTACATGGAATGAGTACAGGTGAGCGTGGGCCAGGTGAGGTGTGAGCAGAGCAGAAAAGCAGGAGTACAAGTGGCTGTTATTCGGTTGTTCCGTTGTTTTTGCGTAGAACAGCACGTCCCTAACATCTGTCACAGTGTCCTTTCCTGCACTGAGCCACACTCTTGAATGCACCTGTGTATGGGCGCGCGGTGCATTTAGTGAGCGCCGCGTATCGCACAAACCAGATGCAGAACGTCTGGTATTCATCGACTCCATCCTCGTTGATATGGCACAATCCTCCCTGCGTCTGGAATGTTCCAAGAGGTGCTTCAGAATTACGAGAAGCTAAGTTTCTACACTGATCTTCACAGTGCACTCTCGAGCATGCTTTTCGCCAATCTCTGATAAAAAAGCATCGTTAGGCAGTCATAAACCACAGTAGGTCGGTGGTGAAATCTGTCAGCGTTTGAACTGTCCAGTCAAAGAGGAAATTCAGCAAAAAGTAAAAGGAGATGAGAAAAAAGACAGCTATTCCAAAAGTGAAATTAATGTAATTAAAATTGCAAGTATATAAAAAACACATAAAAAAAGGAAATCAAGGAAACTTTTAGACAGCTTCACCAAAGAAGCCATAATTTTAAAAAAAGCAAAAAACCATCGGACGAATCTCCAGGGTTGCCAGGCTGAGTTCAAAATCTTAAGCCAAAGGGACATTATTTGACAGGCAGAAGAAGTCAAAATCATGAAGTTACACATTAAAAACGGCAGGCAAAATCGGCCTCAGCAATACTTGTTTCATATAACACCACACAGGTCCACTTTCAGAAAAGAAGGTACAAAGTATCTAAAAAGGTAAAGTTACACATTCTTATCACTGTGGCAGTGATAAGACAGCACTGTGGCAGTGATAACGCCTAGACAGCAATACATAATTAATTTGTACTTTTATTTTTGCTTGAAGAGGTACTTATTAGTACCCAAATAGAACATTATTATACCTTGAGGGTGCAGTTGGGAAATTTATTCCTTAAAGAAGACAAATATACCTCCACTGTACCTTTATTTCTGAGAGTGTATGATGCTTGAGTCCACTGTGCTATTTCAGTTTAAAAATGAGTGTCTGTTAAGCAATTTTTGGGTGATAAAAAATTTAATAAATTTAAATAGCAGCTGGTGTTTTCCCCACAAGTCAGTGTGAAATCAGCCGAATCACCTAATTTGGCAGATAAAAAAGCCGAACCTGCCAGGCTTGGCCCTGCTAATTGCACAAAATGAGAGATGGAGAAAACACCCCTCGCTCCATTAGCTGAGAGGCTAAAACCCTGACCAAATGGAAGGACCACATCCAACAAAAAACAAAATCACCTGACCCAAGTTAGAGGCTCAACAGCAGCATTAACAACGCAACAGTGAAGAGGTAAGAACAGTGCTTAAGGACACATCCACCTAATAGAGATCAGGCCTTACGTCAAAGCTGTGTGCACAGAGTTAATTTATTATAGCTTTAACCAGATACACTGAGAACACTTTCTCTTCCATGACAACAATGAGTGCAAGAGGCATGAGTATTAAAAAGCTTGCGACAGATTACAGACAAGTTGCACATTTGTGTGTAAAGTTCATGAGCTGTACAGATGTTAAATACAATAAATACACAAGTACATAACTAAAAAGAGGCAAGGGACTGTACATGGGTGCCCTGTATTGAACAGGAATGGTAGATGGGTTCACTGTCATGTGTAGGTATATCATTTGGACTGTTTCACATAATTTTGCACTTTATTCAGACAGTGGGAAAGCAGTGGGGGTTATAAAGAAAGATGGGATCACAGTACAGGAAGCGGCACGGCAGGGAATCAAACCCCCAGCTGCACCGGTTTATTCGTATGGGTTTGCAAGATGACTGCCCTATGAACTGAATCTTACTGGATCCCTAAGTTCAAAAGAAACATGTTGCTATAAGCAAACCATGAAATCAATCTGAAAGAAGAAACTACGGAAGCCCTGAAGCGCAAGGTGAACATTTGTTTTTGAAAAGCTATCTCGTTTGTCGTTAATACGAGTTATTATCTTGTTTATACGAGATAGTAAGTCGTTTATACGAGGTATTATCTCGTTTATTCGAGATATTATCTTTTTTATACGGCTCGTTTATACGAGTTATTAACTCGTTTGTAGGGCAACGTTTTTACGAGATTTAACTCAGCATGAACTCTGATTTCAGTGTGTATTTTGAGTGCAATTAAAGCTGTTTTTGAGTCCTTGCGTGCTTCATTTTAACATGGGGGGGACGGGGGGCTATATATTTTTTTAATATTTGTAACACTTAAAATATAGGCTAATGTTACTGAAAAACACATTTGTTAACTCTAGCTACGTTGTGTATTGAACGAATGATGCATCTATCGGGTTTAGAGATAATTAGCTGCCAACAGGTGGTGTTTATTAGGCTATATTTTATTAGAGATTAAATACATAAACTGATATTTTACAGTGCAATTGTATCGGTAATAGGAGAGATGTTCTCATTCTCGTCTGGAGAGGGCGTTATTGTTACACGAATGTCTGAAGTAGGAGATTAGATCAGAGCTTCATTCTGGATTCTGAGTTTGCCATACGTCATTCCTCAATGTAGCTCCCCTCCAGTTTAAATCACGAACACAAGGCGTTCTTTTGGTTACAGGCATTTATTGCACTTCCATGCCGTCAAACATGCTGTCAACATGCCGTGAGAACTAGATAAAATAAAGTACACAAATCATAAAATGAGTCTCATGCAATACAGCATTCTCATAGAGAATAACAAATAAACAAATCTCAACACAAAATATAGCTTGCTGAACATTCACTGAAACGTAAACAGGCTATCACGTTGTTATCACGTTGCTATCACGTTAACT
This sequence comes from Synaphobranchus kaupii, assembly GCA_029718625.1. NCBI lineage: Eukaryota > Metazoa > Chordata > Actinopteri > Anguilliformes > Synaphobranchidae > Synaphobranchus > Synaphobranchus kaupii. The sequence continues at coordinate 30,015,476 of CM056392.1, forward strand.
CCGCTAGCTAGTCTGTTAGCATATCCAATAGTCACACAGATAATGTAGAAACGTACAGATAACTTTGCATACCTCATTGGCCGTGTTAACTCAAGGGAAGTAAGAAAGGAAACTTGACGCTTTACGAGTCTTCACTTAATTCAATCTTCATGGACATTACTATACAGCAACGTAGCTTAAACATCATCCTTCACCAAGAACGGAGCGGGTGCGGAGCGCAACTCATACTAATGACCGGACCTCACTGTGACACAAGAACATTTGTTCCGTTAAGGAAATATTAGACAGGTCCTCCTTTTAGACATATATTCTTACGTGTACGTTCTTAATCATATTTATGTTAATTAAACAAAGAAATATTCTTTTCATAAAACGTAAATTATTCTTATATTTAACTCAAAATTATTAAGTGAACTTAAACTGTACAACTTACTCTGATGGCAGCTACACTCCCACCAAATCACTGGTGATTTCTCTAATGAACTTAATAAGTGTAGGATTCAGATAGGAATATGTACGAGACCTGGCGCAAGGAAAGGTAGAGACACAGCAAGGCTGCATTACTCAGCTTCAAGCAGGGTAACCGTCTTGTGGATAGGCCTCTCTAGGTAGACTGGCTTGGTGAGTCGCTTTCCTTGGTCATCTAGTGCTGAGGTACTGATCAGCAACTGTAGCTTCCTCACACATCCATCTTCACCAGGGTGCACTTCAGTGACCTTGGCCAGCTTCCATTCATTTCGTGGTGCAGTGTCATCTTGCACAATCACTATATCGTTTATCTTTGCGTTTCTGTGCGTCTTGTGCCATTTTTGTCTCTGTTGCAGATTTAACAGATACTCCTTCTTCCATCTAGACCAGAACTCGTTGGCTAAATGCTGCACTCTACGCCATCTTTTGCGAAGATAAAGGTCTTCTTTCACAAACCCTCCAGGTGGTGGCAAGACTATTGAAGACTTCATCGTCAGGATGTGATTGGGCGTAAGAGGCTGCGGCCCAGCTGGATCATTGAGTAAGTGTGCTGTTAAAGGTCTGCTGTTCATGATTGCCATGACTTCGTAAAGGTAAGTTCGCAAAGATGAACAATCAAGTCTTCGGGATGACTGATCCAGAATGGATGTCAACACACTTCTTATTGTCCTGATTTGCCTTTCCCAGACTCCACCCATATGGCTTGCAGATGGAGTGTTCATGACAAACTCACAGCCTAGTTGCTTTATGCATTCTTGGTCCATCTCTTTTACAGCTTCCAGGAACTCACGTCTTGCACCAACAAAGTTAGTGCCCTGGTCTGATCGAAGTTGTCGAACGTTTCCACGTAGGGCAATGAAAGCACGAAGAGCATTGATAAAAGCATCAGTCGTCATGTCGTCAAGCAGTTCTATGTGCACCGCACGAGAGCACAGACATGTAAATAGCAGACCATAGCGCTTCAGCTCCCTTCTTCCCTCCTTGACATAGAATGGGCCAAAACAGTCCATCCCACAATAAGTAAAGGGGGGAGTTGTCTCCATGCGTTCACGGGGCAAGTCTGCCATTCTTTGCTCTTCAGTACACCTTCTGAACTTTCTACACTTGACACACTTGTAGATGTAGGACGACACAGCATGACTACATCCAAGTATCCAGATGCCGTTTGATCGTAGCTCATTCATTGTTATGCCACGCCCTTGGTGTTGCACTTGTTGATGATAGTGCTTGATCAGTAACTTTGATATGTGGCTGGTCTTTGGCAAGACTGCTGGATGCTTGATGTACGGGTGCAAAGCAGCATGCTCTAGTCGACCTCCCACCCTGAGGATGCCTTGCTCGTCCAAGAAAGGATTCAATCTGTGTAGCCTGCTGGCCTTATCCTTGGTTGTTATCTCCCTCTTGTATTGAAGACTTTGGATTTCCTCAGAGAAGGTTGCCTTTTGGACAATGCCTATGATAGTATGTTCTGCATCCTTTCTCTCTTTGAGACTTGTGGCTTCATTTGTTCTTGATGTCAAACCTTTAAGCTCTTTGACACGTCGTATGAGTCTGGCGATGGCTTTGACTAACCTCGTCCAGCTGGAGAACTTCAGGAAGCGATCGAGCAGTGAATCTTCTGTTGTCAAGGTCTTGTGTACGAAGGCCTTACGAACTTCTGGGTCTTCAACTGCAATGTCTCCCACCTTAATATCTCCACTGGGAAGCTCGTCACGCCAGAGAAAGTCCGGACCAGTAAACCAGTTGGAAGCAATGAGCTCCTTCGCCTTGAGGCCCCTTGACGCGTGATCGGCAGGATTTTCTTCAGAGGTCACGTGTCTCCATTGACTTGGATTGGTACTGTCCTTGATACGCTGAATGCGGTTTGCCACAAATACGTGAAATCGTCTGGCATCGTTGTTGACATATCCAAGGATGACCTTTGAGTCCGTCCAGAAGAATTCCTGGGCATCTTCTATTTCCAACTCCTTTCTGAGCAGGTCACTTGTACGGACAGCAACAACAGCTGCTGACAGCTCAAGTCTTGGTACTGTGGTGACTTTCGTGGGAGCCACTCTGGCCTTGCCCATGACTAAAGAACAGTGGATTTGTCTTGATGCACTGATTGATCTCAGGTAAGTACATTCTCCATACCCTGTGACACTTGCGTCTGAGAAGTGATGGAGTTCGTATCTTTGAACGTCTTTGAAACCTGCTGGAAGGTAACATCGCTGAACCTTGACATCAGCTAGGTTCTGTAGGTCCAAGAGCCAGGACTCCCATTGTGGCCGAAGATTATCAGATAGTGGTTCATCCCATCCGATCTTGTCTCGGCACATTTGCTGAAGTATTTGCTTCCCGACTAGAATGAAAGGTGCTACAAAGCCGAGTGGGTCGTAGATGGAGGCTACTGTCGACAAGACTCCTCTTCTAGAGAGCGGGCGTTCATTCACAACTACTCTGAATCGGAATTGATCTGAGGCGACACACCAGTTAACACCTAGAGCTCTCTCAATCTGCAGCGCACCCAAGGCTAAGTCTTGATTTCCTACTGTTTCAGCACACTCTTCTTTGGGAATTGATGCAAGTACCTCCTGGCTGTTGGAAACGAACTTGTGGATTCGTAGCTTGCCAGCGCTGCAGAGCTGCCTTGCTTCGCTGACTAACTGCACCGCTTCATCTTCTGTTGACACACTTATCAGGCCATCATCCACGTAGAAGTTTCTTTCAATGAAGCGGATGGATGCTTCGTTGAAGCGACTTTGCCCTTGAGCGGCAATGTGTTTGAGGCCGTAGTTTGCACAGCCAGGCGATGAGGCTACCCCGAACAAGTGCACTCTCATTCGATAGACTGATGGTTGAGATTGAAAGTCCCCATTGTCCCACCAGAGAAATCTCAGATAGTCTTGGTCTTCTGCTCTTACGTGAAATTGATGGAACATGCGTTCAATATCGCACATTATTGCTACTGGACCCTTGCGAAACCGACAGAGAACACCTACCAAAGTATTCGTCAATTCTGGCCCGGTAAGCAGATAGTCATTCAATGACACGCCTTGAAACTTTGCTGAGCAATCAAACACGACCCGTATCTTTCCTGGTTTCTGGGGGTGATACACCCCGTGGTGAGGGATGTACCAGGCAGGGCTCTTGTCAATTTCTTCTTCTGGAACCTTCTCAGCATCTCTGCGAGTCATTGTTTCACTCATGAAGGCTACGTAATCCTTATGGTATTGCTTGTCTTTCTCAAATCTCTTTCTCAAACACTTGAGACGGTGATCCGCACATCTTCTATTGTCTGGCAGGCTCGGCCTGTCTTCCTTAAATGGCAAAGGCATTTCGCAGTGACCGTCTGCGTTGATTTTGATTTCTTCCTCCATTATTGATATGAAGCGCAGATCCTCCTGAGAGAAGTGAGAATCCTCTACAGTTCTTTCATTGAAGTCTGATTCGAGCACCTTTATCACATCTGGTGGAGTGACTAATTCCTTGACTTGTGTTCGGCATATGTATTGAACTTCACTTGTTAGATTAGCAGGCGACTGAAGATAAGGTGCCACTTGTCTCACAACGATCCTGTGGCAGCTTCCAATTGCATCGCCATAGTCGACACAGGGATTGACACAGCCGACTATACTCCAGCCAAGGTCTGTTCTTTGAGCAAATGGCTCATTGTCGTTGCCTGACACAACTTCTCTGGGTAGCAGGGCTTGGGAACAATTGTAACCTATGAGCAGACCAATGTCACATTCGATTAAAGGAGCAATCTCTTCGGCAAGGTGCTCTAGGTGAGGCCATGCCCTTGCTGTCTTGGGTGTAGGGATATGACTTAGATTGGCAGGAATAAACTCTCTTGAATAGGTTACTGGGAGAGAGATTTTCTTTGTTGAATAAAAGCCTCTGACCTGTAGCCCAGTTAACTTCTGACTTGGAATGACTGTACTTCTGGATGACAACGTGGAGAGTTTTAATTGCACAGGCTCCTTCTGTGTGTCCAGAGTTTCTGCCTTTTCTTGCAAGACGAAGGTAGTGTCACTTTGGTTGTCCAGAAGTGCATATACAAGAACTTCATTCTCTGGGTTACTTGTTGTGGACAACCATACTGGAATAACTGTGGACGTGTAGGTGCTGTTCATGTCTTGCACCACTCGGTTAGATGTTGCTTCATTTAACGTTCCATTGGTCTGTTTAGACTCCGTCCTTTCCTTTGACCTTTCCTTCTCCTTTATGTGCTTCCCACTCTCCTTTCGTTCGTCATCCCGTTGTTCTTTCTTTCCGTCCTCCTTGGCACGGTCTTCATGTAAACACGTTGGGTGCTTCCTTTTACATGTGTCGCAGACACTCCTCTTTTCACAGTTCTTTGAATAGTGTCCTGATTTCAAACATCCAAAACACAATTTTTTCGTTTGCACAAACTTGACTCGTTCTGCGATCGACTTGTCCATGAACTTTCGACATGTGTGAATGCCATGGTTTGACTTCTCACAAAAGACACACCCTTTAGCATCTGGTTTTTCTTCAGAGCTGCTTGCCAGCACCTTTGCACCAACGCTTCGAGTCCTTGGTGTCTTCACCTTCTCACCATCACTAGACTTCAGAGCGTGAAGAGAGGTCACCGGATGACACGCTATCTTGGCTTCCTTTGTGACAAACTCAACAAACTGGCTGAAGTTAGGGAATGCCTTGTTTGCTTCATCAATCTCAATGACCTTTCTGTTCCATCTGGCAGTTAACCAATCAGGAAGCTTGGTGAGCATTCTTTGGTTTTCGTCACAGTCATTTAGGACTTCAAGACTCTTAATCTGAGACATTGCTGCTTGACAGCCTCGAAGGAAGTCTGAGAACTCTCTTAGTTCAACGCTGTCCTTGGGTCCTATCTTTGGCCATGAGGTGAGCTTATCCCTGAAGGCTTTAGCAATCACGAAGGAGCTTCCATACCTTTCTTCCAGGATGTCCCATGCTGAATGGTAGGCTGCATCTGTGCCTAACAGGAAATAACTCTCAATGGCTTTCTTTGCAGGTCCGCCGACATACTTGCGGAGGTAGTAGACTTTCTCATTTACTGGAATGTTCTTCCTGTCTATCAATGTTTGAAAAGACATTTTCCAGTCTTTGTACCTTAGTGGGTCTCCACTGAAAACAGAGGGCTCTGGTACTGGGAGACGGCTTGTATTGATGGACTCTGCTATTGCTTTGGCAAGTGCTGTAGTGCTATCCTCCTGATGAGCGTTACTAGCAGGTTGTACATGTGTGACATATTGTGGTGGTGTCACGTGATGCACCGGAAGACTTCTTGGGTTAGGTACAGGTTTCTCCTGCATAGGCTTGCAGTCATGGAGCAACTCTGATATCTCTTCATCTGAGCCCACTTCTTGTTCATAGACTTGCAATCGTGCTTTTGCAGCATTCATCTTCTTAACTGTCTCTAAGCGCTCTATCTGCCTGCGCTTCTCTTCTAATGCGTTTCTTCTTGCAGCATTTTCCGCTTCTAATGCGTTTCTTCTTGCAGCATTTTCCGCTTCTTGTAGTGCAAGCCTCTGTCTGTTCTCAGCTTCAAGGTTTTCAAGCTCTTGTTTCTCACATTCCATTTCTTGTAAGACTGTCAAAGTGGCTTGAGTTGCGGCTAGCTCCGCTGCAGCTTCCTGTTTCCTTGCAGAGGACAGACTTGAACGTCTTGATCTTATGCTTGAACTGCTTGCAAACCTTCGACTTTGAGAGCTTGAACTGGACCTCTTGGATGCTGCAGATAAGAACACCGAGCCAGTTTCAGTCCAGTATGCTTGTTCCTTATGAGAATCTTGACCGTTGTCTTTCTCTTCAAGATGATTCCATGCATATTCCAAGATCTGGGTTGAAACGGCATCACAAGTGTCTACTCGGCGGCGGGTCTCTCCATCGGGGGCATTGTGTCGGCGTAAGTCTTCATAAGCTTGTTTTACATCTGTTGAAGCACAGCGGATCTTGGTCATAAGGTCTTGTAGGATCTCACTGGAGAGATGTCCGCTGAGTGCTTTCTTAGCCTCCTTAGCATTAGCTTTCCATTTGTCGTAAGTAATTGTGAAGCGATGCTGAAGCCTTTTTGATTTGCCATCATGGAGTTCTTGACCCTTTTCGGTAAGTCTTCGGGTTCTCTGGCTTTTTCTTAGTCCTTCTTCTGCAGCAGCTTGGGTCTCTACACTTACCTCAGTCTCTTCATTATCAAGGTTTTTAGACTGCTGTTGTAACTCTACAGCTTCATCGTTACTGTCTAAGTCTCGTTTATTAGCATCATATTCAGCCATTTTCAGTATTGTTTGAAACTTAACTATAACTAAATTAGTTTAACTAGCTTAGCTTAAATGTTACTAATTAGCCTATGGTTTAACCAACTATGTTTTAGAATGACTTAATGTCCTAAACACCTTTCACAATACAAATTAACTTATTTTCACTCGCAATGAATTAGAGAACACTTCTCTTTAAAATTATACCAATAGTGGTTATGCTGTTAAGACCCTTTAAATGTCATTTACACTTCAAAAGTGCTTAGTAGTAAATAACTATGGTGAAATCAGCAATGACTTGAACTTAGAAACATGTACATAACACCAGAACACTTCACTTTTTTAGCACTTATAGAGTCCCTTTAAAGCAGTTGACGAGGCTACTCCACTTCTTAACATTTAACTTGTTTTAAATGTGTTACTTCTTGTTGGCTTAACCACGCACTGCTCCCGAACTCCGCTTGCCACTTGCTTAGGTTACCGGTGTATGCACAGTCTTATCTGTTCGATGCTAGAGTTCGATGAAACTCTGAGAAACTTGCTTGCAGCTTGTCAACGGCAGGCGCGGATCGTCATCTCTACACCTCGTGTCGAGCAGGCTGAGTTCTCACTGTAGCTCCCCTCCAGTTTAAATCACGAACACAAGGCGTTCTTTTGGTTACAGGCATTTATTGCACTTCCATGCCGTCAAACATGCTGTCAACATGCCGTGAGAACTAGATAAAATAAAGTACACAAATCATAAAATGAGTCTCATGCAATACAGCATTCTCATAGAGAATAACAAATAAACAAATCTCAACACAAAATATAGCTTGCTGAACATTCACTGAAACGTAAACAGGCTATCACGTTGTTATCACGTTGCTATCACGTTAACTCCGCTAGCTAGTCTGTTAGCATATCCAATAGTCACAAAGATAATGTAGAAACGTACAGATAACTTTGCATACCTCATTGGCCGTGTTAACTCAAGGGAAGTAAGAAAGGAAACTTGACGCTTTACGAGTCTTCACTTAATTCAATCTTCATGGACATTACTATACAGCAACGTAGCTTAAACATCATCCTTCACCAAGAACGGAGCGGGTGCGGAGCGCAACTCATACTAATGACCGGACCTCACTGTGACACAAGAACATTTGTTCCGTTAAGGAAATATTAGACAGGTCCTCCTTTTAGACATATATTCTTACGTGTACGTTCTTAATCATATTTATGTTAATTAAACAAAGAAATATTCTTTTCATAAAACGTAAATTATTCTTATATTTAACTCAAAATTATTAAGTGAACTTAAACTGTACAATTTACTCTGATGGCAGCTACACTCAACATTTTCAAGACTGGAGTCCGGACCACAGAACTATTCTTATGCTTCGCTCTCAACTCTGATTTCAACGTGCATTGTAGCCTAAGTGCAATTAAAGCTATTTTTGGGTTATTGCGTGTTGTTATTGTGTTTTACAGTGCAATTGTATCGGTAATAGGAAAGATGTGCTCATTCTCGTCAGGAGAGACGATACAATTACTATTACCGATATAATTGCACTGTAAAACACCAGACTGTAGCTTACTCCCTAATAAAATAAAATAAACACCATCACTTGTTGCCAACTAATATTATCTCTAGATGCATCATTCATCCAGTACACAACGCAGAGTTAAAAACGCAGCCGACAAACGTTTTTTTGAGTAACGTTAGCCTATATTGTAAAGTGTTTTGTCACGCTCCCCATGTTGAAATGAAGAACCAAGTAGCCGACACACGCAATAACCCAAAAATAGCTTTAATTGCACTTAGGCTACAATGCACGTTGAAATCAGAGTTGAGAGCGAAGCATAAGAACAGTTCTGTGGCCCGGACTCCAGTCTTGAAAATGTTGAGGAATGTATGGCAAACTCAGAATCCAGAATGAAGCTCTGATCTAATCTCCTACTTCAGACATTCGTGTAACAATAACGCCCTCTTCTGACGAGAATGAGAACATCTCTCCTATTACCGATACAATTGCACTGTAAAATATCAGTTTATGCATTTAATCTCTAATAAAATATTGCCTAATAAACACCATTGTTGGCAGCTAATTATCTCTAAACCTGATAGATGCATCATTCGTTCAATACACAACGTAGCTAGAGTTAACAAATGTGTTTTTCAGTAACATTAGCCTATATTTTAAGTGTTACAAATATTAAAAAAATATATAGCCCCCCGTCCCCCCATGTTAAAATGAAGCACGCAAGGACTCAAAAACAGCTTTAATTGCACTCAAAATACACACTGAAATCAGAGTTCATGCTGTGTTATATCTCGTAAAAACGTGCCCTACAAACGAGTTAATAACGTATAAACGAGTCGTATAAACGAGATAACTCGTATAAACGTCTTACTATCTCGAATAAACGAGATAACTCGTATAAACGACTTACTATCTCGTATAAACGAGATAATAACTCGTATTAACGACTTACTATCTCGTTTTAACGAGATACTATCTCGTTTTAACGAGATAGTAAGTCGTTTATACGAGTTATCTCGTTTATTCGAGATAGTAAGACGTTTATATGAGTTATTATCTCGTTTATACGACTCGTTTATACGAGTTATCTCGTTTATACGACTCGTTTATACGACTCGTTTATACGAGTTATTAAAGGTTGTATCAGCGATTTTGGGTGGAAACATAAATGATCACATTCATCTGATTTTTCCTCACGATCCGCTAGCTGCCCGCCCCATAAGCAGGCCGTCAAAAAACCGCGTCTCTCTAGGCAGCCTATGCTCCGAGATCGTACACAAAAACAAATGGTACTACCAACCACTCAAAACCAAAATAAACAGTATTCCAACCAATCACAATGATCTGCACAAACGCTAATACTCTTATCTCGCTGAAATCTTGACGAATTTACAGACGGTTTGGTTTCTTACAAACGTTATTAACGTGGTTATAATTCTGGATGCTTGAAAACTATTTTTTAAAACATAACACAATTATTCATAAGTGTGTTTGTTTGGGATTTCGCTTCAGAAGTGACGTCACCCAAAATCGCTGATACAACCTTTAACTTTTTTAAAAAATGTTCAGCTTGCGCTTCAGGGCTTCCGTAGAAACACATTCTGTATTGGAAAAAAAAAAAGAAGTTGTTTTTTTATGACGCTGGGAATAATCTGCGGGAATTTAGTGTCTAAAGGGGTTAAAGCATTTCTAATAATTATTGTAAATTTATGCATCCAAAACATTTCAATGAAGAGCTACAATTAAACTGTTTTCTGTAATAGGCTAATTTCTGATTGTTAAACTTATCGTCGCTGATTGTGCTTAATAAGATAACGTTGTCCACCATCTTTGTATATGGTATAGAAGGTTAGGATTCTGACACATTTCATATGTCCTGAGATTCTATTGGCAAATTGCCTAATTAATGAAGTTGATTAACTTACATGGTTCAAGTGTGTGCAGTTCGTTTTTTGAGAACAGACGTTTTGTTTTTTTTTGTTTTTTGTATTTCTATACTTTTGGCACTTTTCTTTTTTTTTCACACAAGCACATGTTGTGAATAAATATATTTAGCGTCGGTAGCTATACGTCTGTTTGGATGTTTTCCTTTTTTATGTTAGTGTGTGGTTTCCTTACACATTTTCTCCCTAATAATTATTGTACCCGTGGTCTGTTTTGCATGTGCTCTTTCTGGTTAATAAAACGTTTGTGGCTTGTGAGCAAATATAAATAATAAAAGCATAGAACAAACTCTGTTTATTATCTTGTTTTTTTGTAAGTGGCATACCAATTTTAAGTGGGATTTAAGTGGGCTCCTTTTAAGTGGACTGCCTCTCATTTTGACAGCATCGCCAATGTTGTCTCCACATGAATTCACATCAAGTAATAACCAAAAAAGAACAAATTATAAGATTAAAAAGCCCAATTCTCAATTTCCGCCTTGTAATTATAAAAATATTTGAACGTAACCCAGTCTCCTTGTCACCATTAAATCAATTTGATATAAAGTGTGAAAAGGTGCTTTGTTACCATTTTTAGATACAAATAAGTAAAGAAATGAAAAAGAAAAAAGGAATTAGCCGTTGATGGGTGGTCATTGTTTAAACAAGCTTAGTAATCACTAAAAACGACAAAAAAAAGTGTGTAGCGCAAAATGTCCAATTGAAAACTTTATATATATATATTTGTTTGTTCATATATTTGTTTTGTACAGCCCTGCACTGACTGAGGGAGATACAAGGGCCAGCCAAGCTGAGGTCTCTTTTTCGAGCGTTGAGTTGTTACACTGAGAAGGCAAAAGAGTAAAACGTTATTTGCCTATTTTTTATTTTTTTAAACGTGGCTTACTTGTCTAATCCCTATTCGCTGTGAGCGTGGGCTGTGCGAAGAAGCCCCTGACACAGCCAATGATACGCAGCGCTGAACCAAATCAGCTTTCTTGGTGCTTTGCAACGCAAGGAAACACAGGACGATAAACAAAATGGAATAAAGTAAAATAGAACACAAATGAATAGAACGTGACTTTATTTTCAGCCCCACATTGCCTTCTGATACATTGAATTAAAAAGAAATTCGACTGAAGCATACCGTTTGAGGCTAAACCCCATAAGAAGCAGATATGCATTGACAGGTAGATCAGAGCGCACAGATGAGATGGTAGATCTCGCTCATTTGTGGGCAGAAAGGATTGGGGTGGGTATTTCCATTATGTATGTTGGCCCGGAGATCACATTAAAGGCAACTGTAAAAGGGGTTTTGTTTTGTGGAGAACTTCCGTTCTCAGTTGGGGAACTTGGTTGCTGTTCTCAATTTGGGGAGGTCGGTTAGTTGTTCTGACACTTCTCAGTCATAACCGCCGGTATGTTGTCTCACATCTAATACTCTGTACAATCCCTATCTCATTGTTGTCGTGATAGTAGCTTCATTGCTAAAAGAACGTTTGACTCTTTGCAATGGCAGAGCCATTAAAGGGTAACACTAAAACCACTTATTTTAGATGAGAACTGATACATTTGTTTTTTTCTAAGTGTTACTGATTGATTCTGGTCCAAATCTTGACATTTTACTGCAGTCAGCGCAAACAGCGTAAACCCAAAGGATCTGGCTCAGTTCAGTCTGTCATTGGCCAGAAACATCATCCAGCTGACGTATGACCCCTGGTGACAAAATTGAAACCTGTACAGCTACGCCCTGAGGTTTTGGAGCGAGGCCGGGTTACGCCCCAGCTATTAAAGTGAATCTCAGCGTGTGCAAAATGAGTAGCCTACATGGCATGGGTAACTATTAGTAGTTATATTGCATGTCAATCAAAGGCGCCAACTTGTCAAAGAGGGCGGCTCTTTACCTTAGGCAAGTCTATGGACCAGACTGTGTGTTTATCACAAAGTCTGGCCTTCGCGAGACTACCATTTGGGAGGAAGCTCTCCTTTTCATATAGTGTTGCCTTTTTGATAGAAAGGAATAGATCAGAGTAGTTAGTAAGACTTTCTTTTGCCTTTTGGTACTTTGTTTTCCCGGTCTGAGCTAAATAGCTTTGAAACTAAAGATCAGGTGAGTTAGCTTGACAATAGTGATGCTTAGTGAAAGGTAGTGAATAAAAAAAATAAATTGTGAAACTCCGTATTCAGCAGAGTTGTCACAAATTGTGTACTAATAATGTTAAAACATGGAGTATGTTTCCACTCATAGTTTGTTTGCAGGAGCAATGAATGTCGGAGTTCAGCAAAATCTGGGCACCGGCGTGCATCTGCGCAAAGGGGTTAAGTGCTGAAACACACCAGAAACCAGCAGACGCTGTAACCCTCAAAGACCGGACTCCTGACACCCCCGACACAAAATTATTTGAGCTAATTAAATAATTAAGAGCAGAAGTTGATGTGAAATCCAGACACGTCCATCCATGGCATTACTGATACCGTACACATACTACATGCGCGTCTACTTGTTTGTTTGTGAGTGTATGTGTGTGTGTGTACTTGTGTATATGTTTCTGCCAACAGAGAGGGCGTTTAATTAAAAATTCCCAACAGATGAGCAGTCCTCGGCCCCGAGTCCTTGAACCCGGGACGTAAAGTGGGTGTGCGATTGTGCAGCCGGAGGATCAGCAGGGTAAAAATAACACACTTTTCCCGCAGTCCCACTTCACCCACACACATCTCTCCTAGTAGTGCACCTCAGCAGTAATAACAGGTTTGTCTATCAGAATAATGGACCAGCCAACACAAAGAGCGTTGCCAACTCGTTCCTCCTTTTGCATTCTATTGGCTCATGTAAAAATCTGGACAATTTCCCAGTGCTCCCCACGGGTGTGTCTCCCGAGGGTGCACATTAGTTTTTATTCAGTTCAAATTGAATCTAACCAGTGATGTGCTCACTCCTGAAGGCTGAGTAATTAATTTCAGCAAATGCTACATTTTCATTTCCGTACTTGCATTTCTTGAAAATTGAATGCAATCTGTGAATGTCAGTTGCAGCAATGTGGTGTGCGCGCCTATAAAATTGTTTTTTTTTTCTTTGTAAGTATCTCCAGTTCCTTAATGTGAAAAATGATGTTTAAAGTGAATCAAAAGAAAAAAAGAAGTTTTAAAGAATTATAACTGAACAAAATGTTATACTTACACACAACTTTTTTTTTGCAGTCGTTGACACAAAAACTATGTCAACACAGTTTTAAAAAATCCCATCAAAGTTAATGACTAACAGCACACAGCTCGACAAGATGTGTTTACTGAGGCATCAAGTCATGTGACGTATGTGTACTGCAGACGATCCGAGACTTTGTGACCCTGCCTGCACCCAAGGACTGTTGCAAAGACGGCCATTATAAAATGTTACAGTTTGTGTAAAAATTCTGACTCCGAACCCAGTTGAACAGCTCCCTTTCCCATTGCCATTTAATCACGCTAATCTGGCTCATCTCCTCCTTTTAGTGAGATTGATGCCCCGGGAACCGCAAAATCAATAGCGGCCCTCCTCAAGTGGGCAATGATTAATGTGGGAAATGGAGCCTGTGGACAGCAAGATAAGAGCCACACTCCTCTACAGGAAAAACTCTGCGATCTTAATTAGCCATTAATGTGACAGGAGCTTGCACACATGGGGCCCTATCTTGGCGATTTTGGCGCTTAGTCTAAGCGCATGGTGTAAAGTCCATTTTGGGCGTGTCCCAGTCCACTTTTGCTATTTTAACGGCGTGTTTTTTTGGCGCTAAGTACGGCGCAAGGTGCAATTGGGCTGAACCTAGTCGCTTCATTAATTATAGGTGTGTCTTGGGCGTGACATGCAATAAACCAATCAAAATGTCATATCCCATTCCCTTTAAAAGCCTGCTTTTCCACCTTGGCGGATTGCTTGATGGCGAAACAGACATGCTCGTGCGTGTTTAGTGTGATCAAGGAATAGGCTAAATGGAGTATGATCACTATTATTCGGACTAACCATTAGCCTATGAGTTCCCGGTAATTCCAGACAGGGCTGTTATTTTACAAAATATATGCGGTTAAATTTCGTTAAAAGGACCTGCAACAGCTGAGAATAAGCTATCAATGGCTTCAGTCTCACCTTAGAAAACGCCAAATTAGCCTGCTTGTTCAGCGAATTTCGTTTGATTATGCAATGAAAGTGTCAAACATCAATTCCAAGAGGCTGTTCTCATGGAGTTCTCGAAGTTCAAGCTTCATCCAAAGTTCATTAGGCTACCTGCATAGTAGGCTAATATTGATTAATAACATACATACCGTTATTTTGCCTTAATGATGACACTAAATAGCCTACAATAAAGCTGTCAGGTTCGCAACCCATATGTTCACGCATATTTCCCCTTGTTTAATAATGTCCTGTTTATGGAAATGTGACCAACCTGTTTTACTCGTAGCGTAATCCTTTAAAACAATCCACTTTCCCAGGAAGACCGAGAAATGTGCGACTTACAGCAGGGGAAACAGAGAACATGCAGCGCACGTGCAGAGAATGGCATTAAAATTAATTGTGAATTAATTGTGTAACGTGCTGCAAATTTGTTTTAGTTTCTAATTAGACGCTTAGTTCTCTTTAAAATCGTTTTGTTCAGTTATGGAATAACGGGTGAAATCAGCTGGGTTTTAAACGGTGAGAGTATGGAAACCTGGTCACTGTAATTTAAAAAATATGAAGGACGAAGAATAGCTAAGGTTACAATTTAGTTCACATGGTGACATTTACCTCCGTTTTTTAACTATAGGCTATCGAAAACAACCTTATGCACAGCGAATCCGCTGTAGCCTAGGCTATTTGAAAAACAATAAATGCAATATTCACTGGACAAGGTTTTGAACTTTTTTCAGTCACAAACCATTCTATTTACTTACAGGCTGTATTCATAGATAAACAGAGCTGTATTGTAATGACATCTGAAGCGCATTTTCAGAACTTAAATGTCCGTCTATTGCCGTGCACGAGTTTTCCATTGAATGACAATTCACGCATTAGGTGTAAATGACAATTCGCGCATTAGGCTTGATATAGGTGTCATCAGCTGCTTTTTAATGGATAGCCATTGTCCCGTACCATCGCACATCGCCTGGATGTTGATGGAGTGGGCTGAAAGCAATTTAATGTGCATGGCATTCCCCTTCGCTGAGGGAAAGGTAGGCTATGGACCCTTTATTATTATGTATTTTTTGATATAGGCTACACAATAATACTATTTCACATTGTAATCTTGATATTTTATTCATGCTTGTGCGCGCCCCTGTGTGTAACAGACAGGAGGGTACGCGCATTGTGCACACGCCTTTGTAGACGCACTTATATGCGCCGTTAAAATAACATGTATACAACTGCGACAGGACTTTAGACCAGGTTAGTGGTGGTTCTAGCGCAAGCGCTTTCTGCTGGCTCAAGATAGCAATACGCCAAAAAGAATCCTGGCCACTCCTCATCTTAAGACCAACACGCCCAAACGGCGCAAGAGTACATGCTAGTTAAGCGGCGTGAGCGTTAGGTGTTATAATGAACCTACCGCCGGGTGTAAGATAGCAAAGACACTTGCGTTTGGGTTAGCGCCGCTTTGCGCCGGGTGTAAGATAGGGCCCCATGTGTTGGTCTTAAGATGAGGAGTGGCCAGGATTATTTTTGGCGTATTGCTATCTTGAGCCAGCAGAAAGCGCTTGCGCTAGAACCACCACAAACCTGGTCTAAAGTCATGTCGCAGTTGTTTACATGTTATTTTAACGGTGCATATAAGTGCGTCTACATAGGCGTGTGCACAACGCGCATACCCTCCTGTCTGTTACACACAGGGGCGTGCACAAGCATGACTAAAATATCTAGATCACAATGTGAAATATTATTATTGTGTAGGCTATATCAAAAATGCATAATAATAAAAGGTTCCATAGGTCCACATACCTTTCCCTCAGCGAAGGGAAACGATGCCACATTACATTGCTCTCAGCCCACTCCATCAACATCCAGGTGATGTGCGATGGTACGGGACAATGGCTATCCATTAAAAAGGAGCTGATAACACCTATATCAAGCCTAATGCGCAAATTGTCATTTGCACCTAATGCGTGAATTGTCATTCAATGGAAAACTCGCGTACTGCAATAGACGGACATTTGCGTTCTGAAAATGCGCTTCAGATGTCATTACAATACAGCTCTGTTTATCTAGGAATACAGCCTGTAAGCAAATAGAATGGTTTGTGACTGAAAAAAGTTCAAAACCTTGTCCAGTGAATATTGCATTTATTGTTTTTCAAATAGCCTAGGCTACAGCGGATTCGCTGTGCACAAGGTTTTTTTCGATAGCCTATGGTTAAAAAACGGAGATGTCACCATGTTAACTAAATTGTAACCTTAGCTATTCTTCGTCCTTCATATTTTTAAAATTACAGTGACAAGGTTTCCATGCCCTCGGCTCTATGGGCTTTGGCCCCCTAGTGGTGGGACGTATCCGTCCCAATTTTTTATAGTGTTCATATTTCTCTTAAATTCTAAATTATAACGTTAATAAAACACGGAACTTTCGACGCAAAATTGTTAAAAACAGTCACAGCCTGCGAACACATTAGTTTATATGCTTATCAGCTCTCAGGTTACACTACAGAGCCATAAAGCAGCAGGGTGCTAATAGCCCAACCCACTTTTTTTATTTGTTTACAGCCTTCACCTCGCCGCAGTCACAGGCAATAAAATGCATATCAAAAAACTCTTGGTACAGTTTCTACACGCTAAAAAATCAAGATCCGATTTAGGAACAATTGTATGTTACTGAAAAGTTGTATAAATGAACATTATGTGTTTTTTTCCCCGTGCTCACTTCACTACGCATACAACCAAGGTTCTTCCGGTTTTGTTTCAATATATTTTATTTTCTACAAGATCTCTTGATAAACATGTTTAATCAATTAAATTTTATACCTGGTTATGCAGTTATAACTGTTTTCTGAAGAATCTTGAACATTTTTTCGTAATCCATTTATCCATTCTCCAGCAAAATCTCGATTTCCATGGTGCCTACCCATCGCATTTGCGTTTGTACTACGTTACTACCATTGCGTAAAAACATTACTAGACTGCTTCAGGGTTGATCTAACGTAAACCACGTAGTTTATCTTCTACGGGGTTCCCTGCCCTTTTAAATGATGTAAAATATGTGATATTCTAGCGAATGGGAACGGCGCTGTATCCACGCGTAACGACAGCCCATAGGGCAATCGGCTGTGCGCTCCTGACTGTCGACAGCATCAGATGACGCCTGTGGCCATTTTTACTGAGTTTATCCTGGAAGGGATGGACTGGATTGCTGTATAAGTACGTTTTTAGTCTATCCAGATGTATTTAGCAATGTGTAGCTTTTTTGTGAACTGAAAATACTCTCCGGGAACCATCACCTTATCGTGGTGGAGAGGTTTGTGCGTCCCTATGAACCTGGGTGCTGTGTTGTCTGGAACCTTGTGTTCCTGGTAGGGACTGGTAGGGACTCCCATGGCAAATTGGTCTCAGGCGAGGGGCCAGACTAAGAATGGTTCAAAAAGACTCCATGGAACAACAGACAAAGAGTAAAGTGACCCTGCCCAGAGGAAGCCCGGGGCCCACTTCTGGAGCCAGGCCCAGAAGGAGGACCCGTCAGCGAGCGCCTTGTGGCCGGGCATGCCACGGAGCCCGGCCGGGCACAGCCCGAAGAAGCAACGTGGCAACCATCACCACTGTAATGTCGGGTAAGTGAGGACTAGGTAAAAGGTGTATTTTCTGAATCCAGCGGTTCCAACAGTCAATGCCCTTGTTAAAACGTTCAGCACTCTGAATACTGAACACAAGCAATATTGCGTGCTAGAACCCCTCACTTAACCTACATTCAAAATAAGCTTTACGTGATTTAATTTAATAAATATTATTAAGAATTACAATCAGCAATTAAATTGCCAAATTCGTTAATAGGTAAGTCGAACAGTAACCTGGTGGATCAACTAACAAGCCAAAACAAAGTCTAAATCAGGTCTTGAGATTAAATGATTTTATTAAATGAAAAACATTCAATTAGAATAATCATACATTCACTAAGGAATGTAGGCTGACTACTTATAATTTACCAAAGGGAAGACATTAAACCAGACATTAATTAGAAGATATACCAGTAAAAGAGAGATAAGCCAAAAATTGCCAAATTAGTTACCCTCCAGCTGAACAGGAACAAAAGGAAACGCACGAGGAACCATAAAGAATGACTTCTTCACCAACAAACTCCAAACTTGACTAAATTCTTTTTCTGTGGTGCAACTATAAAAATACCTCCACAGGAAGACCATCCCTGTCCTGATTGGGTTAAGGTATGGGGGAGGGGGGGAGGGGGGTCATTTATGACAAAGACTGGCTTATCTTTGATGTTGGGGGGTGAGAGTGAGAGAGTGACAGAGATAGAGGGAAGAGGGGAAATATTAGATATCCTACAGTAACTCCGTCATCCCGCGGGCCCACCACCTACGGGAAGAATCACTGGGGTCGGGTGCACTGCCAGACAGGTGGCAGTGAAGATAGAGCGTCTCGATGGACCAGAACCGGGCGGCAGAGGCTGGCTTTGGGGACGTGGAACGTCACCTCTCTGAGGGGGAAGGAGCCGGAGCTTGTGCGGGAGGTGGAGCGCTACCAGTTGGATCTGGTGGGGCTTACCTCTACGCACAGCCTTGGCTCTGGAACCTTACTCCTGGATAGGGGTTGGACTCTATTCTTCTCCGGAGTTGCCCAAGGTGTGAGGCGTCGGGCGGGGGATACTCACAAGTCCCCGGCTGAGTGCCGCTACGTTGGAGTTCACCCCGGTGGGGCGAGAGGGTCGCCTCCCTGCGCCTAAGGGTTATGGGGGGGAAAACTCTGACTGTTGTCTGTGCTTATGCACCGAACAGCAGTTCAGAGCATTCGGCCTTCTTGGAGACCCTGAATGGAGTCCTACATGGGGCTCCTGTAGGAGACTCCGTAGTCCTGTTGGGAGACTTCAACACGCACGTGGTCAACGATGGAGAAACTTGGAGAGGCGTGATTGGGAGGAACGGCCTCCCTGATATGAACCCGAGCGGTGGTTTGTTATTGGACTTCTGTGCTAGTCATGGATTGGCCATAACAAACACCATGTTTGAACATAAGGTTGCTCATAAGTGTACATGGTACCAGAGCACCATCGTATCATCGGATCTGAGGCCGTATGTATTGGACACTCGGGTGAAGAGAGGGGCAGAGCTGTCTACTGATCACCATCTGGTGGTGAGTTGGGTCAGGTGGCCGGGGAAGCCTCTGGACAGACCTGGTAAGCCCAAACGTGTAGTGCGGGTGAACTGGGAATGTCTGGAGGAGGCCCAGGTCCGGGAGACTTTCAACTCACACCTCCGGCAGAGCTTTTCTGGCATCCCTGTGGAGGTGAGGGGACGATGGAGCGTGAGATGAGCCGGAGAATCAGAGCAGCAGGAGCGGTATTGCGCTCACTTTACCGCACCATTGTGATGAAGAGCAGAGCTGAGCCAGAAGGCAAAGATCTCAATCTACCGGTCAATCTTCGTTCCTACTCTCACCTATGGTCATGAAGGGTGGGTCATGACCGAAAGAACGAGATCGCGGATACAAGCGGCCGAAATGGGGTTTTCTCCGGAGTGTGGCTGGCATCTCCCTTAGGGATAAGGTGAGAAGCTCAGTCATCCATGAGGGACTCGGAGTAGAGCCGCTGCTCCTTTGCGTAGAAAGGAGCCAGTTGAGGTGGTTTGGGCATCTTGTAAGGATGCCACCTGGTCGCCTCCCTAGGGAGGTGTTCCAGGCACGTCCAGCTGGGAGGAGGCCACGGGGCAGACTAAGGACCAGGTGGAGGGATTATATCTCCACGCTGGCCTGGGAACGCCTTGGGATCCCCCAGTCAGAGCTGGTCAATGTGGCCAGGGAAAGGGAAGTTTGGGGCCCCCTGCTGGAACTGCTACCTCCGCGACCCGACTTCGGATAAGCGGTTGAAGATGGATGGATGGATGGATGAAAATACGTCACAGACCAGTCTTTCTCTGTACGCATACACGGGTTGCTGTATGGTGCAATTGCGCTGGTGATGTCTTTGCTGCTTCAAAGTATACGATTATTTTATACATTTATACGCGAACGTGGCAATCAACGGTGGAAAGAAGAGCGCTTATTTCACGGTTGCTCAGGTTTTGGAGGTGTTCCACCGCAGTGTCCCAGAGGTGAAGAAGTCTGTGTTCTGGCAGAGCAATGACTCTGGCATGGACCCGTGCCTGGACATGTAAATGTTTTAAAAAAATATATAATACAAATTATTATTATTATTGTTATTATCATCATAATCATCATAATCATCAACAGTATGGAGCGCTATTATCTAGAGCATTTTTAGTTTGGTGATAAATGGATTCTCGCAGGAGTTCGCTAGTTAGCTTCTATGTTGCTAAGGGGTTTGTTTTGTAGGGTTCATTCGCAGTTTCTTTGTGTAGCAACCAACACAAGGGCTAGTTGTTGAATTCACGCATGAAACGACATCCATTCTCAGTACTTTATTTCACGGTTCAGTCAAGACATTACAGTATTATAATAATGTAATTTAGGTCGTGCAAGCTGACAAACTAATTCATAAATCCTAGTTAGCTACGATTGCTAATTATGTTGGAGCTAATATCAGACGTACTGTGGATGTAAGATTTTTTAATGTATATACGTATATATATATATATATGTGTGTGTGTGTGTGTGTGTGTGTATATATATATATATATATATATATTTTTTTTTATTAAATAAAATTTTTTTCCACTTAATTGTAATACTTGCCATATGTCTTTTTGAGATAATTTGTGTTCTCATTTTTTAGTGATTCTACTTAGTAATGTACTTGAATCTGTCTTTTTCAGGGAGGACAGTGAAGACACCCCTCCCCCACCTGACACCTCTGTCGTAGGAGGTGGTAACAGACAGGTTTGCCAAATAAGTGATGTATAATTCATTACTTTTGCTGTAAAAAGTCAAGTTGAAGGCTTGTTATAGATAAACCTGTTATTCTGCTGGCTTATGGGGCTCTGGTAAATCTAATTTTGAAGTACAGTGCCATTTTAAATGTAAAACAGATTGTTGGCTAACATTAGGGTAAGTAATCCTTTTCGGAGAGGTATTTGGGCACTTTTGGGCACGCTTTGTAAGTGAATACCCTCATACACATAAACACAAAACATGTGTAGGTTAATTTTCTTCACATTCTGTATTACAAAAAATGTTTTAAAAGAAAAATAAAGTTTTCTGATGATTGACATGCCTAGACAGAAAGATATGCACATGTTTTATATTTGGCGAGGTTTGGAAAGGTTTTGGGACACCTGGGCCCCGTTTTGGTAAAAAATACCAATGCATAAGGAAAGCCTGTAGATATCTTTACCAAATTGTATACCCAAGTGGACAACATATTAGTGCACTAGTATAAACAATTCTGGCTTGCTCCAGTACTTTGAAGTTCAGATATTCAGTGATAGACTATAAAAACACAAGGCGTTTTGTACTTTTTTTTGTATTCTTATGTGTATTTTGTATAAACTGTATGTGACCACTTTGACATACATTTATTCTGTTCCAAATTTCTGAATGGTACAAGCCTCTTCTTTCATGGAAACTTTCAACCATGGATGTGCAGTGAATAGTTTTTGAGATATTGGCACTTAATTGACACTAGTAAAAACTAGATGAAAATTGGGCCAAATGGGCCAAAGTAAATAGGGTTTTAACCCCGCTGATTTCACCTGTTATTCCATAACTGAACAAAACGATTTTAAAGAGAACTAAGCGGCTAATTAGAAACGAAATTTGCAGCACGTTACAAAATTAATTTACAATTAATTTTAATGCCATTATCTGCATGTGCGCTTTACAGGAGCAGGTTTGTTTCCCCTGCTGTAAATTGCACTTTTCACGGTCTTCCTGGGAAAGTGGATCGTTTTAAAGCATTACGCTACCAGTAAAATAGGTTGGTCACATTTCCATAAGCAGGACATTATAAAATAAGGGAAAATATGCTGAACCTATGGGTTGCCAACCTGACAGATTTATTGTATTTAGTGTCATCATTAAGGCAAAATAACGTTATTTATGTTATTAATCAAAATTAGAATGCAGGTAGCCTAATGAACTTCTGATGCAGCTTGAACATGAGTTCATTGCATAATCAAACGAAATTCGTGAAACAAGCAGGCTAATTTGGCGTTTTCTAAGCTGAGACGGAAGCAATTGGTCGCTTATTCTCAGCTGTTGCAGGTGCTTTTAACGAAATTTAACCGCATATATTTTGTAAACAGCACTGTCAGGAATTACCGGGAACTCATAATGGTTAGCCCGAATAATATTGATCATAGGCTACTATTGATCCATATAGCCTATTCCTTGATCGCACTAAACACGCACGAGCATGTCTGTTCCGCCATCATAAGCAATCCGCCAAGGTGGAAAAGCAGGCTTTTAAAGGGAATGGGATATAACATTTTGATTGGTTTATTGCATGTCACGCCCAAGACACACCTATAATTAATGAAGAGACTAGGTTCAGCCCAGTTGCACCTTGCGCCTTGCTTAGCGCCCAAAAAACACGCCGTTAAAATAGCAAAAGTGGACTTGGACACGCCCTAAATGGACTTAGCGCAATGCGCTTAGACCAAGCGCCAAGATCGCCAAGATAGGGCCCATAATAGTTTACAGTTAGATAGCTACGTAGGTGACTTATTTGACTCATAAAGTTAGGATGCTTTGATAAAGCTACAAAAGTTCAAAGTTTTTTTTCTAATGCTAGGGAGAAGTTTACGGGAGAGTATAATTTTGAGGGAATCCCCCCCACCCCCAACATGATTCCCTGCTCATGAAGGGTGATCACAAGTGTGTACATGAACATTTAGATGTATGCTATGTAACCTGGTTTTTAATTGCAATAAAAAACAAATCACTGGTTAAATTTAATCTACAGGCCAGGCCTAAATTAATTCTGCTGCCATTGAGGCAATTTGTATAAACTGTCAAACTAGAATAGGCTACACATCGGTTTTGACACGTCACAATGTGTCAACTGTTGCCGATGCCGATAAATTTTAGTTGATAGACGATGGTATCGTACATCAGCCCAACCCTATTGCTACATATGTAAGCAATTTATAGAAATATTCTTTGCAACAACTAAATTATTTATTGATTTTAGGCTTATTGCTGCTCTCAAAATTCATGGGGAACAACCATTTTGTGGCTACCTTTTTGAAAAAAGTTCTCCTGGGGGTGCATGCCCCCAGACCCCCCTAGTACACGCTTAGCCCCCCTAAACATATATCTCTGGTGACGCCCCTGGCCTACACAATAATAATATTTCACATTGTGATCTAGATATTTTAGTCATGCTTGTGCGCGCCCCTGTGTGTAACAGACAGGAGGGTACGCGCGTTGTGCACACGCCTATGTAGACGCACTTATATGCGCCGTTAAAATAACATGTAAACAACTACGACATGACTTTAGACCAGGTTTGTGGTGGTTCTAGCGCAAGCGCTTTCTGCTGGCTCATGATTGCAATATGCCAAAAAGAATCCTGGCCACTCCTCATCTTAAGACCAACACGCCCAGTTCACTTGTAATGGGCGCAAGAATACATGCTAGTTAAAGGACGTAAGCATTAGGCGTTTAGGCGTTATAATGAACCTAGCACCGGGTGTAAGATAGCAAAGACACTTGCGTTTGGGTTAGCGCCGCTTTGCACCGGGTGTAAGATAGGGCCCATTGTGTGGGGGAGGTGGGGGTATGGGAAGGTCGGTGGGAAGAAATCCCCTATTCGTCTTAGTGTTAGCACATGTTAACCCCGCCCTCATTGCAAGCCCCACCCACAATGGTAGGAAAGCCTCTCGGCACACAGTGGAATATCCCTCATCTGATCTGAGACCCACCTGCATGCCAGGTAAGCACAAAATGGCACTACACACTCACCAGGTCAAAATACGAGGCAATCGTGCATAAAACAAAGCTACATTAACCTTTCTTTCTCAAAAAATAAAATAAAATAAAATAAATTATTCACTTTGTTATATCAGTTGTTATTTGACAGCGTTCCAAAAAAAGACACCTTTTTTACAAGAAATCACAGACTCATCTGTCATTAGCTGACTATCTATGAACCTGATGAAGAAAAATGTATTCATCAAATCTACATATTAATCATCAATAGAAATGAACAAGAAACAGTTTTACAACAAAGTATTTTACCAATGGACACTGTTATGATACACAGTAAAAAAAAAAATTCTGGTATCCTACAATCACAGTGGAAAACAAACACTTCACACTATTAGATCTATAGAGCAGGGAATATATCTTAGCATAGTTCTGTTTGTTTGGCTCTCATTTAACCCAACTGTGGGCTGGTCTTCCAAGAATCCTAAAATGAATATAATTTTTTGACAGATGTCAAAACGTACAGGGCACATTAGAAAATAAATCCATCACTGGATCATGTCATTTTACACACACAGCATGTATAGGGGGATGAATAATAGACTATTACACTTCATACATTTGACAATATATATTCGGCACCATAGTAATACATTTCTCCATGTGACAGCCTCAATGAAAAGACAAACCTCTGAGGGGTTCTGAATTGGTCAGTTGGTTGGTAAAGGCACTCAGCACAAGAGCGGACTGGGGTCCCTACTCCAGCTGGCTCCAGCTTCTGCCACCAGCATTTCATCAAACAACTATGACTGGGACGCCACAACGGCAGGAAACAGTTGGCTTTGTCCTGCTAGGTGTTTCGGTGGGTCTAAAGGAAAAATTGACTCAAACATGTAACGAATGACTAGGTGGTGGGCATGTGCCCTCTGTCAAACAAGCAGCTTGTTTTGGTGATATCATGTTCCATTGTGTTTTTAAGCCATTTCTGCATTGACCCCAACAACTGGGATGTGACTGTAAGGCATATGAGGAAATGGCAGCAGACAGTGCACTCAGGCATCGCCATCATGACCAGCCCAGTTTAGCTAGGCATGGCCATCATGACCAGCCCAGTTAGCTGTTCCTCAAACTGCGGGCAATATGTTGTGGACTGAAGGATGCTGACGACAGTGGGCGGGGGGGGGTTGGAATCGTATTACAGCGCGAAATCAGAAGACTGGATTTGGCAAGCACAACCAAATTTAAAAAGGGGGTTTCATAGCTTGTAACTATATTTAGTTTGATGACTTTTGATATAAACAAAAGAAACAACATAAGTATTGAACAATGCGTGGAGAAGTCTTACTTTAACGTTCCTTGGGTTCCTTATGAAATGAGTCACTCCCAGTGCCAGTGGCCACGGCGGCCACCCCCTAATGAACAGCTCCAAATGTTATAGGTCACAGGATGAATTCCAAGCGTTTTGAAGGGACTGGATGACTATCTCTGTTATTCAAATAGCATATCAGGACTGCAACAGCAACAACAACATTTGGCAAACAGATCCATTGCTCATAAAGAAACAGATGCCACATCACACACCGCTCCCCGCTGAAATAATATGCTGTATGACAAACGAACCACACAAACAAACAAACAGGGGGGAAAAAATCAAATAAGGACTGTAGATCTCGTGGACTGCAGTTTCCAAGGCAACATCTCTGCAGTAGCGCTCTGTAACCTTCTTCAGCCAAAATGGATGAAGTTAATTTTGTTGGGGGGAGTGGTGTGTGAGTGTCTGTGTGTGTGTGTGTGTGTGTGTGTGTGTCTGTGTGTGTGTGTGTGTGTGTGGGGGGGGGGGGGGGGGGGGGGGGGGGGGGGGGGGGGGGGGGGGGGGGGGGGGGTTCGACATGGTTAGAATTTGGATGGGAGGTATCCTAAGCAAAACCAGGCTGCAGCCCTAGGTAGCATTAATGGACAATTAAGGGGCCAGCCGTCCTACAGACAGAGCAGTATAGTACCATGCAGTGACAGGGCCACAGTGCTGTAGGATGAGTTTAAACTGAGGTTCTGACCTCAGTGTGGCCATTGAAATTTGCATTACGCGCACACCAAACAGAAGCTGGTGATTGGTTAACTCCCAATATGGACCATCTAATCACCCTCCAGATTCAATAGGATGAATTAACTATGGGTCCCCCACTTGACCCTCCTTTAAAAGACAAACCACAGTCCAAGTACGATGCATTAATTTCCCCCCTTGGTTTTGTCGTGGCACAAAACCGCCACCAGGAGGGTGCTACACACTGGCGATGGTTGAGATGAGTCCACCGCACCAGTACCGCCGCCGTAAAGTACAGAACTCCGAAGCTCTTTCGAAAAGACACAACGCAGTTTAAATGCAATTAAATTAATTCATTAAAGACCATTGACTTTGGAAGCTACATGCTGAGCCCAAAATCCCCTTCTCCGTTCAATGATTAATGAGACAGCCTCCATCTTCTGTTAGAGAAAATGCACCCCACAGAAAAAAATTTATGATTCCTCTCCGGCAGAATAATGAATCCTCCCATGTTGCCCAATGGCTCAGCCGCATGCCTAGCTCTTTTGCTGAGTCACTCGTAAAGATGCTGAGATTCACCCTTCTAATATTGCAAGAACATTAATGTAATTATTATCGTGCCGGCTGTATGTCCTGCCAGGCAGAAAAAGAGTGATGAATTACAGTATGTTCTGTTCAAGATATGTTCTCATCACACGGCTCCTTTTTTCCTCTTTCTAAAGAGTGTTATTTTGTTATTTTACCGCCTGCCGAATAACGGATTGTTTTAATATCTCAGAAATTGAACCAAGAACCCTGCTTGCTTGAACCATTTTTAGTTCTGTGAACCTGATAAAGAAAAATGCATTAATCAAATCTAGATATTAATCATGAGAATTGAACTTGGAACATTACCTATAGAAAAAGATTTCTCTACTAGTACAGTTCACTGTTGGATGCTATTGGACAATCAGTAGCAAGTATAACTGGCGCCATGGGCACCATTTTCACCCTCATGAAAAAGGAACACTTTACAATATAAAATCTAAAGAGTGAAGAATATATTTTTGATAGAAAACACACAGAATACATAGGTAAATACTATATATCCATCACTCACAGAGTCCTGTCAGTTTATGCACAGAATATACATTGAAAAAAAGTGGTTAAAACCTCATATATTTTAAACATATTCAGCATACAATTTGTTATATGATAGTGTCAATAACATGTGCAATACAAACCATTACAAAGGATGCAGATGCAATTTGCTGCCTGTTGTGTAAGGAAGTCCATGTACTGGACCATGGGCGTGAATATACTGTGCTTGGAGTGGGAGGCCCAGTAAAAACATCTCTATCACCATGTCAAAAACAAGTGCATCAGAGGGCCCGTAACAATGTGCTAAATTTTGATATTTGTGCAAATGTCTCATGGGTATCAAGTCCATTTGAAGTGCTAACAGCAATTAGTGGACACTTGAGAGCCATTTAATTAAACTGTGGGACAAGCACGACTTGGATGGCCTTGACTAAAAATGTGGGAAAAGTAACAAAAAAATTATTCTGAAGTTAATGGTGCTCGAACGTAGGTCTGGCCAGATGTGCAAGCCGTTCCATCGCATGACAGCAACCGACCTCTGACCTCAGGGCTCGATGTCACCTGTCGCTGGCTCAGCATCTGCTTGTCACATGACTTTAAAAAAATGTGAATCACAGCAGGAACGCACTGGTCGGCATGGCGACTGGTTTCAGCTCCTTCCTCCTCCACTCAGCCGAGCCTGATAGCGATCTTGACCAAGTGCAAAAATATTCCACCCTGCAGTGCTTTCTTCTTTTTTCCACCAGTAAAATGCATGTTTTACAGTAAATAGCAATATTTTTATACTTAAGGAATAAATATACTAAATAAATCTAATAAACTAAAATGAGCAGGCAAATAAAACAGGACTGAAAACTAAAACAGCTGGAGGGGCAAGGTCCAATGGTCAGCTGTACTCATTTATTATCTGAAACATATCGGGAATTTCCTGTCCTGATTAATGGAAGTTTTGTGGAAATGAATGGAAACAGTCTCACTAATTTAACTCCCCTCATAAGGGTGTAAATAGCTGGGTTGCATACGATGGTAACGATCCACAGAAATAGATTAAAGGCATAAATTAATCAATAAGCCTATGACTGTGCCTAACAAGCACAAACGAGTTTCAGGACGATAAAAAAAGGGAGGGGGGGGGGGGGGGGCATTCTGCAGATAGCTCAATGTTCTCACTGTTCTCAATCCAAAAAAAGCTTCACACTGAAATCTGTGATGTGCTACATGTCTACACATTTGAGCACCGTCATAATTTATATTGAAAAAGCAATAAGGTAGGTATTTTCAGAGGACCAAAAAAAAACCCAAAATTTTCAACAACAAAAAATTGCATTCTGGCTGCTAACATGTGACGTTATTATTTAGACTGATGAACAGGAATCATAAAAATAATAGTAATATCAAATAATCCATTCAATGGATATGACTTCACCACTTTTCATTGCCTAAACCTGCACATATGCACTTTTGTAATTATGTAAGTGTCTAAATATTATGCAAATGTTACAGGAGTAAATTGCAGGTCAAAACCTGATGGAACCAGTATTTATTCTTGTCAAAAGGTGGATGGTTACAAGTATTTGTGCAGTAATGTCAAGAGATATGCACACGTCCTATTTACCTGGCAGCAGCTTTTGTCCCTCTACCACAGGCTTCCTCTTTTTCCAGAATTGTCTTCCTGAATCTTTCCAGAGGGACATTGACTTAACACCTCAAAAGCTTGTATGGCTCATTTGTGCGCATATCAATCTTCTGTCTAATATAGTTAGTTTCGGCTGAACAACAGAAGGGCGCCCTCAGGTGGCTGGGGGGGTGTCAACTGGGTTGTTGGACAGAAACACCCTCTCTGTAAGGGCACATGTGTAAGGGCCCGGTGATCATTCTGAGAGGGCCCAACACAATAAAGACTGACTGGGGACTTGAACAGAATGAGAGGCTCTCTGTGACTTCAACCTCATTAACTGAGATCAGAACTTCCTTGACTTCCTCTAGCTTGTGCCAAAAATAACATTTTTGATGCTGATAAAAAACACAAAGCGGTTAAAAGCATCGGCTTTGAGTCAATGCGGTTGCACACAGAGGGCCCAGATTCACGCCCGGGTCCTGCCAGATCTGAGTATGGCCGGTGTCTTGAGGGAGCAGCAAATTGGGCGACTGCTCCCGGGCTGGGTGGGCGGTTAATTGAGGTTAAGAAAACATGGGTACAGTATATATACGTAACTATAAATACGTATGTATAATGAAGGTTACGAGTGTAACCACGGTTTTATGAGTTCCGGATGACCATTGCGGTCGTCAACTTTACGAATATACCTTCTTGTTGGCCATGACAAATGGTTGGTATAAGAGTCTTGATGCATCCGGCAACAAGATGGTATATTCGTAAAGTTGATGACCCTAATGGTCGGAGGAACGAAATAAAACATACTTTTAGTATGAATTGACATCTTACTTGAAAATAGGAGAACAGGAAAACATTTTAGGCTGACCCCCCTACGTGGACACAATTTTCAACAGCTTTACTATCTGCTGTTTCCCAAGATTTTGACTTTTAAATCTTTCAACAGACAAAGACAACAGACAAAGGACTACAGTGGATTAAGTATGGGGATTCTGAGAGAGAAAATATAGCTGAGGTGCAAGTTTAATCCAAAAGTCACAAACAAGTGAACTGTGCAGTCATAATAGTTTACAAGCATTCAAACACCAGCACAATGGAGAGAAGCTCCAGCCTTTATATTAAGTGAACTGCCACAAAGCCTTCAGAGTACACGCATAACATCTTTTTAAGAATTACATTAATTATTTATAATGCATTATGAAGGATACATTCTACACACACCATACATTCTGCCGGTGGGGCTTATGCCCCGCATCTCGAGAGTTGCTGTCAACTGGACTCCCTCACCGCTGCTGTCCGGCTTCCTCTCCGTCGCCGCTTGCCCCCCCCCCCCCCCCCCATACACCACCGCTGCCCGCTGCTCCTGCTGCCATCGGCGCCCGGTTCCCCAACATCATTGCCGCCACATCTGGACTGTCATCTAGCTGCTGCTAATTCTATTAACATGGATATTGGCTGTTTTGTCCATGCTGGTCATTAAGACCTAGACCCTGAGTCCACCAGAGACCCTGAGTCCTCCTAGTTACACCAGGGAGTTTTTCCTTGCCACTGTTGCCTTTGGCTTGCTCTTGTGGGGGTTTAGGCTGGGTTTTTCTGTGAAGCATATTGTGACAACTAGTTGTGAAATGCGCTATATAAATAAATATTGATTTGATGTAACGTATATTAAATGACATGTAATTTGACTTTTAAATTTACAAATGAGATTCCCGAAATATGGCACACAAAGGCATATACTCCTTCATGTGCCATGTATAAATGTCTTATAATGCTAAATTAATGTAATCATAAAACCAGGCACAGATCAATACAGATTTCCTTATATCAAATGAAAATGTAATATTCAAAAACAAAATATTATAAATAATCAGATAATAAGATTGAACAGAATGGTGGCCAAAAACATGCTGCACACAAATATCTAAAAAACAGAACAATAAAAATGTTATTTTTAACATACCAACGCATTATGGTTTAGTTACATGGGATTCTGCACTGACATATTAGTGGTTGAGTTACGAGATATTTATTGTACACAGAGCTGGATCTGTTAATCTGAAAAATCCCAAACCCATCTTTAAAAATTAAAAATTTGGATGGTAGGTATGCCATCTGCCAAGTTCAAGTTACAGCTTGGCAGGGCATGCCCCATACCTATACAGCACAGAGAGTTTGCCACTTTTCATGGTTTCCTACAGAAATAATCGCAATGACCACAGAATGCTCAGCCCTTAAAAACATTAACTTCTGTACTTTCTGACCTCATGTAAGCCCACAGAATTTCTTAATAACTTCACACATACAATAAAGCCCCAAACATTTTTCTTCTTGCAATTTTTCTTCTGGTCCGGTACTTGCTACCACCAAAAGATTTTAGGAAAAGTTTAGGAAAAGTTCACGAAGGGAGAGCTATATGGATTTAATCACGACAGATTTAGTGATTCATTGGTCACTATTCGGGCACTGACACAATTTTTGTTGTTTTGACTCTGTACTCCAGAACATTGGATTTGAAATGGAACAGTGACTATGAGGTTAAAGTGCAGACTTTCAGCTTTAATTTGAGGGTTTTTACATCCATATCGGTGTCATGGTTTTGACCCTGTTTCCCCATGCGGTCGTTTTCCTCGGTGGCCACGCGAGGGCGCTGCCCTTTTGGTAGATGCTTGCTCCGCCCTGCTGAGTTGGCGGAGCTTCTGGTTAAGCGTCTACACCTGTCGTAGTCACCTGAGAGATGTATTTAAGCCTACCGTTTCCTGCATTCGGGGCTTCGACATTAATTGTTTATTGTTCTTTGTTTGTACTGTGGTGTTGTTGGTTGTGAGTTCTCGTACCGTTTTGGCTACTCGCCTATTTTTTGCGTCTCTGTTTAGAGGCAGGGCTTATTTCTTACTGGCTTGGTAGTTGATTATCTCGTAGAAGTTTGGGACCGTAAAATCTCTGCTCTATTTTGCCTTGATGGTGCTTTTTCTCCGTGTATGGAGTTTTGGACGATTCTGTTCGGAACAGTAGTTCTGCTCGCCCTTCGGCACATGTCTTCCCATAGGAGGATCAGGCGTTTCCCTTCTACTTAGTTTCTTAGCTCGTAGAAGTATAGAGTAGCAGTTTCTCTGGTCCATTTTTTCGCCTGTTAAGGGCTCTTGCTGAGAGATCTGGCGTTTTGCTTCTACTCAATTCCGTGTTACTGTGAGCCAGTAAGTAGCCTTGGTACGTATTTCCCTGTTTGGTCCTTCTCGTGGACTACGTTCTCCTTTGTTGTGAGCCAGGGTTTTTATTTGTATTTGAGAGGCTGTCGTGCTATTAAGTTTGCGTAGGTCTTTTGTTGCAGCCGTCCTATACACCCTAACTACCTGTGGGACGATTCTCTCCGGGTGTTAGCCTCCTAGTTTATGGAGCTTGGGCTATGTTGTGGACGTGTTTGTGTTTGACTGCGTGTTTGCTTAAAATAGCCTTGGAACGTTAAATCTCAGTTCCTGTTCACCTCGTTACATTTCACCTTATTGAGAGGCTGTCGTGCTATGTTGCGTAGGTCTTTTGTTGCAGCCATCCTATACTCCCTAACTACCTGCGGGACGATTTTGTTTGGAACTGTTGTTCTGTTTTCGTTCTCCGGGTGTTAGCCTCCTAGTTTATGGAGCTTGGGCTATGTTGTGGACGTGTTTGTATTTGACTGCGTGTTTTCCTATTAAATAGCCATGGAACGTTAAATCTCTGTTCCTGTTCGCCTCGTTACATTTTCCGTTACTTAGAGGCAGGGCTTGTGTTTGTGCTTGTGTAAGTCAGTTAGCCGACCGTTTCGGTACAGCTGTCCCTTCGTCTTTTGTGCTATTTCTCCGTGTATGGAGGTTTGGGCGATTTTATTCGGAACTGTGTTTCTGTTCGCCCTTCGGTGCAATTCGTCTCTCAGGGAGACCGGGCGATGTTTTGGACATGTTTGCGTTTGACTGCGAGCCTATTATTCTCGCCATGGAACGTTAAATCTGTTCCTGTGCGCCTCGTTATTTTCCTCATCATATAGAGGCAGGGCGTGTATTTTCAATGAATCTCGCTTTGGTCTAGCCGGTAAATGTCCGGTGCTGCCTGTCCTGCTCGTTCCTTTCGGTGCCTTTCTCCTTGTATGGAGTTTGACGATTTTGTTTGGAACTGCTGTTCTTTTCGTCTTTTGGGTACATGTCTTCCTATATGGAAGATTGGGCGATGTTGTGGACACGTTTGTGTGTGACCGCGAGTTTGAGAGTAGCCTGGAAACATTGGATCTTTTCCATTCGCCTCCTCATACTATCATATTGTTTTGCAGTGTTTGTTTGTGTTTTATGTTTGTCTTTACGCTACTCGCCCGTTCTGATTCGTCTCCTTACAGAGACAGGGCGCGTATTTATTTCTGGCTGTTCAGATCCCTGTCTTTGCGCTCTACTTGGCGTTTGACAGTGAGCCAGTTAGTAGCGGTTGTAGTGGTGTTTGTGTTCCTTGTCTTGTCTCCTCCCTTATCTGCGGGTATCCCGCCTTAGTGGCCTAAGGGCTTAATGATTCCCCTTGCTGCGTTTGGCTCCTCCTTCCTCACACGTCACGCCCCATTACAATCGGGTGAACCGTGTACCGATTGTTGCCCTTTTTATACTGTATATAGTCCCCCCCCATTTTAAGGGACGAAAAGTAATACAGACAAATTAACATTAACTTGAATAAAGTCCTCATATTTAATATTTGGTTGCATATCCCTTTGCATGCCATGACTTTCTGATGTCTGTGACCCAAAAACATCAAAAGACTCTTGATATCTTATTTTCTGGTTCTCTTACAAGTTTATGTTAATTTGTCCAATTACTTTCATCCCCTAACATTTCGTCCTCTATGTATAAAAAGGGCTACAATTGCTAAATGATGCAGCCGATATGGATGTAAACACCCTCAAATTAAAGCTGAAAGTCTGCACTTCATAGTTACTGTTCCATTTGAAATCCAATGTTCTGGAATATAGAACCAAAACAAAAATTGTGTCACTGCCCGAATACTTTCCGTCCCCACTGTATATATTTCATTTTATTTTTTAAATGGGAAGCATACCATATTTATTTTCCATTTTCTCCCAATTTGTTAGCCAATTGTGCGCTATGTTATTCAATTCCCCATATAGCAACCAGTTAAGAATTTGCCACTACACAACCCCGTCAGCCGGTAGTAGGAAGGAGGGCGCACATCCTCTTTAGGGCGCGACTCCTTAAGCTCACTCCCTCAAGGCACCAGCCATACTCAGATCTGGCAGGACCAGGGGAGCTAACCCCTGATCCTTGGTGTGCAACTGCACCAACTGAAAGTCGGCCTAGTGTTATATTTTAACAACTTTAACTAGGCTACTGTAGCTATCTTTCTAATGACAAGTTTTTTAAATGAATGTTAGCTAGATCTACCAACATAAAAACCATTAGTAGGTCTACCGTGTAGGCCACAATAACCCATTAAAACCACGTACTGTAATCCATTTAAAAGTATGACTAAAACTGTAATTTATTTTAATTCATGGTAAAGGGAAAATGACAGAATCCAGGCCTATGTGTTTCTTTGAGCTAGGATGTATGTGTATATGTGTATGCATCTCTCTCTCTAGATTTAACCCTTTCATGCATGAATTATTACAAAACAGAGCAATATTTTTTTCACATCAAACTCCGCATGTGTTTCACCCGCCTAAGTCACAGAAATGTGCCCCAAATGGCGCCTTGAAAACATAGACCACACATGCAGATTACAACTCTTAATGCATGATGTCCACTTCAGTGGACAGAAGGTTTTTCGTATACAATACAAGAACTACAGTAAATTTTTGTTACAAATATAACTAATTCTGCTCCTTGCATCTTCCCTAATAAGAATATATATTTTTAACATGCTCTGTCCTCTAGGAATAGAAGGTTTTCACAGCTACACCAGAGGGAGTTTGTATGTTTATACCTCCACCTGCCATTTTGACCTTCAATGTATCAAAACTAGAAAAGCCAATAAAATGTAACAAGATGGAGCATATCAAAATTTAGGCAAAGGTGCAAGGAGTCTGCTCTGATATTTTTTGGAGATCACAAATGTTTTTGACTATGTTAAAATAGACTTTGAAAAGCCTGTCCACTGTAGTGGAATGCATGAAAGGGTTAATTATGTTATGGTTCATAAATTTATATGCATTATCATTATCAGTTAGGCTACTCAACAAACACAGTACAAAAATAAATAATATCTCGACAAAAACGTTTTCAACGTACAAAAATGGCAAGTAACTCACACATACAAAGCACATTTATAATAAAACTAGCAAAATCTAGGCCTGCCATTTAAAGTATCAAAATGAGGCCAAGTAACAACAAACAATATTGGCTATCTTAGTTCACACAAATGAAACAATCTCTATTCCAAAGCAATACTACCCAATTTTTCCTAAATTATTTAATGCAACTTGGCCCTGTGTTTTCTTACCATCTGAAAACTTTATGTGCATTGCCTTCTTAATAGCGGTATTTCTATTCTTGAATAAAGTGATATTCATCATAGGATGAACACAGGCCTTAATTTTACACTATACTATCACACTATAGTAATGTACCCATTATTGCTATACAGTATCTCCAATGCTACCCTGTTCTTTCTGTACCCATTTATGCATGCATCTATCCAATAGGTGCCCAACGTTCCTTCCACCTGCCAATTAGGTATGAGGCTCCATGCCAAACATGCCATAAATGAAGCAGCATCCTTCCAGTGCACCATTGTTTCTGGTTTATGGCATTAAGGATTATAAATAGGCTTAGACACAGACAAAAATACCTTCAGGAGGTGTCTATTCAAATCGGATTTAAATTTCCCATTACTTTTTCAGCGACATTTAAGGATAAATGTAGGATTTTCTGTTCCAAGGATTATAATTTTTTATTTCTGCAATGTTTTGATTTCTGAGAAACTGGGCTACACTAAAAAAAGCTTTTGGGACAAAAAATGTTCAAAGTGTTTGCGGTCTGCATGGATCAGCCACCAATTAAATCTGCTACTGTAGCTGGTTAATGTGCATGCAAGCGATGCATTTGTGACATTTGTCTTGTGAATTACAAGCTACTGAGTTATCAAGAAAGATTAATGTATCTTGCTCACTAAATGTATAAAGAATGAGCCTATTTCTACTTTAAGAAATGTCAATGACTTTTCAAGGACAATGGGATACCTGACCATATACCATGACTTTCTTACAATTTTTTTGTATGACACCATATTAAGGATTTAAAAGTGTGATGCCATAAAAACCTTGTATTTTGCTAAGTTGCAGTTTGTATTTTTGTGGAAATTGATTTCTCTGAACACAGAGATATAATATGCCCATTACAAGTTAGAATGAGGCACATTAACAAGTTAACATTTTCAAGTGCCTCGTACTGTATATCTTTCCATACTTCATCCAAAGTGCCCGTTTCTCTTTTCATTCCTGGCAGCCAACAGTTAGGATTTTCTCAAGATCCACAAAATACCAGGAACTGTCCATGTTCATCAGTGTCTAGCACTGAAGCGATGTGTTGAATTGTGTAAATGAAACACCTGGTACATTTTCACAGTGCTGACACATTCAGGGCATGTCAATAGGCCACTCAGGGTCAATATCACCTACTTTATAAAACTGTAGAGTACACTCCTACGGATTTATTATTGAACCAGTTTTTGAATGTCTTTATTCTCACTTTTTCACATTTCCCAACAGAAGAACTGTCTCTGACATCAACAAAGGTGGAGGATTAGATTTATTACCCTCCTGGAATTCCAATTCCATCACCCGAAAAAGTGGGAATGGAGGGTGACCAGCATGACACAAAAGGTCCAGATGACCCTTGCGTGACCACAGAGCTGACCAACAGCTCTGGCTTTGAGATTATTTAATCTGAACCAATCCACACTCTGTGGTTGGTTTCAGGATCCCAACACACAGGAACATCATTTTTTCAGGGGGTTTTGATTATTTGAGTTGTGTTAGTTCTGAGCTCTGCAACATCTACCTCTGTTGTCGATTAGAACAGAAAAGGCCCTGGGAAAAGCCAGGCCTGGTCCTTGCGATAAACCTTGGAGACACATTGTCCATAATGCTAGGACTTCGCAACTTTACACTAATACCTGCGTTGATTGCATCACTAATACCTACAAAAGATTCAGAGTAAGTTGAGGTCAAGACATTGTTTTCAGTGAGAAATCTAAACCCCAGCAGGCCTTTGCTGGGAAAAAGGACCACACTCAGCCACATCGCCAGCTGTTCTACACAGGACAAAAAACGTCACCCCAGCAGAAGACCTCAAGCCAGTCATCAACAAAGACACCTTTATACTAATAAGTGGGCTCCACAGATTCAATCAAACTTAAAATTAAACATAGTGATAGTTTTCGTCTCAATTATAATAAATTGTTCATGATGAGTCATTAACTGGTGCTCTGTTACTACAGGAAAACATTGATGCACCTCAGAGTTAACTCTATAAACTTCACCCCTAGTGGTTGAGATGCATCTGTCTCAATTACAGTATTCATGTTTGTCTGAAATGATAAACTACAGCTTTAAGAAAACCCCGTAAATTTTGACGCAGTATTGTTTAAAAGAGCCTCTTGCGAAAACCTCAGCTTCTCCAGTTACACTGCAGTGCAATAAAATAAGAGGGTGCTATTAATAGCCCAAAGCACTTATGACCCTCCCCTCACCACAGCCACAGACTGTAAAATGCATAAAATGTACCATTTATACACGCTAAGAAAATCATGTTCACGTATAGAAACAATATTTTTTTTAAACGTTGTACAAATAAACGTTGTACCGTTTCCCCTTGCTTACTGTATTATATACAGTATCTGATGCACTTTCAGTTTAGAAGACACCAAATTTTTTTTCTCCAAAATCTCTCGTATAAATATGTTTAAGAAACCAAGTACTTACCAGTATATTCAGCTACAGATGTTTTCTGATTAACCCTGAAGAGTTTATCTTGTTACATTTTGCCCGTACAGTCGACATTTTCACAGCGACCACCTATCGCACTTAGGGCTGAAATACCTTGCTGTTGTTGTGTAAAAACGTGCGCTTTTGTACATTTAAAAAAAAACATATATAAATACATTAGGCTACTTAGGTTATGGTTATTATGTATATACTGTATGTGACTAGTCTGAAATAAATGTATTCTGTTGCAAATTTCATTTCTGAATGATTCAGCTTCTTCTTCAATTTGAACTTTGAACCATGGATGTGCAGGGAATATTTTTTGAGATATTGACATTTAAATAAAACTAGTAGAAACTAGGTGGAAATTGCCTCTGGAGGGCGAAAGTAAATAGATAGGACCGTGTTTGGGAGCTATTGCTATAAACTATCATAAATATTACCACAGGTTGCTGCCACTTTGCTCCACATAATCTCTCACAACACACCATAACTGTACCGATGTTCATGAAATAAGTCCCATATGGTTTCAGTTCACTCCAGACAACATAAGCAGTTCACAAAAGGCCTTTCACTGCAAAAAAAAAAAAAAAAGAACCCAGCAGGAAACTGCCAATGCCTCAAAGTGTGTTGTCCTCATTATTAAGGTCATTCCACTTGGACAGGAGGGTGCTGTTTGGTTAATGGGAGCTTTCAGAGGAATAGGGGGCCACTGTGAGGCTAATAAGAGTTGAATCCATACCTGAACAAGACTTTGCACTTGGTATGCGATTCTAGACGTGTCAAAAGAGGACAGGGTGCTGTACTCTGGCCATCATTTAGAGAGAATTTGTTGGGAATCTACACAGTAATGTTAAGTGTTTACTTACGCTAGCAGTGTTTATTAAATGTAGTATGCATGCAAACACATTGCTCATACATATGCACAGATACATAGAGATGCATACAGCACGGGAAGAGAGAGAGAGAGAGAGAGAGAGACATGGACACACGCACAGAAAGGGATCATCTTTGTGGTGCAATCCTCCTGTATTTGTGTGTTGAGGTAACAGTTGTCATCCATGGATGGCAGGGCTCCAATCCATTTAATTAAAATTTTTAATTTGAAAATTCAATCATCTTTAATTTTAACTAGAACCAGCAATGCACTGAATTAAATTAGAATGAACTTGATCATAAGAATGGGCTACTTCAACTAACATAATTATACAAATTAGGAAACAACATTAGATCAAATTGTCAGCTACAACACTTCCAGAATGAATGTGGAAGTTTGTTTTGTCACATTTATCCAATTCGTCAACTGGATTTGTTTCAGTGCACCAAAAATGTTACAAACCATAAGAGAGAATGAAAAACAAAGTGATATTTAAAAGGTTTGAAAAATGGAAAAGGTAAATATTATATTTGATGTCTCTGTTGATCAAAGACATTCACTCATGTCTGTCTGCCGAATGGATACTGAAATGTAATCAAAAGTTAGTGCTAGTGCTGTGGGCGAATGCTTGCTGAAGACAAACTCACGCGTACCTCTGGTACAATGTTGACAGTCAGTATAAAGTCAGGCAGATGTAAAGTGACATAATATTGCATTAAATTAGCAGACACTGTTATCTAGAGTGACTTGCAATGGATGAGAACATACAGTACAATGCCAGCCAGAATTACTGTGTAGTCCAGTTTCCTCCCACAGTCCATGGACACGCAGTTTATGTGAATTGGAGAATTGCCTAAATTGCTTGTAGGTATGAGTGTGTTATGGAGAGTGCCCTGTGATAGATTGACGACCTGTCCAGGGTGTATTCCTGCCTCTCGCCCAACGCATGCTGGAAGAGGCTCCAGCCCCTCGCCACCCTGACCAGGAATAAGCAGGTTAGATAATGCATGGATGGAGTGACCTTAAGATGCAATCAACTTTTGCAATTTTACAACTGTAGAATTTCTACCACTCAAACTATCCTCCTCACTGCGTGTGGGGGCAAAATACACTTGCATCCTTCCAGACAGATTCGTCACAGCTCCAGCTGTTCTAAACTTCTTGTCCCAATAGAGAGATGGGTATTTTCAGGCGTTTATCTATTTTTTTAAATAGCCATTTAAAATTGGCTGATACATTGGTGCCCATTAAACTACTTAGGATTCACACAGCACCACAGTGGGTGGAAAGCACACACAACTACACCACCAGGAAAATGCATATTTTAACATATCTACATAAATTACAGCACGAAAAGGACTCATTTTTATCCGATTTATAAGGATGATCATAAATTACCACTCACAATAAGCACTTTTGTTTTTTATAAAATGACCTAAAGACCTGGTAGTAATGTTGATTTTCTGTACAGCGTATGTTTGGGTTAACACAGACTTAAATTGTTCCTCTTTACAAGCTGTCAGGCAACAGTAGAATTGCACGACAACAAAGATGATATTGAACCTGCCACCTGTAATTTGTTTTCTCTTATAATTTAAGTAGGCAATTTCCTTTCATGGAGAGCAATATTTAGACAATTCCAATAGCCATGTTACGTTAATAAATTATTTTTTTTTTTTTTTTTTTTTTAAATGGTCCAATTCTATAAATTCAGTTATTAAGTTGTACCAAGAAATACTGAAGAGGTCCACTGGCTGGGCATTCAACCGATCTTGGCTCAATGGTTCCCTACCCCGTTATAAGTCATTATTATTCCTGCACCATTATGCCTATGCCAAATGAAAATGAATCGCTTGTGGGATGACAGACAAGTTTCCAATAAAGTTCACTGAATCAGCAACCTGCTCAGCTTCAAAAATAGGTGTGAGCAAAACCAGCCTTTAATTTAAAAAAGAAAACTACAAAGGCATTAAAGGTTTTGACTTTTCAACACGGGCGGCACGGTGGTGCAGTGGTTAGCACTGTCGCCTCACAGCAAGAAGGTACCGAGTTCAAATCCCGGCCGAGGGCCTCTCTGTGCGGAGTTTGCATGTTCTCCCCGTGTCTGCATGGGTTTCCTCCGGGTACTCCAGTTTCCTCCCACAGTCCAAAGACATGCAGGTTAGGCTAATTAGAGACTCTAAATTGCCCATAGTGTGTGTGAGTGAATGGTGTGTGTTCCCTGTGATGGATTGGTGGCCTGTCCAGGGTGTATTCCTGCCCCTGGCCCAATAAGCGGGTTAGATAATGGATGGATGGACTGTTCTACACCTTTTTCTGTGTAGTGTGGACATCTTTGGGTTGCTAGGGCATGGACATATAGTGTCTGGGTTGCTAGGGCATATTGTAACAATACATTTTTGAGGTACTCTGATATGGGCATCTGTAATTAGACTGACCTCTTGTTAGCACACCAGAACAAGGGACAAGAATGTCACTGGACCACCAAGAGACTGGTTGCATGTGTACAAACTGCCTACACAGCCTCAGTATCACTGACGTTCGGCCTCTGATCATGTACGTGCATGAGTTTGAGACCAGGCTGCAATCTGTACCTGAGCATACCCACAATTCCTCAGTGCTGGTGCTTGTTCTTCTGCCTCGAATGGGCTGTTGTAGCTAACATGTCTCTCACACACTAGCAGAGGAGTATTAAAACATGCTAGAACTGCTGCAGTGCTCCTTGCTTCGGGTAATGTGGTGACCTCATAGGTTTCAGGATTGAGAACAGGAGTGAACAGAAAACAAGAATAGTTGGAAAACAGACACATTTCAATTAAGCCAATATCTAACACCCAATCCTATTAAGGCTGGACTAAGGCAACAGAAGGTTTGAAAGACTCATTATTTACCCTACTTTGGAACGTTTCATGGGCAAAGATTCGTGATGCCGTCATGTCCGTTTCTGTGTGAAACCGCTTTACGCTGATTGCCGTTTGCGTTAAATTGATATTGGTAACAACGAGTCTGCTAATTAATCTGCTAATTTTAAAAATATAGCTAGCCAGCACTGGCATATGGCATCAATAATAATCATTAACATTAGCTAACGTTAGGATTCTTTCTTATGGCATAATTATACGCTAGCTGGGACAGCTGGAACTGACCATATTCCAGACTGTATCGATACCCAAATACCGATACTGTCTGTCCCGGAAAATCCTGCTAATTCTGTATAGGCTTACATGGACAGTCTCTCGGTTCGTGGGCAACGTAGCCTATTTATTTATTTTGTGAAATGTGGTGTAGGGGGGTATTTCTATTTTTCTATTTTAGTTCAGTCCATGTTCCACATTTAGCAGGGTTCTGGGTTTTACTCAGTGCAATTAATTTTTTGTGAGTCAAAGTTGGCAATCCTAAATGCAGCAATCTAGTTAAATGACAGTCAATTCATGGCCATTTAAGTAAGTGTTGATGTTGATATTGATATTAAAATTACGGTCACCTTTAGCATATAAATATGTACTCTTGCCTGCATTAATTTTAGTAGAAAATATCTTTGTGTGTTATATCTGGCCATATTTTGATGTTATCTTCCCACTGATTAATAGTTTGCGGTATTGGGAGAGATACACCACTTGCAGTGTTTACAATGTGTGCGCAATGTTCCCACATTTCAATAACATTAGCAGGCTAACACAGCTGTATCAGTTAACCTTAAATATTGCTGGCTAACAGTGCTGTATCAGCACTAGCTGCGACCGTAACCGGGCGTTTCACACGGAAAAGAGTAGGCTACAAAGCGCTCGAAAATGGCGTAAGTTCCAAAATAGGGTGGATAAGTAAAAAAAAAAAAAAGAAAATTGTTCAGTGCAGATAATTTTTTGGATGTAGTTACTGAATTGATTGGTCTATGCACACTCTTCGTTCAACCCAGAGGCCTGTAAGAAGAGGAAAATCAATTTATATTCAGAATGTTTCTTCTTTAAAATTCAAGCTTAAACATTATTATGGATCAGAAACATGCATACACAGCTAAAATGGTCAGTGTTGAAGCAATTGCAATAGGGGTACATTACTCTACTTGAGTTAAAATGCACTCTATCAGGGTTGATTGAATGCTGAGCACTTTACTGTGTGGTTGGTCCCACTGCACAGTAGCCTATGCCAGGTTGGACAACCCAAAGTTTGGATGATGACATCACTTATAGATGACATCATCACAAGTTATCAGAATTCTTCAGTCAACCTCCATTTTGGGCTACTTTAACAAGCAAAAATCAACACAACAATCGATAATTTATATATTTTGATAAAACTAGTCAATTCGTTGTTTTTTTTTAAAGCACGTACTGCAGATCGTACTGCACGTACTTGCCGGATCAGTTTCCTGGACCTCTTTTCAGGGTAATGACAAACCTTAATTTCAATGCAACTGCCTACTGAGCCTTGCACATCTGTTTTCTTGTTTACTGCAGCTGGCACCATGCAAATGTCAAAGAAATCCATAGAAGTACACTTTAACACAGGAGATGGTGAGGGGGGAAGAGCCACATCTGGTCCCTTGGAAGTGAAGACAGAGCAACTAGACTTTTTTAATGCATTTTTTTCCATTGTATTTACCCATGGCAAAAGGAAAATGCACACAAAAGTTACAAGAATGATTATAGAAGTAATAATAAAATAATAATAAGGTAGCGAACCAACAATAAAAAACAATCGGGGGGGGGGGGGGGGGGGGGGGGTAGGGGGGGGGGGGTTACGCACAAATAAAGCAAGTTTATTTCAAAAACTTATTTTAAAGGAAGACTTGATATGCTATTCTCATCTTGTCAGGAAGATTGTCCCAAAAAGACTGTAAAGCTCCTGTTGACTCCTGTTGATATCTGTTCTGATATAACAAATTTACTTAATCTTCGAAGACCGAAGTCACTCTATGCATTAAAAAAAAAAGGTTTCGCTGTGAAACACCATAATAGGGATGCAATTACATGGCACCTGCAATTCAGCACATGGGAGCACCGGTGTATCTAATGCTGTTAATGCAGATGGTAATTTACTATGAATACAGAGCGTGAAGGGAAAAAAACTACACAGTGAAAAGCGTGCCTTAAATTTCATCTTAGTTCCACTCACTATTTTTGCTGACATGACCTCTCCTATTGTTCCCTAGGGAGACATACACCGTGTGATGGGCACAACCAGTGCTACTCTCCGGAAATTCAAATGAGCACGCCACAAACACACACACGTTCTCTCTTTCTCCCTGTTATT
The DNA here is from genome assembly GCA_029718625.1 of Synaphobranchus kaupii. Classification (NCBI taxonomy): domain Eukaryota; kingdom Metazoa; phylum Chordata; class Actinopteri; order Anguilliformes; family Synaphobranchidae; genus Synaphobranchus; species Synaphobranchus kaupii. Next base: position 30,059,433 of record CM056392.1, read on the forward strand.
AGCATTGCTCTTTGTCCCCTTGCACTGCGTCTCAGTAGTGCTCTCTCAGTTTATAATTTCGTTACAGTTACATTCCTCCTTCAGCATGCAGTCTCCACTTTGATTGATTTCCTCCATTTATTTTGCATTAAGGGGGCCTCTTCCTCTGGACCGCAGTAAAACAATAATCAAATATTCACAATAATAACGATCAACTGTGTGAAAGTAATAAAGAAGCACAGTCGGATCCTCTCAGGGAATTAACTTAATACAAGATCAAAAGAGATTTTTCATCAGGTAATTAAAAATAATATTCAATCACAATCAAGTTGGTTTTAGTGCGATCAAGCACTTGTTCCCTATGTTAAAGCCCAGGGCTGTTTTTGCCTACTTGCATTATAAGCGACTGCAACGGGCCGCCTAACCACCAGGTGGTGTTTTTTTTTTTTTTTTTGAATGGCTATATTTTATATAGCATTTTTATTATAAGTTATGCATGAAAGACAATAAATGATAACACAATTACGGGAAATAGGGCGGGTAGAGGACAAGGTTAAAAATATATTAGAATGTGGAGACAGTGTTGAAGGGAGGAAAAGGTTATTTAGTTTTTTGAGGATGACTGGACTGGAAAGACGGCTTTAAAATGAATGGTCACTGAGGGAGAATAAAACTTGAAGGTATGGCCATCTTCAGGTTTTATTCTCCCTCATGGTTATGTATATAATATACATAATAACCATAACATAAGTAGCCGAATGTATAACCCTAAGTGCGATAGATGGTCGCTGTGGAAATGTGGACTGTACAGGACTTTGGCAAAATGTAACAAGACAAACTCTTCAGGGTTAATCAGAAAACAGCTGTAGCTGAATATACTGGTAAGTACTTGGTTTCCTAAACATATTTATATGAGAGATTTTGCAGAAAAAAATAGGTGTCTTCTAAACCGAAAGTGCTTCAGGTACTGTAGCCTATATAGTACAGTAAGCAAGGGAAAATGCTTTTACTACAATGTTTTTTACAAATATTATTGTTTCTATACGTGAACATGATTTTCTTAGCGTGTATAAACGGTGCATTTTATGCATTTTACAGTCTGTGGCTGTGGCGACAGGATCGGTCGTAAGTCAAAATGTACAGGGTTTTCTTAAAGCTGTAGTTCATCATTTTAGACTAACTTGAATACTGTAATTGAGACGGATACGTCTCAACCACTAAGGGCAAAGTTTATACAGTTCAAATAGGCTACGTACCGTCATGCAGTTAAAATTACTGCAAACACTTTAATTTAGTTATAGTTCATGGTAGGCTAAAGCACAGAATTCACGCCTATGTCTTTCTTTGAGCTACAATGCATGCATGTGTCTGCATGTCTCTTGATGTCATTATCTTCATGCATTATCATCATTAGTTATAACTAATGTGAAATGCGCTATATAAATAAATACTGATTTGATTTGATTTGACTAGTTGTGAAATGCGCTATATAAACAAATATAGATTTGATTTGATTTGATTTGAATAGCTACAATAGACGGGTAGGAACAAAATACAACCCCTGGAAAAAATTATGGAATCATCACACTTAGAGGATGTTCACCCAGCTTTTTTACAACGTAGCAAATAAACAAATCACAGATATGACACAAAACACATTTTTGTTTAATAGCTGAACATTCTGGCTTTGTAAAACATACCTCAAACAAATTCTATTAAATTATTTTAATTAATGGCATATTTATTTCTAGATCAAGTAGAGGAAAGAATGATGGAATCACTGAGGAAAAAATTACTGATAGGTAATAGCTAATGTGGGGTTGAAGGCAACCTATTGTGTGAGCTATCTTTTTATGAATACGTAACGTTAGCTAATAAACGATAGCAATAATACATTTGATGTAGCCCTAGCAAAACCAGTAACCAGTTGGTCAGTAACTCGGACGGAATGTATCGATAAGTTAGGTAATGCAAGGCAGTCTATTGTGTGTGAGTTTAGCTCCGTTTGGTCCAGAGAGAACTGGTAACTTAGATAGCTAGTTATATTAGCTATATCATTTATGAATAATGTTAGCTAATAAATGATAATTCTCTCCGGACCAAGTGAAGTTATGAGGGCGCTACAACCAGCCATGTTCAATATACTAACGTTACTGTGTGTGACTGGGTTTTGCTGTGTATTTGAATGTATTCAATAGTAACGTTACTTTAGGCAGACAAACAAGCTAACTTAGCTAGGTAACGTTAGCTTTACCATTCGGTTACATCCCGGGTCCTCTCCTCGCGAAGATGTTGCTCAACTAATACAGCCATTTTATTTAGTTGTGAGGAGAGAGCTGGAAGGGGGCTGAGTCAGTTCACCAAGACACACCCTTTCACTCCTTGACCGTATGAATATTCATAATATGACTACGTGGCATCATCGTCATATGACCACACCTACTCACGAGTTTCAGTTCAAATTGAAGCGGAAAAAAGAGCCTTAGAAAAGCCTCTGCAGTATCTCTTTAACTGTAGACTAATTTACATTTTTAGATTTGTGTTGGTATTTGTTTTAGAAATGGAAATTACAAGGTGATTCTATAATTTTCTCCTCAACATTGAGTGATTCCATAATTTTTTCCTCTACTTGATCTGGAAAAAAAATGCCATTAATTAAATTGTATTTGTTTGAGGTATGTTTCACAAAGCCAGAATGTTCAGCTATTAAACAAAAATAGTTTAGTGTCATATCTTTGATTTGTTTATTTGCTACAAAGTAAAGAAAGCTGGGTGAACATCCTCTAAGTGTGGTGATTCCATCATTTTTGCCAGGGGTTGTATTTGTTCCTATCAACACCAGCTGTAAGAGTCAGCCCACAATGCATTTATTCAATAGCTATCTAGTGCAATTCACAACTGATAGCTAGCTAGGTAGGTAGCCTTGTTAGCTACCTTTATAGCTAACATACTACTAAGTTAAATAATGTAAACAGTAACTACATGTACGCAAGCACAAAACTGTGTCTCAAAACTGTGTATCCAATAAGGGGTCAATGCATCACTTGCCCCCGGAACCGTAAACGGGGGGATACAGCCTGTGCAGTTACACCTGGACGTGATAAATGGTTTAGGGACATTTATGGATAGTTAGTAGTTAACTCACGTTATCTGAATTTTCGTTTCAACCACTATTGTAATTCTGCTGTTGGAATCCATCTTTTGGTCTATGTAACAACAATGCTTTTAACTGGGCATAGTAGGACTACATTAGTCATTGTCACACATTGTCATTACCGGCTTGTGCCTTAACCCTCCTATTGTGTATGGGGTAAATTTGACCCCCTTCAGTGTTTGACGTCTTAAAAACCAGTTAAACTTATTTTTTCATCTTGTATGACATTTTTCAAATTGCATGGCATTGTAAAGAGAACCATGCAATAAACATAATGCTGTTTTAAAAATTCCTGTAACAAACTTTGCATACAGAGGTGTTGTGTCGGTTCATTTCAATGCCAGGCTCTATAGCTGTAGAAAACGCAAGAAAATATGCAACTTTTTTTATCTCTGATTTTGTGTGTGATTCTTCGTACTTTCCCATACAGGTTTCAAACGTTGCAACCTTTCATTTACCTCCAGCTCTAAAATGATAGGTTTATCACAGATGTTTAATATTTAGGGATAAAAGGCTAGTCAATTGGGAGACATTAAGGCAACACACAAATTGTCAAAGTTTTTTCTATTACAGTAATTTTATGTCGATTTAGACTGTTGGGGTCCATTTGGGGTCCATTTAAACCCAAACATACATAAAACATTTTTTGACATAAAATGTCAATAAAATAGGAGGGTTAAACACAGCAGCAGCAAAGCCACATAAAGAGGGAGTGGGTTGCAGAGAGAAAGTAGAAGAGGTAGAGAGTGTGAAAGGAATAGAATGAGGGCACGACAGAAACAAAAAAAAGAGAGGGAGAGAGAAACTCTATTTAAATTAGCTAACAGGCCCTGATGCTCTCTCGGTAAAGATTTACTGTGTTCAGTAAAGGAACATCAAAAAGTCTCTGTTCAATTGACCATCTCTCTCTCTCTCTCTCTCTCTCTCTCTCACACACACACACACACACACACACACACACCGGGCACTTGCTCACAGGCGAGTCCTATAGTACAATGCGCCGCCGGCCCAACCACAGGCTGTCAATAAGTACAGCACCGGCTTGTGCAGGGAGCCTCCTGCCTAGTGCTGCACGGCTTCCCCATCTTTTGATCTGTGGCTGAGGTGGCGATAAGGTATACTGGGGTGTGGTCAGGGGGGCTCCTACATCAAGTCTTCAGAAAATCACACCCTCAAGCAATTTTCTTTCTTTGAACATCATGGGGACAAACGGGCGCAGTAATGCATAAACATTTTCAAATGGTGAACAGGCAGCGCTCCCAGTTTTCCACAGGAAGCAATGTAGCAGATAGTTAAACGATGTGGAACCGCTGTGTGTTGGGTCTGACGATGGAAGGGTGCGGGGGATGGCAAATCTGTTGGGTTGCACTTGTGAGTTTGTTTATAATGAACGCCAGAGCACAGGAAGGGTGACGGCACTTAAAATAATTGAGGAGAGGAGAGGACGCCGAAGCCGAACAGCAGTGAAGCAGACCGAGAAAGACGTGCTAGGCCTACCTTTCCTCCATATGTTCCTGGAACTCTTCATTACAGCAGCCAAGATGAACACGCCAACTTGGTAGCACTGGGAGCAGCCTGCAGTGAATTTTTAGTTCTGAGGGAATTGGAAACATTTAGCCATGGTTTGTCTCAGAGAACACTGCGTTCTTGCCCGGTTTTTGTCTAATTGTTCATCCAAGAAATGAAGTCCCGAGAGTTCACGGCCCAATTAAGAATGCACATACGGGTGCACGTCCTGTGCATTAAATTAATATTAAATGATTAAAATATTAAATTAAAATATAAAAGTGGACTGACCCGAATTGGAAGAAGGGTATTTAATTCATATTCAGGTCATAAATAAGGCGTTGTAATAAGAGGAAGCAGAGTATGTTACATTTTTTTTTTCTGCCAGGCACAGAGTCTTCTCCAGGGAAAACTGTCGCATACAACATTATCTTGCTTCTTTTTTTTTTTTTGCTCTTTCTGAAAATTCACTTAAGTTAAACTGCAAGAAAAGATTGGGGGTTGAGAACTGAACTCACAGCTTGAATGACAGCATACTACTACAATACTGCACTATCCTATGGTGTGTGGGCACAATATGGATGGTTGGAAAGGCAAGCCCAGTTGTCGCCCATCTTGCCTAGCGATTTCCCCACGTGACTTTTTGGCACTATCACGTGACTTTTGTTATTATTTTAGTGCAGATGTTCTGTGGGATTTCTCACAAATCCATATCTACTACATATCATGGCAGCAGAGTGATGGTTTGAGGCTCATTTGATACCACAGACCCTTGATGACTAAGAGCCATTTAGCCAATCATGGGTTCCAATAACTATTCATGTGTACTTTACAGCTTAATCTAGTCTCACCCCCCAATTCCCATGGAGATCCATTCAAATGCAGAGAGGTTATAGTATCACTTGTAAGAGTGCCTGAAAATAATATATCAACAGTATTTTGAAATCCTTTTATATACCCAGTCATGATACCATCACCTGTTTACCTGTGGAATGTTCCAAACAGGTGTTTTTTGAACTTCCAAGTCTTTTTTTTGCCCCTGTCCCAACTTTTTTGGAACGTGTTGCAGGCATAAAATTCGGGCTTAGCGTACATTTACAAAAATCAATAAAGTTGATAAGGTAAAACATTAAATATCTTTTCTTTGGACTGTTTTCAATTAAATACTTATTTGTAAAAGAGAATTTACAAATCACTGCCTTCTGCTTTTATGTGCATTTTACATACTTTTTACATTTTACTGTCCCAACTTTGAATTGGGGTTTGTACACTAATGCCCATCTGAAACATTTAATTATGTAAAATAGTATTTCCAGTGCTGGAAAATCCAGATTCAGAAATTAAAAGTCCTCCCCAGTATTCCAGTCACCTGGATTATCTAATTAGCACAATTCCTCAGCCAGGAGGTAGAACTAATTAGTGAAATCAGCTGGCGAGTTCATGGGTGGAGGAAATAAATGGCAGGACTTTCTCTGATCCATGGACTTTCCACCTCAGAGTACGGCTTGCATGCTCAAATTAAAAGACTTTAAACTGACTAATATAGATCTTGAATCTGCATATGAGAACTTTCTAAGGACAGCTCTGACATTGCATAAAAACCAGTCTATAGTACTTCAGTGTGGTGCTGGTGGTTCAAAACATGGAAAAGGAAACCCATATGCAAAAGGTCTGTAAAAATCATATATGATCATACTTGCAAAGTTTTATAAAAATCATATATGTTTATTAGTATTATTTGACACAGACAATTCTCAATGTTTTTTTACAGGGAGTACCATGTATGTTAGGGAACTATTTAATATCAGTCTGAAATGTAAATGCTAGTTCTATACCACATACTTATTTTATAGGTTTTGTAAATGGCATATGTGATTTTAATAGGATTTTTACAGACCTTTTGCATATGGGAAACCAGCACTCACAAAAATCTTTTTCATTATTTTAGACAGGCAGCTAGCGGTCAGTTTGAATGTTTTGGCTTCATCAGCCACTGATGAAGGCTTTGTAGTCGTACCGTTCAAAAATTAATTCTGGCTATCAAAAATAAATAAGCAGATTTTTGTAAGTGATTTTTGGAAGTGAGTGTTGTTTTCCTTTTCCATATTTGCCTTATGAATAGCAGTAATAATAGCAGGGCTATTAGCAGCAGCCATTAATGTCCATGGCAAATGCTTGTTGTCACTAGATTGCATGTGCATTCTGCACTTTTAACACTTAATTACTATTATCTCCTGCTCATTTAATGCATTTTATTTGTGTGATTTATTTTATTTTTTTTGGGGGGGGGGGGGGGGGTACAGGGATATGGGGGTCCACTCCCAAACTCTATTTCTCTGTCTGTCCCCCGCGCCACCACCACATCAAAAAAAAAGTCCGGAGGTCATTATCTGTGCATAGATCTAGGATGGCAACATTGTGAGCTTTATTACCTCTGAGGGGACACAGGACAACTATTGAGGGCCCAACATGGCTTAGAATACCATCCATGGTTCCCTTTTTGATTTTCAGTTTGAGTGCCAATCTGTGACATTTAATTGAAATAATCAATTGAACGTCTAAATGTCTACGCAGATAATGGTTGTGGGGGGACTGCCCATTTGTAATTCACCTTTTTTTAGTTCCAGTGTTAATCGGAGGCCAGGGTGTTACCACTGGTCTTGTCACATGGACGGTAATATTTTGCCAAAATTTAAGGATCGTACAACAATCATTCAACTTCCATTGTTAAAAGCAGGAGCAAATGTCTCTTTTGTACATGTTTTCAGTAATTGATCTGAATTGTTGTCCTAACCCACTCGTGTTTGGTCTTGTTACAAATAGGGATCTAACGATTCACCGATTTGCATCGGAAAACCGATCCAAGAGTCTAAGATATGGCTGCATCTATTCAAAAACCCTGATCAGATTGAAATTTCAAGGGAAATCCGGCAAAAATTGATACAGTCTTCACAAACTGATACAGTCATACATTACCTGTAGAAGTATAAAGGAACCAGACTGTCTCGTGTGTCTAAACCCCGCCCCTCCCACTGCTGCCCAAGTCCTATTACCTTCTTCGCATCTGCACACAAGTAACTCAAAAATAATTTATCCTGCCTGTATGAAAATGGCGGACACGCTGTTTGATGCGTCAGCCAGTCTTTAATCTTAACCAGACTTAAAAGCCAGTCCGCAGAAATGCTATAACATGCACGGGAAGTACCACCAACCTTTACAAAGGCGACATGGAGTGGAAATGGAGGAAAAATTGGCTAACTTTAGCAAAGGAGCCACACAACCCGAAGCAGGTAGCACTAGCAACTACTTCCAAAGTTCACTTGCCGACAAGTCTAGCCGTTGGAAGGAAATAACCGAAGCAATAAGCTATTTTATTTGCATGCACATATTAACGTTGTTGAAAACGCCGGTTTCAGACAGATGATAGCTACCCTGGCACCCAGGTACACAGTTCCCAGTAGACAGCTGATGGAGTGATGGAGCTTCTATCAGGTGCCGAGTGAGTAGTTTTAACTACGGATGGCTGGACGTCTTGTTCAACCGAGTCATTTACCACAATTACTGTGCATTATATTTCTGCTGATTAATCGATGAAAAACCACGTTTTTCAGACAAGAATATTATTAAAGACTCATTGCACTTCCATTTTAATACTCAATATTAAAAAGACTAATTGCAGGCAAAAAATTATGCTATTAGAACCCATTCTGAGGCTCTAATGACATTCAGCATACGTACCAATTCAGAGACATGTCAAAATCAATTTTTTTATTTTATTGTGTATGGCAAGAGGTTCTAGCTCCTTTAAATAAAAAGTGACAATTTTGTATTTTTGTAAAAAAAAATGTGTATTTTTTGTTTCTTACAATCAGTCAAAACTTGGACACTTCATCATATGGTAAATTTAACAAAATCGTACCGAATCACAGCTGCATCTCATTCAATTTAAGCTGAATTGAAGCGTATCGAATCGTTACATGTTTCACTGTATCTTTTCATATCGTATCTTAGACCATGTATCTAGATGCATATCGTGTCGTCCGAGTGGGAAATCTACTGTAGTATACACACCCCTAGTTACAAAGATGTTAAAACCTTGACTCTTTTGATAATAATATAATGGTGCTTTCAACAACATAAGATAGTTTATTTAATAATTAAAGTTTTCAGCTTTCAGATAAGCCAGCCCTTGCCATACAGGAGTCTGCCCCCGCCCCCCTTCCTTTCACACCTTACCTTGGCAACACCAAATCAGGGCACAAATGCTCAATGCTTGGAGAGAAAGGTATTTATGGGGGGCCGAAGGAGACACTTTTTTTAGGAACTGACTTTTGGTGTGAACTAAGTTTGGAGCTTTGGAGCTGTGAAGTCCTGTGGAGTTTGTTTGTGATGCTGCAGCAGTTCCTCCTGCACGGAAACTGGAATATTCTGGCATGGTTTGGCTTATTGGTCATTAATGAATGCATGATTCCATTATTTTCCTTTAATAAAACTATTTCATCTTAAGACCTGATTTAGACTTTGATTTGACTTGTTAGTTGATCCACCAAGTTACTGACCTATCAGCGATTTAATTGATGATTGCCATTTGAAATAATATTCATTAAATTAAATCCATTAAATATAATTGAATGTAGGTTGAGTGAGGGGTTTTAGCACACGATACCACTTGTGTTCAGTATTAAGAGTGCTGGACATTTTAACAAGGGCATTGAGTGCTGGAACTGCTGGATTCAGGAAATACATTTTTACTTCATTTTCACTTCCCCGACATGCACAACATAAGAAAGATGCTGCACACGGCGGAAATCTATCGCAAAATGTAACCTATTATGTTCACTGCAGGGTTTCCTGTCAGTGCAGCCTCAACTTTTAACAATCTTTGGTGCTGCCCCGCTTGTTTTGCTTCTACGTCATATCCCATGGTCTACATGCCAGCTGCATAGGCCTATGAGTGGTCTTCCTTCGCTTCTGCTCTGTGCAAGTTTGCGTGTAGAAACGGGTGGCTGAGCCACGTGTTTTGGAAGAAAGCCATGGGTCCACGCTCTCCTGTGTGTCCTGTGCAGTGGGGTTCACCCATGAACACTGTTAGGATTAATTGTACATTCCGGATTGGGGTGGGTATTGGATATGCACAGCCCCACGTTGGGTGCCAAATTATAATTTTGTAAATTAATGAATACATGTTCACACAATAAATCAATCATGTATGCCTTGAAAATCTAGCATACTGGTAGACTATGATCACATTAGATAGATTTGTAGAATAGTCCTTTTTTCCTATACATGACCTTATGTGATAAATCAATTTTGGGCACTGGGGCGCGTTTGCATGGTACAATTACGGATGCTAAACATGTGCTTATTCAATGTGGGGTATGGCTGCTTTATAAATCCTAATAATCATGGTTGTAAGCTAATCTAAATACTAGTAACTATAGTATTTTATTGTCTATTATCTATCAGCAGTGTAGCGTAGGGTAGGCTACGTTGCAACAACAGTCGATGCATGATGAGCGCATTTGTTCCAACATATGAAGCCTGAGGAAAAAGACGTGCGTGTCGCGTGTGTATGTAGTGCATCATGATAAAGGACTCGCCCTGCGACTGTGCATAGGTCCTTGCATATCTCCCAGATGGCCCTGCTGGGGATGATAGGATGACAGTGGCGACTGTGACCCCGAAAGAAATGTCCATGGCACATTAATAAGATTTAAAAGACTGAATTTGTCACACACAATTTTTTCAAAATAAAATCATAAAGGGAAAGGATTCTCTTGTTAGAATATATACTGTAGGGTTTATATTTTATACATGTTATGTGGCTTTAATACAAAGCCTAGCAAAAAAGAGAATAATTTGCTTTACCCTCATGTATTCCAGTAGTTTTCTGTTCATTCCTTCTTTTTTATATATATCTTGACTATTACAATCCTTTACAGGTCTGTGCCACGTCAGGAATACTAAACTGCGTTCTGAATTCCACAAATTACCCCTTGTATCTTGAACACAGAGATAGTTTGAATTTATAATGTCTTTGCCTTTGGTGAATCAGCCTTCTCACACTGAAAATCGACTTAGAAAGAGAAGCATTATCAAACAGGCGAACAGCAGCGGTTTCAGACCCGCAGGCCTTCCCCACTCCCGAGTGTTAATGGAAGCTCAGTCTCTAAATGCAACAGCAAAGTCAGTCCCTATAAAGAGGGGCTCCTGTGATCAATCTCACTGAAGCAAATGCCCACTTCAGCACCCACTCAGGTGTGTGTCGCCAGAGTAACATTATCTGCTCCACTCTGCTTTGGCCTGCAGGGCATAACTTTTTCATCTGGCACAGAGTTTCAATGCCCCACCTCCAATCCTCCCTCATCATTCCCTCTCCCACGTCCCACGCCTGCAATCTCTCTTCTTTTGGGTAGTAGTAGTGTGATGTCTTGGTTTTCCTCATCATTCTGTTTGTGATCGTTCTGTATGTGAAAAGCCCTCACAAGAAAGTCCAGACAGACAGGGAGAGAGATAGATTTTTCCACTCACTTTCCACTCCGTCAAGGTAAAACAACCCAGACACCATTGTAGGTTCAATAAATAGAAACATATATTGGCATTCTGTAGTTTTTATTAGGATGTACCCGGGTGCACCGGAGGTAACTCGGGAGAGTAAATCCCTGAAAAGGCCGTTTTCAACTCTCACAGATCAATTATGGCCTTCAAAAAGGCCCTTCTCTCAAACCACCATTTGTTTTCCTTTAATTAAAAAATGTTCATTTCAATTATTTACTGGCCGTTTTGGATTGGTAGTCGGAAAGCTGTCCGAGTCAGCCAAGAAAAAATGGTAAAGGTTCCAGGCGGCTAAATAGAGTTGGATCAGAATGAGCAAAACAAGAGCTTTGGTAAAAAAATGCCATTTACTTTATTAACAATCAGTACACTGGAAGCTATGTCATAAAAATGGCCTGCCGCTGTTACCCTTTACCTTATAACCTGGGCTGAATCACAAAATCTATTCCTCTTCAATATTTATGACACAAATTTACCAATTTAACGGGGCTAAACTAGTGCACAGATGGTTGTGGGATCTAATCCCCTGGTAGAAAACTATTGATTAGATCCTTTGTTCAAAAATGGTCTTAATTGTCATTGCATCCATTGAGCAGCTGCTCTTATCCAGGGTGGCTTACAATGCAGGAGGACATAAAAAAGTGTATTCACCTTATTTACATGAGCAATAGTGTCAGACCTGGCTAACAACAATACCAGACCAATTGATACATAGGCCTGCACAACATGCCTACAGCACTAGCTGTGCAATGCTAACCTAGGACCAACATCCTGAATGCATACAGATTAAGTCCATAACAGACTCTAAGAAGAAAAGCATTAATAACATTAATAAAAAATATTAATAATAACTTGATAATAGCGTGTATCAGTAACCTAAGGTGAGAGCATTAGTGGGTAGGGACAGGACAAGAGCCAAGAGGTCTCTGCACCTGCATTGAAAGATGGCCAACGGGTCTGCTGTCCTGATCCTTGTTGGAAGATTGTTCCACCACTGGGGGGCGTTAGATAGAGACAGGCACTGTGACAGGGGAATCAAGATAATGAAATGGCTCCAGCATGTGTGCGGTGTCAACTGAAAACACTTCAATTGAATTCATTTCACAGGAGCAATGCTCCTCAATGGCTTTATCCCCCATGGTGCAAAAAACACAAAAACATACACATAAAGCTATTTGGACAGTGACACATTTTTCATTGTTTTGGCTCTGTACTCCAGCATATTGGATTTGAAATGGAACAGTGAGGTTAAAGTGCAGACTTTCAGCTTTAATTTGAGGGTGTTTACATCCATATCGGGTGAACCGTGTAGCAATTGCAGCCCTTAATACATAGTCCCCCCCATTTTAGGGGACCAAAAGTAAAACTGTACCTCCTAAAACTTTCTCCGGTACCTAATGATGTGATACTTCAATAAGTAGATCACAATCTCTGTTACGCACATTCTTGCCGGCGCAGTTGACCCTAGGCGTTAACGCATCGCTACGGCTATTTACATTCATCAGTCTAATCACAAAACCCTTTGAGTCATAAACAATGCTGCTTCCCAGAATCTCCTGTGTGATATTGCAGTGAAGATGGATCAATCTGGGGAGATAAAACTGCAGCTCAGCGGCTCGTGTTCATAGCCGTGCTACTTACACAGAGTTCAGATGAAAAAAAAACCTGATACCATTGGATCAGAGCATGCAGTGTGTTCTGATTGGTCCTGGGAAGTCATAACATATGGGGGATGGGGGGGGGAGCATGGCCAGAAAACCTCATGATTAATTATTGACATCTGGACTGAGCCCTCATCTAAGGTATTCATCACTGGAGAATGGGTAGAGGGTGGCGTTCCTGATATCCCCTCAACAAATGATCTGTCACGGGTGGGAAAAGGAGAGCCATATCTGTTTCTGAATTTCATGCCAACTTCTCCTCATAATTATTTAACAATTCGCCAAATTGGTTTGCAGGTTATTGTAAAGGTTATTGTGAACAAGATTACAACTGACTTGTTGAATTTTGAATTCTTGGCTGATATGTATCCAGAATCAATGTCGTTGTCATCAGATTTCCCTTGCTGCCTGATGGTATTATGCCAGGACCAACAGCCCCGTGCCAGACCCATCACCCCTTGGTCTCTTGTTATCAGGCTACAGCAAAAGCTCTTTGGCTCCCAAACATCACACCAGATACCGCCAACATCTATTGTCCTTCCTAAACAGGAGAGGTGAAGGGAAGCTAGCCAAATTCAAATTGGTGCTGCAGCTGATGAACTAAGCCTAAATTAAAACAAGAGCAGTCTGAGTGAGCAGACTTTTTTTCTGATTGTTTGTTATGCAGGTTGTTAACTCCAGCTCATCACCTATACTTCTACTTCAGAAAAATCATTTCATTTTATGCATTTAGCAGGAGCTGTTATCCAAAGGGACTCGCATAGCTTACATCCTTTTTATATACAATCAGTTTACATGGCTGTATATTTGCGAAAGCAATTCAGGTTAAGAAACTTGCTCAACAGCACTCGGCGATTATACAGCGGTCATTACGCAAAAAAGATGATCGCTCATTAACCAAACTGAATCGAGCATGCAACAAAGCTGTGATAAAAGCTCTAATCATTTATAACCGTCAAAATATTTTCATAGGCTCATAGCCATGCTCAATATTTTCATTGCTCATAGCCATGCTCATATCCTGCTCATAGTCCTACTCATAGCCCTTTTTATAGCTCTGCTCATAGCCTTTTCATATGCTTGCTCACAGCCATGCTCATAGCACTGCCCATACCCTGCTTAAAGTACTCATGGCATTTGAGGCCCAGAAAAGACAATGGGAAATCCTCTGAGCATGATCCAGCCAATGCAGATCTTTTGCATTGTTATGATAAACAAGTTGGCAGAAGAGGGCAAACCACGATGAGAGAACCATTGTGCACAGGTTGCCAAACTAATCTGTGGTCCGTTGGAAGGCTTTGAACACATTTTATGAAAATTGTTAGTATCCCGCAATAAATTAACACATTTTTATGTCTTTTTTATGTTTATGTCTGTTTTAATGGGTTGTTGCTCCTCATGCTGTTTAGCGTGGCGTAGCGGGGCATTAGTGGCGTAGCGGGGCATTAGTGGCATAGCAGGGCACTAGTGGCATACTGGTTGTCTGCCAAGGCCCTTGTGTTTTTTCTTGTGGTCCATGTAGAGCAAAAGATGGGGAGTTACTGCTATACAGCAATGAAGGGAAAGAAGGATATGTATTTGTGTGTGTGTGTGTGTGTGTGTGTGTGTGTGTGTGTGTGTGTTCGCGTGCATGCATGCATGTGTGTGTTTGTGTGTGGCTCAGTAAAGGCATTTGCCAGAAGCATAGGTTGTGCCCTGTTCCTTACACATTGCAGGACTGACCCTAAGCTACATCATGAGCCCGCGGTGACCAGGAGTCCACAGTGGTGGAATATTGGTTCTTCAGCTACATTGACCCCTTCCAGTGTTATTGAAGCACCCGCAATTCACCAGTTGTCTTCAGAGAGAACGGCGCCACTCCTTCAAGCAGTGCTAGCTGCCTCCTGTAGCACTGTGCAGCTTAGATGATAGAAAATAATGACTGGCTTGCAAATGAGTGCATTGGACAAATACAGAAGTTTCTGCTGCAGTATTCATTGTGTGGGTGAAGGTGAAACAACTGGTGATTCAATATCAGAAAGAAAAAAAATCTGAAAAGTACATGGCGCATTATTATACATATAAGGGGAGAACAACTTGTAATAGTGATGTTGGAGAGGATGAGGGGCTGTTAGAAGTGTCTTTTCTTTTTTCCCTTGGATAATAATGAATTAGTAATTCAACTAAAGAGATTATGTAAGAGCTAATCTGCCTACTGCACTTAATGGTGGAGGAATTGTAGATGTTTAATTACCGCTTAATGTAGAAATTAATATACAGTATGTCCATTGTAGTGCTTGTAGAATATAACATTGCAGCGCCATTAATTACGCTGAACTCCAGCGAGGTAAGATAAGGACTTTAATTGGGTCATAGTTTTTTCTGTTATTTTCCCAAGCCAGTAAGAGGCAATGTTAATTGCAGGGCACTTACAGTACAGTAGTGACTGGTTGTGCACACTGCACCATTTTAAAAGTGGTGTTTTATAAGCCCGCAAAAACAACTGAGCATTTGCATGAATAAGTCACTGAATGCTAAGGGTGGAGAGTGCTACCTTTAGCTGTAATATGGGTTTGAGTCTGTCATGGCCACGCAGTGCTTTATTGGAGTATTAGCTGTAATATGGGGTTGAGTCTGTCGTGGCCGTGCAGTGCTTTATTGGAGTATTAGTTGTAATATGGGGTTGAGTCTGTCGTGGCCGGGCAGTGCTTTATTGGAGTACTAGCTGTAACATGGGGTTGAGTCTGTCGTGGCCGCGCAGTGCTTTATTGGAGTATTAGCTGTAATATGGGTTTGAGTCTGTCGTGGCCGCGCAGTGCTTTATTGGAGTATTAGCTGTAATATGGGTTTGAGTCTGCCGTGGCCGTGCAGTGCTTTATTGGAGTATTAGTTGTAATATGGGGTTGAGTCTGTCGTGGCCACGCAGTGCTTTATTGGAGTATTAGCTGTAATATGGGTTTGAGTCTGTCGTGGCCGTGCAGTGCTTTATTGGAGTATTAGTTGTAATATGGGGTTGAGTCTGTCGTGGCCACGCAGTGCTTTATTGGAGTATTAGCTGTAATATGGGGTTGAGTCTGTCGTGGCCGCGCAGTGCATTATTGGAGTATTAGTTGTAATATGGGGTTGAGTCTGTCGTGGCCACGCAGTGCTTTATTGGAGTATTAGCTGTAATATCGGGTTGAGTCTGTCGTGGCCGTGCAGTGCTTTATTGGAGTATTAGCTGTAATATGGGGTTGAGTCTGTCGTGGCCGGGCAGTGCTTTATTGGAGTATTAGCTGTAATATGGGGTTGAGTCTGTCGTGGCCGCGCAGTGCTTTATTGGAGTATTAGTTGTAATATGGGGTTGAGTCTGTCGTGGCCACGCAGTGCTTTATTGGAGTATTAGCTGTAATATGGGTTTGAGTCTGTGCTTGAAATGTAGGCACCACATCCTAAAGGAGAGATGCAGCATAACCAGACATGATTTCCTGCTCTGATTTTCTGCTCTGCTCTAATATTTCAAAACAAAAACTTTCTTAAAGGTAATATGAGATAGCTCTGTCTGTATCCATACTGAATCTGTTTATTAACTAAGCTCCATGTCAGTCTGACCGAGAAACCCTGTTGTTTGTCCTGCGCACATATCATTCTGGCTTTTCTCTGTTGCCTTAACATGCATCTCAGCTGATAAAGCTTTGGTCATATTTGGCACTGATACAGACATAGCTATCTGAAATGATCTTTTTTATAGGCATTTTTGTTTAGAAGTATTTTAAACTATTTTAAAAGCCACCATCTCAGTCCGTTCTTTAAATAGGTGGTGCTGGTTGATAAGTCAAGCCAAATGTTTTTGTTTTTTTTAAAGCAAAAGATAGATATCGACCCATTATTGATTTGTTAAAACCCGGTCTTAGAACTCCCCGGGATTTGAGGGTGGCACCTCATTTGTAGTGGCGGTTGTCAGGTTTGGGTTGGTGTGTGAAAGAATACTCTAAAATCTCTCTGAAAAGGATAGCCTGCCAGGAAAAAAAAAAGAATGAAGCCAAGGCATAAATCAAAAGCCTTTTCCATTTAGCATTTAGAAGTAAATAGGCAGTGACATCAAATAAATGGCAGGGGTTTAATCTCAATATCAGGTCATTATTGTCTGTGTCTTCTTTCCTGTCAGTAGCCAGCGCTCCTAATCTCCAGCTGATAAACATTACCTGGGTCCATTAACTGCAGAATCCTCCTTTTCCAGTTTCACTGAAGTCCGCACACATTTAAAAAAAATTTATTATGAATTTTTCTTTGCTCAAAGAGACATTAACTGGAATGTCGATTAAAAAGAATACACAGCCAAATATTCGGTGCACAGTAATCCCATTTATGTCTGCATTTATCAAGGTCGCATACCATATTTACCATATGCCTTTTACAACGACAACCTTTAAATATCTGATTAAATAGCCCCTGTGAAATATATCTTATGTTTAAATGCAAAATAAACAATAAAATACTTATAAAATATGTATAAAATACTGCTCTACTTCCCATAACACAAACGAATTTAGCGCTTCTAGCGGATACATAACGTCTATTTAAATTTGCACGCTGCTCAGTTTACTCAGATGGACGCACTTGTGTTTTCTTGCATTGATGATTGCTCTTAATAAGAGCATCTGTTAAATGAATGTACTGTAATGCAGTGAAAAGCATGCTGTGATAGCAGGGCTGTGTCCAAATCAGAGCCCTATCTACTGTGACCTGTTTACTGTGTACTAGCATACTGTATGCTGCTTACTGCATACTGTTTAGTGACATGCAGTATGCAGAAAAATATCCCCCATACTATTATCAGCGAAAACCCGGAAATGAGTGTATCATCCGGAGATATTAAGAACACTAAATTTTCTGAATTGTCGCGTACTTAACAGCTTTTTTAAAAAGTATACTCAACTGGCATACTCAATAGTAGGCAAGTGTGCTGATTCGGACACGGCCCTAGTCTTCCCTCTGCCTAATGACAAAAGGGTAATGGTAGGATCCAAATACACAGAGGAACACGGGAGCCTAAGATAAGTGAATAAACAAAGAACTTTTACTTTGACACAACAGCAAAACAATGGACAGGTATAAACGTGAGAAACACTAGGAACTACACTAACAGGCTATAACCAGGCACTAGGCAGGTAAGCATCCAAACAAAGACAAGCAGAACACAAAGGACTTAAATACATTAACAAAATAGGTGAGCTAAATGAACTAGTGATACACAGGTGATGTGCAGAACTTTCGGTTTAAAAACAGAAGTGCCATTGTCCTTTGTCTTTAGCATAGCAGATGAGATTAACGTTATATTTAACTTACTGTATTGCTTTAGTAAAATGTCTCTGAGGAATTCTGGGACATGTGCAGTTCGTGGCTGCCACTACAGCCAAGCACTAAATTAAATTGTGGCAAAAAAATTAGTGTAACATATGTGCATTTGTTTTGGCTATCACATCCGCCAGACATAAGCATAGCCAGGAAACCAGACAAGTCAAAGAGAGACAGACAAACTCCCCTCTCAGAACCTGTTTATTGCCTGTTTGTCATTATTCTGTGACAGATGAACAATGGGTAAAACTGTTGCCAAAAGGATTGCCAAAAATTAACAATTAATTTGCCATGAGTTTCCTGTGCCTCTACAGTGCAGTTGTTGGGCCTTTAAATTCAACCTTCATTAAACCCTATTCTACCTTCGTAAATGTGTCTACCATAGAACTGATAATAAATGCCGGGGCATTTATTTGCTTCAACAACCAAATGTACCAGGCATTTATTAGAGACCCGTTGGTTATTGGAATTTTTTTAAAGCTGCATTATGGAATAACCCCAGCCCCCCAATCGAGCACCACGTTGCAAGCTTACAGTTGTTAATAGCGTGGCGAATATGCGTCATGCATATAAGACCGTGGCCAGGCGCCTGCCTACCCAATGTTACGTAATAAATTGCAGTAAAAAAAGCATACTTGTATAGGCTACTAATGACAATCAGAATACAGATATTTTGTGACATGTTTTTTTAATTTAATTTTTTTACATATTCATGCTCTGTCTGTAATGCAATGGATTAGTATTCGTCTAATTACTAAAACCCCAAGGAAATCCATTAATGTTTTTTCTGGCTCAGGAACTCCATAATTGGTTACAGTATAAGCTACCTAGTTTATAATTAGCATTTTAGCTAGCTTGGTCTCCCTTGTCTAGTTGAAATGGCTAAATGGCTATAGCTGCCTCATTGAAATCTTATCAAGGAAGCACCCTTGCAAGGAAGCAAGAATATGATCTGACCACACATACAGTACATACGGTAGGCTACCTTGCTTTCTGTCACTTTTACTTCATGAACTTCATATTGATCTATACTTGCTGTCACCTTCCATAAAATACATGGCTGCATGATCTCCCCAGTCCTGCGATGCATTAGCACCCTGCTGTCCGTAGTAACCACCCAAGCTTAGTGGTACAGACTCTTCGGGCTCTGGCTAGGCTCGATATCCGCTTTCAAATAAATATATCCACCGTCCTCATCAAAATGATCAGAACCAGCCCAACCTTACTGCTATGAAGGTACTGATATGCCTCGGAACATTTCAGGGGGGTATTTCACACAGCAGGATTACTGAGTTGGCTGGATAACTGCACGGAGTAAAACCTGGAAGCCTTCCAAATCTGTAACATGGACTGAAGTAAAAAGAGCTGTTCCGGGTTTTACTCAGTGCAGTTATCCACCTAACTCAGTAATCCTGCTTTGTGACATACCCCCCAGGTTGTTCATAGCTTTTCCGTCGTTAGCTACAGACTCCATAAAATTACTAAAAATACTCTCATAAGTAATTACTGGCCACTTCTACATGTTATCCTCCCATCCTTCAATGGTAGAAGAGTAGGGTAGGAATATGGCACCTCTTTTTAACATAGTTTTTGTATGTTCCCAACTTTCTGTCATTTTATGATATGTTTCATTAGCATTTAGCATAATGTTTGTTTACACTTCACCACGAGCTGCACATATTCTGCGCAAGGTATCATGGGAATATTGTGGATAGTATATCACTATA
Source organism: Synaphobranchus kaupii (assembly GCA_029718625.1). Taxonomy (NCBI): domain Eukaryota; kingdom Metazoa; phylum Chordata; class Actinopteri; order Anguilliformes; family Synaphobranchidae; genus Synaphobranchus; species Synaphobranchus kaupii. The sequence continues at coordinate 30,079,331 of CM056392.1, forward strand.
ACCTTACTCTCCCACTGTCACATAAAGGGGAATGATGTTTGATATGTAGAAGAGTAGCTGTCCTACTGATCAAAATGAGCTCTCAGCCCACTCTACCTGTAGTGAGAGCAGAGATATAGACTGAAACTACTGTGCATGTACCAGGTGTCTGCTTTACTGTGAACTACAACAGCCAGGTGCTTACAGTTTATGGGCAGGCGTCAGACAACGCCAGTCACAGGTTGCCCACTGAATACAACTGGAAGGGATGGGTGTTAGTTACTACTAGTCCTGGAAGTGGTTCTTTAAGAGAGGCTAACGTTAGAAAGAATACCAAACCCGGACTACTTCGCTAGGACTAACCCGAGATAAGGAGGACTGGAGCACACAGAGCTCAGAGCAAAACAAATATTTTAATGCGACTGACGTTTCGACGTCAACAACGTCTTCTTCAGAGTCAAATGGAAATACAGACAATGCACCGGGAGGTATATAAATACCCTCCCATCAATTACACAAAGTAAGGTGCGCATGTGTAGGACTAATATATCTCGTCATCAATACCACATACATAATGTTATCTTCTTTAACAGGGTAAAGAGAAGACCGACAAATGTCATAGGTAAATAAACTGAATAATTGTCTATTGTGAACATGGCATAAAACAAAATACAATGAAAATCAAAAAGCCTGTACACAAGTTACAAAAAACATGAAAGATTCAACGACTCATTTAACCCATTAGGTTCCACACTATTGAGTGTATGTATCCAGTACGCCTCTCTGCGGAGCAGTTGCTTAATAATATCTCCGCCTCTGGATGATAAAGTGACTCTCTCAATACCCCAAAATTTTAAAGAAGAGACAGAACCATGATTGGCTTCAGCGTAATGTCGCGCAATTGCATAGTCCATATTCTTGGACCGGATCACGGTCTTATGTTCAGCAATTCTAAGTTTGAGGGCTCTCTTGGTCTGTCCGATATAGATTTTGGAGCATATACATTTCAACATGTAGATTACATGGGTAGTGTTGCAGTTAATAAAAGTGGTTATTTTAAATTCCTTGCCTGAACGTGGATGACAGAAGACTTTGATGTCATTGGAGTTAGAGCAATGGACACAGTGTCCACAGCGATAGAACCCTCTAGGGGGCGTAGGTAGCCAGGAGGGTTTTTTCTGCGGACTACTCACCATGCTGTGAACCACCTTATCTTTTAAGTTATGTGGCCTTCTAAAGCACACTCGCGGAGGTTCGGAAGTAAATTTATTTAAAAGAGGGTCACTCTGGAGAATGGGCCAGTGTTTACGGACAATATTTTTGACTCTTCCAGCGACCGGACTGAACTCAGTGGAAAAGCAAATACGAGGAAGGGTAGCACGCTTAGGCTTTTTACAGAGGAGGGACTTCCTATCAGTGTGGCGGGCACGGTCTATGGCGGCAGTGACGTCAACAATACTGTAGCCTCTTTGAAGAAATCTGCTACGCATCTGACAGATGTTGCTCTCAAATTCTGCATCCGTGCTACAGTTGCGTCTCAAGCGCAAGAACTGCCCAATCGGTATATTGCGTATCAGTGGACGGGGGTGATTGCTGTCTGCTCTTAACAGAGTATTTCTGCTTAAGGGTTTACGGAAGATGGTGGATTCAAGTTTACCGTCATCACCTTTAAAAATAGTCAGGTCTAGAAAGTTGATGGATCTCACGTCATGTTCCTCTGTAAAAGACAAATGACGGTCTCTAGAGTTCACATACCTCAAAAAATCCTCAAATTCGAGTACAGTACCATCCCACACGAGCAGTATGTTGTCAATGTATCTACGCCACAAGGAGATTTTGGAGAGAAAGGGATTAGTGGAATTATGGATAAATTTCTCTTCCCAATGACCCATGAACAGATTGGCATAATTCGGTGCAAATGCTGCTCCCATTGCTGTACCCTGAGTCTGTAAATAGTAACAGCCATTGTATTGGAAATAGTTCATGGTGAGTGCCATCTCCGTAAGGGTGATAAGGAAACTAGAAGGGGGTAATAGGCCTTCCGGGCGTGTGGAGAGGTAGTATGACAGAGCCTCCAGACCTCCTTTATGGGGAATGTTAGTGTATAAACTCTGTACATCTAGCGACGCTAAAATAGTAGCTGGATTCACATGAACACCTTCGATAACCCTAAGTAAATCAGACGTATCACCTATATATGAAGGCAGGGTAGGAACCAATTTCTTAATAAAAAAGTCAACAAATTGTGAGAGAGGTTCTGTAAGGCTATCATTGCCTGACACTATAGGGCGCAGTGGAGGATCAGATACAGACTTATGAATTTTTGGGAGACCATACAATATCGGGCATAAGGGGTATTTGGTAGTTAAGAAATCCCTTTCATTTTTAGTGATCCAACCCGTAGACAAGGCATTTTCTATGGCAGTGTCAATTTCACATTTTATGCGCTCTGTTGGATTGGCGCAAAGAGGTGAGTAGAATTGTTTATTCAAAAGTTGTTTTTTTATTCCCTTATCGTATTGTTCAAACGCTAGAACAACTACTGCTCCGCCTTTGTCGGCGCTGCGAATGACCAAGTTTGAATTAAGCTGTAGATCTTTCAAGGCTTTGCGTTCATCTAAATTTAAATTGTTCCTGTATCGAAAATGTTTATTCGCCAGAACAGATAGATCATTTTCCACCAAGCGACAGAATGTAGTTATTGTGGGGTTAGGGTTGGAGCTAGGCAGGAACACGGATTTACCTTTAAATGAGGTGTATTCTCTCATTTTACTGCCATTATCAGTGTTGCTAGGTACGGTAGATACATTCGCCTGTGCACAGAAAAAATGTTTTAAATGTAATTGTCTAAACAACTTAAAAGAGTCCACTTTTACTTTGAAAAAATCACATTTGTTGGTAGGGGAAAAAGACAGACCTTTACTGAGAACAGACATTTCAACCTCACTTAAAGGAAAGCCAGAAATGTTAATTACTGCTTGTTGAGATTGCGTTGGGATCTCCTCAGGGAATCGAAAGGAGGGCTTCTTCCTCCGTGCCCCCCGGGACCCCCTCCGCGTCTTCTTTGATGTTGTTGGCGGCGTACGGCAGGAGGAAAAAAAGGCTTGTAGGACTGGGCCTGTCGGCCTTCAGCGTTGCTCACGTCAGAGGAATCCCGTTCACTGGCAGTCGAAAGTGGGAGATCCTTGTTTCTTTTGGACCAGGCTGGGCGGGATCTGGAGGTGAAGCGAAGACGGCTGCCTTGCCAGTTATAGACTGTACCATTTGTATAATCCAAAGTATCTCTCTCATACTTCTTAAGTTTGTAAGTTTTCAGTTCTTTTTGGAAAATGTCCAAAGAAGCAGAGATCTTGTTAGTAATGGAGGTGTACGTGTCTATGTCTACCTTTTCTTTGATGTTTGTTTCCAGTTGTTTAACTGATATGCCTAATGCCTCGTTTTCTTTTTTTGTTTTCTCAATGACAAGAAGCATTAGGTCTAAGGAGCATTTGTTAAGAATCTGTTCCCAGCGTTGTAGAAATTCAGGGTCATCTAGACCAAAGGCTGGGGCTTTATGTATACGAAGCCCTCTGGGAATACGCCTCTGTCTCCAATATTCCGAGAGAGCAATAGAATGCCAAAGAAGCCGGGTTTCTTTCTTTTTTAGATCCTCTAGGTCTTTGCCGAGGGTGAGATGACATGGTTCTTGTGGTAGTATTAAATCTTCAAATAAAGAATGTGGAAGAACAATGTTCTGTCCTTGTTCATCTGTAAATGAAAGTGTCTCTGAGCGTGCCGACGTATTGGCATTAATAGTATCAAAACTACTCATGGTTAGGAGTCCTTGAATAGCTAAGGGGCGAGCTGCGAGGGGGAAAAAAGGCCGTCCAAGAACCTTCAGGGATACAAAGTAAAAAGGGGGTGATCCCAAACGCGCTACAAGCCGGCTATATAAACAAGGAACTATAGGTGCTCAACAGAAGGACCAGTGAATAGAAAGAATACCAAACCCGGACTACTTCGCTAGGACTAACCCGAGATAAGGAGGACTGGAGCACACAGAGCTCAGAGCAAAACAAATATTTTAATGCGACTGACGTTTCGACGTCAACGACGTCTTCTTCAGAGTCAAATGGAAATACAGACAATGCACCGGGAGGTATATAAATACCCTCCCATCAATTACACAAAGTAAGGTGCGCATGTGTAGGACTAATATATCTCGTCATCAATACCACATACATAATGTTATCTTCTTTAACAGGGTAAAGAGAAGACCGACAAATGTCATAGGTAAATAAACTGAATAATTGTCTATTGTGAACATGGCATAAAACAAAATACAATGAAAATCAAAAAGCCTGTACACAAGTTACAAAAAACATGAAAGATTCAACGACTCATTTAACCCATTAGGTTCCACACTATTGAGTGTATGTATCCAGTACGCCTCTCTGCGGAGCAATTGCTTAATAATATCTCCGCCTCTGGATGATAAAGTGACTCGCTAACGTTACTCGCTGGCAAGCTAGCCACTACAATTCTACTGGAAAAAAATGTCACCAATATTAGCTGGAGTCTCCAGAGAAAAACAGGGAAATACACCCATTTATTTAGCTTTACTTAGTAAAAACACAACCCTCCATTTATCTACTTTTGGTGGTGAAAACATATTAGGTAGCCTAGCCAGAAGTCTGCAACAGTTACTCCGTTATTCATTTATCCTCCTGATTCTCTAGGTCTGGGTCTCTTACACCAAAAGATTTTTGGGAATCCAGAAGAATGTCTCCAAAACGCCATTATGAATGTGGTGTTCAAAATCAGGCTGTGTAGTCAGACACTCAGACACACCAGAAATGAAATGAAACAAATTAAACTGCCCGGTCCCAATTGCAGCAAACATTTCCATTTCAGTTGGCATTGCGGCACAGTTACCACATGTGTACCACCAGGCATCATTTATCCTAGGCAGTCCCGGGTCGGCTGCCGGCTACAGCATAAGATGGTGTTGGCTCAATCCTTCTGCAAATCTCCTCGGCCGTGCATTTGGTCTCAAAACAGTAGCCTTCCACTTCCGATTCAAGTAATATTCCTTGGAAGGTGTCGTCATCCAGTGTATGGTCCACTAAGTCGTTGGAAGCCATTGTGCTGGAATAATTGGTAACTTAGCTTAGAACTCTTTGAGCTAGTTCGCAAGCTAATACTGTATACAGTTGTAGCAGCAGGTTCTCAGCATCTCTCTCTCTGAGTTTGGTCAACGCCTCCTGCGCATAGCATGAGAGGTATCTCCAAATTCAACTTACCCGTCCACTGTAGTTTTTCAAAAATGAGGAACAGTAGAGGTATACATCATTTTGACATATACCTCTACCAAATGCGCACCTTTCGCTGCCGATATTTCTGTTCGGAGATTGTTTTGGTCAGCCACAAAGAGAGACTTAATCAGTTGCGCCTTGATCTGTTAAATAAGGTCAATGCTGTTTTTCGGTGGAATTCCCCCTTAATAGCTTTGCGAAAAGCACAAGCAGCTCAGCAAATCTTGCCACCTGGCAGCTCAATAGACTATGCTCTGTGTGATTTACCACCGGCAGAACAGCTTCAAGTTCAAGTTGTAGGCAACCTTCCAATACATTCCATGAACAAAGGTAATAAAACCTTTCTTACTTTTCTGTCACTAAGCTCGGCAAGTTAATTTTGGTAATCACTGAACTCGGTAAACTGTTTAATTTCATTTAATTGTGACTAAAATTTAAGGGAATATGTTTATTGAACCTCTTTGGCAGTAGTTGGCAACACAATGAGAACAATTACTTCTAATAAGTAGTTTTTGCATAAAAGTACCTCATTAGAAGTACTTTTACTTTCTTTCCTCGCTCTGTAATTTCTGGAAGTCAGTTCACATTTAACTGATGAATACATACATATATTTTAAATGAATATTCAACGCACGCACACACACACACACACACACACACACACACACACACACGCACGCACGCACACACACACACACACACACACACACAAAGTAATTACAAAAAATGCACCGCTGCAGCTACAGTCACAGGGGTGACTGGGGGCGGGTAAAGGGGCAGATTTTTGTTGCACTTCAACTTAAATTTTCTCCAAGCATAACTGATTTATTCACAGATGTGCCGTGGGTATATTATTTGTCTTTTCCATTTGCTTGCACCCCTGAGCTGACCTGTTGTGCTGAATCTTAATGGCAGAAAATATTGCAACTTAGAACTCCGATGAATCGCCATCAAGCCCTCTATTGCACGCTCCTATTAACCCAGGTGTCTCTGCTACAGCTCTGGTAAAGTTTGTTTATGGCCTGTTTGAGAAATGGGGTGAAATGCAAACAGAAAATGTGGTGCTAAATTGATGTTAGCTGGATTTTTGTATATGGAGAGATGCAATGACAAAACAATTAGCCTTGCCTCTTCTGTGCAAGTGACATTAATTATCAAATTAGGAAATTATGTCCTCTATACTAACACCGGAAGCACATATGTCCGTTAAATATGTTGCTCTCTATGACACTCCCAAAAACTTGGATTAGCAAAGCTTGTCCAAACTGAAAAATCATGGCATCACAATTTCCTCATCTTAATACTGGGTATAGCTCAGAGCACATGACTTGCTCTACACATGGTGGAGTAATGGTAAATGGTATTGGATGGACTGGACACATGCTCCATCATATTGCAGAGGCAAAGATAATAAACCACAAGAGTTTTCTTGGGATTTCTTGGATGCTAGCTTAGCTGCTATTCCATCTTTGGGTATTGGCAGTGCAGAATGGAGTTATGGGCGTTTATCAGTACTTCACACACTGTGGGAAGCTGTCCCAGCAGCCCATCTATCCCACCGATTAACGCAGGAGAACTATCAGTCAGAACCAGCTCATCTAGCCAAAAAAATGTTGATTAGGCAGGACAAAATGGCTTTGTGCTCTCAAACATGGCTTATTATAAATTCTGTCTGAGTGTCTTGTTTTAAAAACTTTCCATGCAAATGCATTTGTGTATGCCTGCAAGCGTACACAAACACAAAAATGCATACATGAGAATGTTAAAAAACACATTGACACACGCATGTACACAAAAACAGTGTCAGGATACTGACAGATATAAGCTGTATTACAGTTTTTTTTTGTTTTGTTTGTTTTTTATAATTGGTTACAAGCATTTCTTAATAGTGAGTTTACTTTTTCAAAACCCTTCACACAGTTAGCTCAACAGCAGTCTATGTGGACCAAAGTGTGATTGACTTTCCATTGCTTGACCACAGCTTTCAAAATTCTTTATGCAAATATTTACATAGGTACTCTTTTCAAAACTCTACGTCGCAAATTTCATATTGAAATATATTCAAAATCCTAAAAGAAGTAGACATAGTGGTGTAAAACTTTGGATTGATGTTATGTAAATGAGACCAACCACAGCTGATAACAATCTCATTTGGAGACCTACTCTGCTGTTGTCAGTTTCATTTCCATTCCTAAAAGTGTATATCTTTGGAATGCTTTTTTAAATAAAGATGGATAGAGAAGTGGCTGACAGAGGAAGATTGGCCTGGAGGAAGGGGAGTATGCATGCATGGTGGAAGACACCAGAGAGGAAGGCCAAAAGCAAGAGAACGTTTATGACCACCATCCACACAATCAGATGTCCCTCCTGGATTCAATGAATGCTGGATGCCGGGACATATCACAGAAGATTGCCAGGGATAGATCAGGCATGCAAAAAGATTATTTCCCTGGTGTATTGCCAGAGAGCACATAAGGTGGATGTGGCCAAATGCAGAAGACCGGGTAGACTAGCATGATTTTAATTTTAATTTATTTGCATTCATTTAAATTTTATGCAATTTGGAATGACGTTATGCCAAAAAAATAAAACCTGGAAGAAATAAAGCATATTGGAGCTTTTACTGCAGCATTTCTATGACATTCCTGTAGCATAGACTGTATTACATTCTATAAAGAGGTGCCATTCTTTTTGTAATAAAGTTGTTGTTTAAAAAAATAATGACATAATCTATACATCAACAATAACAAAAGAAAAACTAGAGACAGCAAGATTATTTTACTACTTTCAAGAGTGACATAAAATTATCTACTGTAATGCTACCTGTTGTTAGTGTCTTGTAGGTCATTGTGTTATGAGTGACAAAGTGTTCTTGTTAGTGCTGGTGTTTTGGTAGAATCATTTGATTTTGAGACATGTATGCAGTGTTTTGGTGCATTTTGGGCATGAAATGAACTGTTGTGCCAAGATGCATTTCGATACAGAACTGTGTGAAGAGTTTTGAAAAAGTGAACTCAGAGAAATGCTTGTAACCAAATGTAAAAATAAATAAAAAACTGTAAAGCTTATTGCTTTAATTAAAATTATATTTCAACTTGGGCTCTGAGTCAGAGGAAGGGTTTTTATCTGATCGTTAGACTGGGGTTGTTGACCCCACTGGGGACATTGAGAACAAAATAAAATCCAAAAATGGAGAGAAAGAACAGGAGATAAAGGGTTAGAGGGGGCGTACAAGACACTGCCCACAGAAGAAGGTTATCACTTTTGCAGCTGGGAGTAATTCAATTTGCACCGAAGGGGATGTCTCCAAATTTCCCTCCCAGAATCTTTGTTAAAAACATTTTCCTATGAGCTTAATATCAGATAAAATAGTCATATGTATTTTAAACAGAGCTGAGGAATGTATTCAGCTCTTTTTTTATTGAAGAATGAAAGATCGTCTCATCATGCGGAATCACTTACTTCCATAGCTTACATTCTTTATTTTACATTCAATCCATTTGCACGGTTGAATATTTACTCAAGCATTCCAAGTTGAATACTTTCTCCATGGGTATAATGACAGTTGTTCACCTAGGGAAGTGAACCTTAAACCTCTAGGTTTTCTGTCCCAACAACCAATATAATACACTGAATGGCATTCCCCCTTCCTATCTTCAGACAATGAAAACACCAAACACTCCAACCAGAGGTCTCTGTTCAGTATCCTCACACCAGCTGGTGGTCCCATATATGCCCGGCAACCACTCTACACAGCCCCAGCTCTTCCCTAACTTCACCCGCCTACGGTGGAACAGCTGTCCCCAATCAAACATGAGGAATGATTCCTCGGTTGTTTAAGACATCTAAAAAACCGCCTTCTCAGACTATGCCTCAATGTTTCTATTTCATAAAAAGTACTAATCATCCTCAATCTTTCTCTTGCAGGTTTTAAGGGACTCACTTTTATGGTGGCTCTTCCCTAGCTCTAGTGCTGTTTGCTTACTGTATGAAATGTACTTTTCTAATGCACTTTGGCTAAAAGCATCTGCCAACTTACTAAATAGTAAATTGTACTCAGCTGGTAAATGCCCTTGCTTTTAAAGGAAACATTTATTCTCCACAATATTACAGTTTTAAAAAAAAAAAGACAAAAAAAGCCACCCCTACATGGAGCAAATCCGGGAGAGCCTGTCCCCTCTGCAGCTCAGAGTAGCTGAGGACAGTTTCTCACAGCAGGGGGAGAGATCCCATCTTACCAGCCTTAAAGAGGGAACACAGGGTAAATATGCCTATCGCAGTGCTGCAGAAATCAGCTCCACACACACACACACACACACACACACACACACACACACACACACACACACACACACAAGATAGACCAGAGCAGCTCACATGTGTTGTCATATGGGACAATGTGAGTTTCCACCGTGATGCTCTGTTTTGAATCTGGTTCAATGAAGCCATTGTTTTTTTTCATTTCTGAGTCATGCCAATCGTGACTGTGTCATTCCAAAAGTCACTTCTCCTGCTGCTTGGCTAGATAAAATACAATGCGTGATGCACATGACAATATGTGGCCTGATCAAAAGCATCGACCAGAATGCAGTTTCTTTCAATTGCTAACACACTAAAATGACACATAAAGCACAATTATTGAAACTGACACTCAGAGAGCAAAACCTCAGCTCAAGTCTCCAAAACTCTAAACACATTTTCTGCTTTGCACCCAATTTGCAATTCAACGTGGCACTTTTTGCAACACACTGCACACGGTTCTCTAAATAAGTCACAGGAATCTGACATAAAGTCACTTGTTTGCCATTTCAAGACACCACGCCATTCAAAATGCCACACCCATGGACCAATTGGCCAATATACGTGCCACTTGGCCAAACACCTCATTGCTTAATTGTCGACTCATCAATCAGGATGTAAGGACTATAAAAAGACCACAGGTGAGTACCTTTTTACCCCAACATAGCAGAGAGGTAGAGGGAGAGAGAGGTAGAGGGAGGGAGGGAGGGAGGGTGAGAGGGAGAGGGAGAGGGAGAGGGGGAGGTTGAGTACAAAGAAGACGACGACAAAGAAGAAGACAACTTTCTGATGAAATCTGGGCAATGTTAGTTCACCATGTTATCAACCATGGGTTGACAATGAGAGAGGCTGGACAGAGAGTCCAGCCCAACTTGAGCGGATTTACTGCGGCCTCTGTCATCCGGACATTTAGACTTGAGCACAGGTACGTAACCAAATTTTCATTCACTCTACGTAATTCAGGACTCCACAAATCATACTGTATACATCAGTTGTTGTGTGACACCTATTTACTTCATGAATGGCTGCCATGTCATACACTCTATAACTGTACAAGAATCCTGCACAATTTACTGTGGGGGAAAAAAAATTATTTACGCTACACTGACCAATCACTATATTTTTCAGGCATAATGGTGGAAGGGTTCAAATGTTTTAAAAATTGTGCTTAAGCAATTGAAAAAAACTCATTTACTTTTGGTTTTACTTTTACATTTTTTGTTTACTCCCAGTGCAGTAGTTTTCTATTTTTTTATTTTCTCCTGTTTGTTTTTATTTTACATTGTCTACTCCCAACATTTTTGTCATTTGGAAAAACCACATCACTGTTTTTTTTATATTTGAGTTGGCCAGTACACTCAAACAATACGGATGCCTAACTAATATAATGGTAATAGTGTATTTCATTTTTTTACACCAGTGTGTAATTGGCATTCATATGTCTATTCATTTGTTGACTAATGTTTATGATTTGTAGGCGAGAGTGCATGGTTTTGAACATAGTGTTTCATTTTGACAGATTTTTGAGGTTTTTAAAAAAACAGCTAACAGCTTTTTGTTTATATCCAAAAAAAAACAATCCATCCATTATCTAACCCGCTTATTCCTGGTCAGGGTTGCGGGGGGTGCTGGAGCCTATCCCAGCATGCATTGGGCGAGAGGCAGGAATACACCCTGGACAGGCTGCCAATCCATCACAGGGCGCACACACCATTCACTCACACACTCATACCTATGGGCTATTTAGAGTCTCCAATTAGCCTAACCTGCATGTCGTTGGACTGTGGGAGGAAACCGGAGTACCCGGAGGAAACCCACGCGGACACGGGGAGAACATGCAAACTCCACACAGAAGGGCCCTCGGCTGGGAATCGAACTCGGTACCTTCTTGCTGTGAGGCGACAGTGCTAACCACTGCACCACTGTGCCGCCCTCCTTTTTGTTTATAGTTTTGAGAAATTGTGTATAGTTTCAGGAAATGTGTCTAAACATTCGAGAAAAACTGTAACTAAGATTAGCACATTTTGTCTTTTCAGTAATTGCATGTTTTTCTTAGTTAGCGTGTTTCATTAAAAACTCTGGTATCTGAAGGAAGGTTTCCAATTTCATTAGCAGAGTATTTCAAACATGTTTTTGAGTCAGTCTGCTTGCCTCGATATTATGTTCTCCAATGACATGAAAGGTGTCCACAGGTTTTCAGTTGTTTAAGCACCTGTGAGTTGAGACAGGAACACCAGTGATGGGCGCCGTGGTCTGAAGATGGGAATCAGTTAATAGACAGATGCAGCCAGGCAACAGGGGAGGCATGGTGGTGCAGTGGTTAGCACTGTCGCCTCACAGCAAGAAGGTAGTGGGTTTCAAGTACTGAGGGCCTTTCTGTGCGGAGGGTGGTTTCCTTCAGGTACTCTGGTTTCCTCCCGCAGTCCAAAGACATGCAGGTTAGGCTAATTGGAGACTCTAAATTGCCCATAGGTATAAGTGCGTGAGTGAATGCTGTGTGTGCCCTGCGATGAATTGGCGAGGGTGTATTCCTGCCTCTCGCCCGATACATGCTGGCATAGGCTCCAGCCCCCCTGCGATCCTGACCAGGAATAAGCGGATTAGATAATGGATGGAACCAGGCAACGAAGGACCTAGACAATGAGCTGCCATCTACACTGCTGGTCCTGTGCCTAGTTTTCCTAATTAACAAGCTTGCCACTTTTAATAAGGATCACCTTTCAGCTACAGATTCTGTCTCATATAATTGTGTCTAATGTGGTAGTGTGACCTTTGTGTGTTGTTGTTAAATCATTTCAATTATGGCAGAGAGATCAGGTAATGTATATGTGATATTAATAAGGTGAGATTGGGGGTGTGAATTGAACTGCTCTATAAATAATTTTATATTTGTAAACTGTAATAATTATAAAATGCTTTCTTTTTTCAGCTATGAAAGTGCATCCAGGCAGATATCTCACATTTAGATGTAATCATCTGTCAAACGTGTTGGTCCTTATTAAAATTGGCATTCTCATTTAACGGGTCTCATATTATAGGGGCCAAACCCCTCCCCACTGGTTGCACCCCCAGCAACTGCCTTCTGTATCAAGGGAGCTAATATATCTGGAATTCTGCAAATGTTAAACAGTCCACCACAGCTGTTCCCCGTACCTTTGCCCATCTGTGTGATGTGTATTAACATATCAAATTTTAACATCAATTACAAATTAATACTTAAACTTTCGTCATGAAATTTTACATGATATATATTTATTTATTTGTTTTTTTTTGTTGTTTATAGACAACAAGTTTGTTTATAAACTTGGCAGATGTTCCTCTATAAGAAGCAACCTAGCTGACAAGACACATTTATTTTTGATGATAAATTCATCTCAACACAGAGAATATGGTCAAGAACAACATGCCAGTTACAACACACACACTGTACCAATCTTGTACAAATCTGTCTCCTGTCCTGGAAATCTGATGTGTTTTGTGTCACTGGGGACATATGTACCCACTCTCAGTGTAGCTGCAACATATAGCTGTCATATAGTCAAAGAGGCGCATTTCACATGCAGCACACGGCATGTAAGGTATCTAGACAATCACAACTTCCAATAGTGGAGGGATCAGTTAAATAAAGTAACATGGAAGTTGGAGTTTATATCCCTTTAGATGTAGTGACACAGGTACTGAGCAAACAGCACTGTGGGAAATAAAAATAAAAGAAAAACAGAGAGAAGGATAATACAAGTATAATAGTAAAAACATGCATTTTTTTATTAAAACAAAATTGCCCCTGACAGTTATCCTAAAGTAAACTACCAAGACCACACTGCAGTTCAATGTGGAGTTTACTGTAACACTCATCTATGACGGCAACCTTAAATCATGGTGTTTATATTATATAACAATAATCTTCTATATAAAAGCTACCTTAAACCATGGTTATATGGTTCCAAACAATGGCCCAGATTCAAGGTCATGAAAATGTAAAGGACTTTTTATGAGAAAAGCACTATGCAAATAAAGTTATTATTATTATTACTATTATTATTATTATTATTATTATTATTATTATTATTATTATTAATAACAATATCTGGTCGAACAAACCATCACATTTAAATAATGTAATATTGTGGTTCTTAACATTGGACCTTCATTTTTCTACAATTTCACATTTCCTTGTTTTCATAAGTCATTTTGGTTTTGTTATTGCCAAACTCGCCACTCTAACCTCCATATATGGAGTTATTTGGAGAAAATGGCCAGAATAAGCAGTGGAGTGTGTGTTTGTTTGTATATTCCTGAATAGATGGAGGACTTTGCTAAAATGAAACACTTTTGTATTCCGACACTGGAGAAGAGGTAAAAACAGCAAGAGGAGAAAATGGAGAGCAATAGAAGCAAGCGTTCGCGGGTCAGAGAGATGACGATGTCAGAAAGAGGTGGAGGGAGAGAGAGAGAGTTCACTGTGACTATCTGGCCCAGTGCTGGGGAAAGACAGACTGCGGATGGATGGATGGACATGGTGAATAATAATGACAGAGAGAGGGAGTCCAGTCTGGTGAAGGAGAGAGAGCTGGCCAATTTTGTCTGGGAGGTCACACAGGTTGAGCCCCCTGGTCCTCATTAGCACATTAAAGCAGACCTGTCCAGGTCAGGGAGGTCACAGTGAGCCAGCCCCTCTGCAACCCCCCCCCCCCTCCCCCCTCCAGATAAAACCATCCCAGCAGCCTCTGCTATCAGTGCAGTAGGGTCAGTATTTCAATCACCAATAGCAACATCCCTATGTCCTATCCCTACATCCCTATCTTGTAACGCTTAAAATATTGACCTGTGTGTGTGTGAGTGCCTGATTTAAACCCTTTTGGACTAGTATGGGCCTCTTCGATAAATATCCAGTTTGGAATCTAAACCTGGGTCTTGCAAGTGCTGACTGTGAATAATAATAATTAAACCAATTTGTTTGCAATGAGTCTACATTACACCCACCTCAGAAATGGGATCTGGGATCTTGAGATGTTCCTTTAAAATAACTACGTCAAACAGTGCATGGGTTATGATTATTTAAAAATCGAAAATTCACATCATAGTAAAACATCAAGTGGCCAATCAGCACAAAATTGTTCAGATGCCACTTGCACATTTTGATATGCAAAAATTGAGAAGCGGAAAAAGGGCAATAATATTCCAAAATGGCAGCCAATTCGAGAGAGAGAGAGAGAGAGAGAGAGAGAGAGAGAGAGAGAGAGAATTCTGCCATGTATTCCATTAACAAGATGTGACCAATCTGGTCTTCAGGAAAGGTTTTAAAAATCAGCCTACATGAAAGGCTTTGGGCTCTATTTTAATAAACCAAACGCAATGGTGAACGCAAGAGTAATCGCTTGGCGGTATCGCTCTGAGGGCGTGTCGGCGAGAAATTTGGTAATTTCATGACGGCAATCTTGGCGCACCTTATGGCGGTATTGCTAAAAGCCTGGGTTTAAATGTCCAAGGTGTGTCTCTATGGTAGCCAATCAAATTGTTGTTCTCATGCTTTAAAAAAAAGCCAGTTGGAACACAATCGCCCCATGCAATTTCATAATGAGCAACCCAAACGTACTGGACCATCAACTTGGATGTGTGTATGATTCTACGTGGGAACATGCATTGAAATGTTCATTTTAAAAGCTGATCCTATACTTACCATTTATCTAGCCCTATTAAACCACTCAGCCAGTTGATTTCTCTTTGCTCTGGCTGTGATGGGGACCGCGACCACTGGTGCAGGTGGGGCAAGCTCATTTTGTCGCATGTCACCTGGACATTGATGGAATGTGTTCCTTTGCGATTGACGAAAACTATTGCATGCTCGGGTGGTGCGCGGATTTGTATGTGCGTGCAGTCGATAGCACCAAGCACCCCGGGGAACCCACACTTGAGAAAAAATGAGTTTTGACTTTTTACTGCATTCATTGTCCGTATAGTTGAGGAAAGACACCCGCTGAAAGTATATCCTTTCTGTGTATTGTGTAGTGGTAGGCTTATGATTCAACTGTGCCAATGTGTAATTTATATATTATAGGCTATTGGCCTACATGATCGCAAGTTTCTTGTAAGCTGTCCTGTTTTATTCTAGTAGTTTAAATTAAAATTAATTAATAATAATAATTATAGGCTATTTGTTCATTAAATGGAAGTGTAATGTTGGCATCGCCTATAGACACTACATAGAACTACATGACAAATAAGTTGCCAAATTGCCAGAGTCTATTGCGTTGCCGCTAAGAGGTGGTTCCAGCTGATCATAACGCAATGGGTTTTCGTTGGTTCAAATTGTCACTGCGCCAAAAGTATTTTAGAACACGCCCCAGACAGCGCCACCCATCCCACTGCAGCGCAAGCGAAAGGATGTTATGTTGAGAATTTGTTGATCCTAGCGGTATTGCTGAGAAACGCCATAGCGCCAATTTTAAGACGTTGATGTTGTCAACAAGCTTGCGTTTGACTATACCGTCCCCTTGCGCTGGTTTGCGCCGGTTTGAAAATAGAGCCCTTTTTTAAGTTAATTTGAGCAAATTTTGCCGTCTAACTAAGAAAATGTCCAGCAACAGTTTATTTGAAGTGATTTTAAGTCATTGTGTAGTCAACTGAATGCATTCACCATATCTTCAATATGTATTTTGAAGCATATGACAGTATCTTATTGTTTGACTTTTGAAAATAAACTAGCATTTGAAAATAAAGCGGTTTTCCCACATAATTTATAACAACAATCCACATAACGTGTTAGGGAAAGAAGGATGTATTGCTTTGTCCACAGACAATGGCATAAATGCACACAACACTATATAGATGTAATCCATTATGGCGCTACCCTAAGTTATGTCATAAATCACTAGTAGATGAATAAATGGGCTAACGTCCCTGAACAACACTCCCTCCATGCCACTATAGTTTGTCAACAGGCTCCCTTTCATTAAAACGGTTTAGCTCTCTGTATGGGAAAGGAAAAGTAGATATTTTCACATTTCCATCATTTGTCTATCGTTTTTTAAAAAAGTCAAACAAATTTCTGTTAAGAGCTGTCTGACTGTGATTGACTGATGCTGGGTGTGTGTAGGGAGTGACAGGGCCTGTCAAGGACAACCGGAAAAGACGTGATGTTAACCTTGTATGTTCCGTATACAAAGGCTGGGAAAATATCCAGATGCTCCATAAAATTGTATTCTAAGTGCACACAGGTCACACACACTACTAAAGCAATAACATGAATACCAAATAAGATCATATTCTATAATATTAAAATATAAGTTTAGCTTGCCTGTCTGTTATGGAGGACCAGAAATGCCAAAATGAGGAATATATAAATAAATAAATATTTAAATAAATAAATAAATGGATAAAAGTATGAGAAAATAAATATATAAAAGATGAGTAAATAAACACAGAAATGAATAGCCTATATAAAATCAGGATAAATGTTTATTTATTTCTGTATTTATTTATTTCTGTATTTATTATTTTCTGTATTTATTTATTTTGGTATTTCTATGTCCATATGGTAATTAGGAGGCGTGGCTTTGATAATTAGGCATAGTAGTCAATCCTAGAGTAGATATGCACTCACGTAACTTCAGTTTGATCATGGGTCAAAATAATCTCACATTATGTTTTCTATCATAGATAGCTGGCTAGCCATCAACTCAGAGGCTTCAGAACTGCAGCATACGATCGTAGCATAGCAAAGCTGATGAGATGGGAGCCAGTCTAACAACCCAGTTAGCCAAATGGGTCTGTCCCAGATCTGGCATTCTGACACGGCTCAGTGTCGGCCATGAATTACGGCACGATTCTGGGCCGAGTGATGTGGCGATGAATCCGGGCCGTGTGTGCCGTAACTGCATCAGCCCAACACAGCCATGCCTACTTAATGGACACTTGTTAAATTATTACTGCACATATTTATACCAAACTGCTTAGCTAGCTCAGTGTTGATGTAACATTCAATGTAAAACGAGTGTCCTTTACCATACATTTCAGCTTCTGCAATCACAAGTTGATATAGATTTTTTGGAATGTTGAATAACCTATGCTGCCCCAGGGTTGCTTGTGTATCTCAGCTGTGACGTTGTGCTGAAGTGGTCTATAGTACTTCAGTTCAGGGTGGTGCTGGTGGTTCAAAACTGTTCAAACATGGAAAAGGAAGACCAGCACTCACAAAAATCCTAGTTATTTTAGATAGACAGCGTGTCGGTTTGAAGTTGGGCTTTATCAGACACTGAAGAAACTGGTTCAAACAGACACGCTACGTTATCTAAAATAAATACAAAGATTTTTTTGAGTGCAGGTTTTCCTTAAAATGTTTGCCTTATGAATAGCAGGGCTATTGACAGCACCAGTTGATGTACACGGCAAATGTTTGTAGTCGCTGGATTGCATCTCTGTCCTCCCCATTAAAAGGCATCTGTGTCCGTTATTGCTACAATCTCCAACAAACTGTCGGCCCCTGCCTCCACACAAAACATTATGAAGTCTGGATCATCATTTTAGGCAAAGTTAGGCAAGAGTCTTGATTCTCTAGCTGCCGCTTGCGTATATGTAGCCATTTGTGTATAATTGAAGTGAGCAAGTGAATGGGAGAGCAAGGCAAATGGAATCAATCTGACACAAATAATAAGAGTCGGTGGAAAGCCCCCTCATTATCACATGGACAGAGAAATGCAGAAATAAATAAATATGGAAAAGACGAAATACAGAAATAAATAAATACAGAACAGAAGAAATACAGTAAAACAATATAGTAATACAGTAAACATTTATTGTGATTTTATCAATTTGTTTATTTTCTCATACTTTTATCCATTTATTGCAAGATCTATTTATTTATAAATTCCTCATTTTGGCATTTCTGGTCCTCCATAGTCTGTGTGCCTGAACCACAATATTGCCTTTCAGTATGGATGCACAGTTATGAGCAATATCTGGTACGTCAAAGCCTTGACATGATTAATGGGCTAAAACTCTATTCAACAATGATGTTCAGAGTGAGGCAAACAGGAGAGGTGATAACCTGTCAGGCACTTTACCTCTGCTTAGCGATATGCACTATGCATACACAGAGAGTAATATCATAATGACATACCACGGCCTTTTAAATGGAGGTGTACATCTGTCATCACAATGGGTGACCCTGGTGGTAGCGGAGATAACAATCAAACATTGATTATTAACTTCCTTTACTGGGAATCCAATGAGTTAGTGTGTATGTGTGGCCTGGTTTTCAAAATGAATTTTCATTGCACATCTTCTTAGTTCAGGCCTAAGTCAAGCCCACTGTGAAAACAGATTGAATATCAATGATTTTGCATGGATAAGACTGTACTACTCCAGGCACTGCATACCCCTTAAGGCCAGTTCAGAGCAAAAGGTCATCAACCAGCAGAACAAATCCTTTTCCTAAATCCTTTTCAGAGGGAATTTTATTCAGTGTGAACCAGTGAGTTTTAGAATGTCTGTCCAGCTCCTGTGGATTCAACAGGTCAGAACTTGAGCCTTGAGTCCAGAGTTAAAGAAAAGATGGATCTGCTCAACCAACTTATAGAATGTTGTCACGGAAACATGGTTAACTGCTATTTTCACGTGGACTTTGTTAAGTGTACTTTGTAAGAGGTTAGAATATTAACTCACCAGTCTTATTGTCATTCCAGTTTTGGTCTGAACTTCATGACTCAGATCTTTTGGATCAGTGGGCCAACATTTTGTTTGTGTGTGCGTATGCATAGTCCGAGGCTGAACTGTGTTCAAGTGTGCAGGGTGTGTTCATGTGGGCAAACAGCAACCAAACAAAGGTCATTATTTGAATAAAACAGCAGGTCAGTGACAAACACAGAAAGCAAACACCTTTCACGTTTTTTGACACGGCTCAGTTCAGCCTCGGATTATAATTTTTCCTCAGCACATCCTGGTGAGAATGACCTGACCTAAGAAGTATTTTTATTTTTTTTCCAGGCTGGGAAAAAAGAAAAACCTGCAGAGACAGTCCCTCGTATGGATGCGCTGAACTCGGAACAAAAAAACACGCTCGATCGTTGCTCACTGTCTTGTGCTGTTCACAACAGACTCGTTAATTGTTTTCTCACTTTTTGGTGCAATATGACAAAAAAGAAAGAAAAAAATAAGTACAGTTCAGTGGCTGTAACTAGGTGCCGTTTTTGCCATCTAGTGGGAGAATATAGGCGCTATCATTACCGTGCGGGAGCCACTTACTCTGTCAGTGGACGAGTGAGTGAGTGAGCGGGTGAGAGAAGGACTGTGAGTGATCTGAGATTGCGTGAGTGAATGAATCTGCGAGTGAGTGATTGACAGAGTGAGCGAGTGGCACTGAGATTTATAATAACATAATAATATTTAATTGCTCCCAAATCACGAGAGAAAGCCTACGTCCAGTGAAATTTGAATGTTAATATTCCTGATGTACACAGTACTACACACTTTCTTATGGGGAGAGAAGAAAGCATAATTTCCTTTTGGCAAAACTAGACAAACAAGTGAGCTTTTAAAAGTGCCAAGGGAGTAGCAGGTTAATTACAGTGTTGCTTGCGGAGAACAAAAATATGTTTACTTTGTTATTTTCTCTCCTGCCACCATCCATTTAAGGTAACCTCAACTGCATTGTACGCTCCGTAAAATTCCTTTACCAAATTTGAGTACCTCACAAATCATGTTTTTATTCTACAGAAATCTGTGGTCAAGTGGAAAAGCGGCGGTTTAAGGATATGATATATAACAGTAGGAAATACTCCTTCATCAAATCCATTGGGCACCGGCAGAAAACTATAAAAGAGGGAGAGGTTTGGTAGTGTAGCATTATGGTTAACAAACTGGCCTTATAACTGGTTGCAGGTTTGATTCATTGCTGTTTTACACTGCTGGTGTACATTTAACACCCTAGGGCGTTTATATGACACCACGGACTCATATAAGCACCCTAGGGTGTTAAGGGTGCACCGCCATTTTTGCTGTGTACCCTAGGGCAAGGTGCTTATGTAACCCACACAATGATATGACACAAGAATAAATAAGTTAAAATGAATAAATAAGTTAAAATGAATAAATAGGTTAAAATGTGTACTTAAGTTAGGATGTTGATTTAATTTGTTTAAAAGTCAGTTAAAACGATAAAAAAAACTAATTTAATGTGGACAGTCAAAAAATGACTAAGAAAGTCATGTCGCTGCCCCTTTAAGAAAGACGCTGCATCACTGAGGTGATGTAGCGGAGGGAGAGACGCAGGCAGAGCGCAGACGAGGTAGTGGAAGAAAACAAACGGCGATAACAGAGTAAAAGAAACTGTTTAAAAGTTGATTAGGAGCTAAAAAAATAACATCTACCTAGTCGGGAATTGATGAGGAACATATAAAAACGAGCCACAGCGGTTTTGGTCAGGTTTTTTGCTTCCATTGAAAGCTCGGTCAGAGCGAGAATCCTGTGGTGTGCATGCGGCACATACACGGGCGGGAGACGGCGAGCCAGACCCGGTGACTACGATCTCAAATATTGTCGTGCCAGTAGGGGGATCTGCTGCGCACGGTCAGACTGTGATAACTCGCTGCCAGAGCGGTAGGAGTGGGTGTGATAACTCGCTGCCAGAGCGGTAGGAGTGTGTGGATTTATTCTTTGAACTGAACTGAACTTGAAGGAGATTTTCTCTGAGCTGGATTTAACTGGATCCGGACCTTGTTTTGAACTGAACTTATTTGTATTACCTGAACAGGAATTGAACTTGGTGTTATTTTTGACACCATATTTTCTGTTTCATTGTGACACTGTGATTCAAGATGATTGTGTTAATTTTTATTTGATGTGATTTGGAAACAGTTTAATGTTCTTTTACCTGTGAAAGAAAGAAAAAGAGTTAACTTAAAGAAACCAATCTTAAAACCAAAATAAGTACAACTTATTTATCTCTAGAAAATAGACCGGTCTAACCTAGTTTAAAGTAACATAGTTTGTCTAATTAAACAAATTATTTCTAACCTAGGAAGAAAAAAGGAAAGTGTGCCATACCTTTCCACTTACTTGTGGAACCTGCAGGATTTATTTTGATATTGTTGAATTCATGTGTTTTTCTCATTTACTTCTAGTAAATTGCCGGCTTTTACATTTAAAGTCTGTGGTCTCTGGTCTATTTTTGTGTTGCTTCCCCGCTCCTTTGAGCCTAGAACTGGTCCAGTAACTTAGATAGTAGTGTTGGTTGACACAAGTGCTACAAACGTGGCGAGCCAGCCAGGAGTGGCTAAAGCACATAAAACTAGCAACCAGAAACCAGACAACGGTACTTTGGGTAATCCATGATGGAAGTTGTTCAAACAAGCAACGTAAAAATCCCTAACTCAGTCATAGTTAGTGGTATAACCGGTACAGAAGCTGATGAAGAACTATATGAGTTCCTTAAGCAATATGGCTCCATCCAAAGGGTAATCCCAGTAGATCCCTCGGAGTCAGAACAAGGCAAACAGGTTATTGTAGAGTATGTATATGGTACAGCTGTACAGTCACTCTCACCTTTGTTGCCACACAGACTTTCCCCTAAGACTCAGACTGACACCAGTTACCACATCAGAGCATTAACCAGTGTCTACATACCTGTAGCTAGCAAAACAGCTACACAGACTTACCTCTCAGAGTTAAAGGACATTGCAAAACAGGCTGGAAAAGACTTTGCAGCTGTCCTTAGAGAAGAGCTCTCCATCATCAGTGATGCTGTCGATCTGCATAATTCAGAAACCCCAAGTGAAGATGAGGAACGGAACTCACCTGATGCCTCAGAGCAACATGTCCCAGGAACTGCTGTACAGGCAAGCCCCCTACCCAGTACAGCCCCAGAGCAGCATGTTCAACCTGAGAGCAATTGGTTCCCATCGCCAGTATCCTCCAAAGAAAAGGCACAGCCTGCTCTGAAACTCTCCGATGTCAATCCACCTGACATACAAAAGGTAATAGTAGAGCACATAGTAAGAAATGAAGACTCTGCCATGCAGGTGCACACGTCCTTGAGACTCAGACCCTTCTCTGGGCGTTGCCCTCGCCCCAACAACGAAGTGGATTATGAGACGTGGCGTTCTAATGTTGAACTTCTCCTTAAAGACACCAAACAGTCAGAGCTATACAAGTCACGGAAACTCCTTGAAAGCCTTTCCTCACCTGCCATTGACATAGTGAAACACCTGACACCTGAATCTCCCCCGAATGTGTACTTGGAGATCTTGGACTCCGCTTTCGGCACGGTTGAAGATGGGGATGATCTCTTTGCAAAGTACCTTAACACAATGCAAGATAACGGTGAGAAACCCTCAGCTTATCTCCAACGGCTGCAAGTGATTCTGAACACCACCCTCAGGAGGGGAGGTGTAATTGCAAGTGATCTTGACCGGCATCTTCTGAGGCAGTTTGTGAGGGGCTGCTGGGACAACACTCTGATATCTGAACTGCAGCTAGAACAAAAGAAACAGAACCCACCTACCTTCGCAGGACTTCTCCTGTTACTCCGCACAGCAGAAGACAAGCGGACTTCCAAAGAATCCCGCATGAAGCAGCACTTTAATGTCTCAAAGCCAAAAGTGTCATCCCATTATCAAGGTATTTGTGTGCAGTGTGAAGAGGAGTGCAATCCATTGCAACCAACTTCCGATCACAGATCTGAAATCCAAGATTTAAAGAAACAAATAGCTTATTTACAGTCCCAGCTCACAGGCATCACACAGAAGGATGGCAGAAAGACTCTTACTAAACCAGCTGCCAGACCAGTAGTTCCCAAGCCAGCTATCACAAAGTTTTCAGATGACACTTCCACATCTCAGAAACCACAGTCTCACAGCCGATATGTAAACAATAGTGCAAGCAATAGACCAAAGCCCTGGTATTGCTTCAGATGTGGAGAGGACGGACATATTAAGCCCCAGTGTGAAAGTGAACCAAATTCCTCTCTTGTGGCCTCCAAAAGGAAGCAGCTAAGAGAAAAGCAGCTAGCATGGGATATTGAAAACGGCGCTCCAAAGTCTGATCATTTAAACTAGAGTCAGTTCTTGTTGAGGGGCAAACAGGGACTGGAACACAGACAAAGCCTCCCAACCAGAAGCAGCATGCTTCCTACATGTGCTCTCGCACAAAAAAGCAGTCATTAACCCTGCCAAAAGGTCTGGTTGGAACTAAATGCACAGCACAAGTGACAATAGCTAACAAAGACTGTAGTTGCTTGTTGGATTCAGGCTCTCAAGTAACGACAATCCCCAACTCTTTCTACCAAGAGAACCTGTCCCACTTCCCTATCAACTCCCTGAACGACCTGCTTGAAGTGGAAGGGGCCAATGGTCAAAATGTCCCTTACCTTGGGTATGTTGAAGTCACCATCAAGTTTCCAAAGAGCTTACTTGGTGTAGACATTGAGGTGCCCACACTAGCTCTTATCGTGCCTGATATGCGCTCCACCATGTCATCAGTGTTGATAGGCACCAACACATTGGATGTTCTTTATGACCAGTACGCAGACATCGCACCTCAGAACTGTGAGTCACTTCCTTATGGCTACAGAGTCATCTTAAAGACCCTTGAAATCAGGAAACGACAATCTGTTGATTCAAGTCTGGGAAAAGTCAGGCTGCGCAGCACAGACTCTGAGACTATTGCAGCTGGTCAGACCAAAGTCCTTGAAGGCTCAGTTAGCTGCAGAACACCAGCTGCTGGGAGGTGGGTGATGGTCGAGTCACCAAAATCAGTTTCCCTGCCGGGTGGCATACTAGTGACAGATGGCTTAGCAAGTCTACCATGTAAGCTGTCACGCTGCATACCAGTCATTCTCAAAAATGAGTCAGACCATGATATCACCTTGTCTCCAAAAGCTGTGATAGCTGAGATACACGCTGTCAAGAGTGTTCAACCCATCAAATCTCTCAACTCAGACACTCCCACAAAACCTGATCAAAAACCAAATCTCAAGTTTGACTTCGGAAACTCTCCAGTACCCAGCGAGTGGAAAGAGAGGATCACTGACAAACTGAACTCCATGCCAGAGGTGTTTGCACAGCATGAGCTCGACTTTGGCCGCACTGACAAAATAAAACACCATATAAACCTCAGTGACAAGATGCCATTTAAACATAGGCCGAGACCTATACATCCTACAGACATAGAGGCTGTGCGTAACCATCTTCGGCAACTTCTTGATGCAGAAGTCATCCGCGAGTCCGAGTCACCTTTCTCCTCGCCGATTGTAGTCGTCAGGAAAAAGGACGGCGATATCAGACTATGCATAGACTACAGGAGACTGAACCTCCAAACGGTAAAGGATTCTTATGCCTTACCCAACCTGGAAGAGTCTTTCTCAGCGCTGACTGGATCCAAATGGTTCTCGGTGCTTGATCTCAAATCTGGCTTCTACCAGATAGAAATGGAAGAAACAGACAAGCACAAAACTGCATTTGTCTGCCCACTCGGATTCTTCGAGTTCAACAGGATGCCTCAAGGGATAACTAACGCCCCTAGCACGTTCCAGAGGCTTATGGAGCGTTGTATAGGAGAGCTGAACTTGAAACAAGCCTTAGTCTTCCTTGATGATCTCATCATCTTCTCCTCAACGCTGGAAGAGCACGAGGAAAGGTTGGTGCGGGTGCTCAACCAACTGAAAGAGTTTGGCTTGAAGCTATCTGCAAAAAAATGCAAGTTCTTCCAGACATCAGTTAAGTACCTCGGCCACATCATATCTGAAGAGGGCGTTGAAACAGATTCCGAGAAGATAGCAGCATTAAAAACCTGGCCAAAACCAAACAACCTCAAAGAGCTAAGAACCTTCCTTGGATTCTGCGGTTACTACCGCAGATTCGTGAAGGATTTTTCAAAGATTGTGAAGCCACTCAACGAACTCACTGCTGGCTATCCGCCGCTGAGAAAGCGCGTCAAAACCACAGTGAATATTGTGAAATACTTCAACCCGAAAGACCTCTTTGGTGACAGATGGACGTCTGCTTGTCAGATGGCATTTGACACCATAGTTGAAAAGCTGACAACCGCCCCCATCCTTGGTTTCGCTGACCCGAAGCTCCCCTATATCTTGCACACAGATGCGAGCACCTCAGGTCTCGGTGCGGCCCTCTATCAGGAGCAACAAGGACAAAAGCGAGTTGTTGCTTTTGCAAGCCGTGGTCTATCAAAATGTGAAACCAGGTATCCTGCCCATAAATTAGAATTCCTGGCCCTTAAATGGGCAGTAACAGAGAAATTCCAGGACTATTTGTATGGGAGCCCATTCCTTGCAGTTACTGATAGCAATCCATTAACGTACATCCTTACCTCTGCTAAGCTTGACGCAACGAGCTACAGATGGTTGGCCGCTCTGTCGACATTTGACTTCCAGCTACAGTACAGAGCCGGAAAACAAAATCAGGACGCAGACGGACTGTCCAGGCGTCCACATGACAGGTTACCTGATAACACATCATCACAGAAAGAGTTGGAGAGGATACAGCAGTTCACAAAGAGACACTTGTTGGAGTCTGAGCATGCACATCTGAACGAAAACACAATCAAAGCCATCTGTGAGAAGCACTTAGTTCACCAAGTGATTAACAGTCATTCTGGGGAGACATCACCCAGCACCACCTTGGTTGTGTCACTTGCCCACCATCCGGAAGCCCTTCCAGAAAGCTTTGAAGAGGAGGATCAGGTTGGTGGGTTACCTATCATACCCTTGCTTACACCAGCTGAAGTGAGAGATATGCAGAGAGCTGACACCTGTATTTGTGAGGTGCTCAGACAAATTGAGTCAGGAGAAAAGCCTCCACCGTCCTTGAGGAAAGAACTCCCTGAACTCTGTCTGTTGCTAAGGGAGTGGAACAGACTTGAGGTCTTAAACGGCATCTTGTATCGCAAGCGGCAAGAAGGTGCACAAACTCACTACCAGCTTGTGTTGCCTGAAAGCCTGAGATCCTTGGCCTTGAAGAGCCTACACGATGACATGGGCCACATGGGTGTAGAGCGCACTCTAGACCTCGTTCGGAAGCGGTTCTATTGGCCCAAAATGTCAGCTGAGGTGGAAGCTAAGATCAGAACCTGCAACCGCTGCATACGGCGTAAGTCCTTACCTGAGAGAGCTGCACCGCTTGTTAACATCGTAGCTACAAGACCGCTTGAACTTGTGTGCATGGATTTTCTTACTGTTGAGCCGGACTCCAGTAATACCAAAGACATCCTGGTCATTACTGACCATTTTACAAAGTATGCCGTGGCTGTCCCCACCCCGAACCAAAAGGCCCGAACAGTGGCTAAGAGCTTATGGGACCACTTCTTTGTACACTATGGCATCCCGGAAAGGCTCCATAGCGACCAAGGTCCTGACTTTGAGTCCCGAACAATAAAAGAGCTGTGTGAACTCATTGGCACTCAGAAAATAAGGACCACCCCTTATCATCCGAGAGGGAACCCTGTTGAGCGTTTCAACAGGACCCTGCTCAACATGCTCGGAACCCTTGAAAATCAGAAAAAGAGTCACTGGCGAGATTACGTCAAGCCCTTAGTACACGCTTATAATTGTACTAAGAATGAGGTGACTGGCTTTACCCCTTACGAGTTAATGTTCGGGCGACAGCCGAGACTGCCAGTCGACCTAGCCTTCGGCCTACCAGTCAATCACCAGCCAGGATCACACTCAGAATATGTTCGCAACCTGAAATCCCAACTCGAAGAGAGTTATAGAATTGCAACCGAAAATGCGAAAAAGACAGCAAATCGTAACAAAGAAAGGTTCGACAAACATGTTGTTGATTCCACCTTGAAGGAAGGCGACAGAGTCTTGGTCAGAAATGTCCGCCTTAGAGGCAAGCACAAGTTAGCCGACAGGTGGGAGTCCGACGTGTATGTTGTCTTGAAACAATCTGGAGACATCCCAGTATATGTTGTGAAACCTGAGACCAGAGAAGGTCCACAAAGAACCCTTCATCGTGACCTCTTGCTGCCATGCGGGTTCCTTCCTGTAACCTCAGTGGAAAGTGACACTGACACAACAAAGGCAGCAAGGCGACCAAGAACTCGACAACATCCAAAAAACGACAGCTCAGATGAAGCTGATGGGGATGAATCCCAATCTGACCCTGATGAATATCACCATGATGGTTACAGAAACCTAAGAGTGGAAACCCTAGGTTTTGACCTTACCTCTGAAACCATGGAACACTTACCTGAAAAGATTGAGCCGGAACCTTCCAAACTGTTAACTGCTGTTGAGCAAGATCCTTCAGATGTAGCCAAAGATGTAGATGCTCCAGTAGAGACTTGTGATTTCAACTTACCTGATCTTGGAGAGAGTAACTTACCTGATCTTGGAGAGAGTAACTTACCTGATCTTGGAGAGAGTAACTTACCTGATCTTGGAGAGAGTAACTTACCTGATCTTGGAGAGAGTATCTTACCGGATCCTGGAGAGAGCAGCTCACCTGCTGAACAGGAACCTGGAAACCTACCTGGAGAAGACATGGATAGTGTCCATTTCCCTACTCAGACCACTGTAGAAAGGGATGAAAACATAATAGTTGTGGACCAACCTGAAGCCCAGACCAAAGGAGACTGGTTAAGAAGGCCCATCAGAGATAGAAGGGCTACTAAACGACTGACTTACCCTGAATTAGGGAATCCATTAGTTACAATAGTCCAGTCTCTATTTCAGAGTTTGAGTGAAGTGTTTACAGACTCCCTAGCGGAACCTAGCTTCCCAGAACCCCATAGAGTTATGACGGGATAAACTCTTAAAACTATGCACAGGGACGTGCATTAGGTAAAGAGGGGAGGATGTAACCCACACAATGATATGACACAAGAATAAATAAGTTAAAATGAATAAATAAGTTAAAATGAATAAATAGGTTAAAATGTGTACTTAAGTTAGGATGTTGATTTAATTTGTTTAAAAGTCAGTTAAAACGATAAAAAAAACTAATTTAATGTGGACAGTCAAAAAATGACTAAGAAAGTCATGTCGCTGCCCCTTTAAGAAAGACGCTGCATCACTGAGGTGATGTAGCGGAGGGAGAGACGCAGGCAGAGCGCAGACGAGGTAGTGGAAGAAAACAAACGGCGATAACAGAGTAAAAGAAACTGTTTAAAAGTTGATTAGGAGCTAAAAAAATAACATCTACCTAGTCGGGAATTGATGAGGAACATATAAAAACGAGCCACAGCGGTTTTGGTCAGGTTTTTTGCTTCCATTGAAAGCTCGGTCAGAGCGAGAATCCTGTGGTGTGCATGCGGCACATACACGGGCGGGAGACGGCGAGCCAGACCCGGTGACTACGATCTCAAATATTGTCGTGCCAGTAGGGGGATCTGCTGCGCACGGTCAGACTGTGATAACTCGCTGCCAGAGCGGTAGGAGTGGGTGTGATAACTCGCTGCCAGAGCGGTAGGAGTGTGTGGATTTATTCTTTGAACTGAACTGAACTTGAAGGAGATTTTCTCTGAGCTGGATTTAACTGGATCCGGACCTTGTTTTGAACTGAACTTATTTGTATTACCTGAACAGGAATTGAACTTGGTGTTATTTTTGACACCATATTTTCTGTTTCATTGTGACACTGTGATTCAAGATGATTGTGTTAATTTTTATTTGATGTGATTTGGAAACAGTTTAATGTTCTTTTACCTGTGAAAGAAAGAAAAAGAGTTAACTTAAAGAAACCAATCTTAAAACCAAAATAAGTACAACTTATTTATCTCTAGAAAATAGACCGGTCTAACCTAGTTTAAAGTAACATAGTTTGTCTAATTAAACAAATTATTTCTAACCTAGGAAGAAAAAAGGAAAGTGTGCCATACCTTTCCACTTACTTGTGGAACCTGCAGGATTTATT
Source organism: Synaphobranchus kaupii (assembly GCA_029718625.1). Lineage (NCBI taxonomy): Eukaryota > Metazoa > Chordata > Actinopteri > Anguilliformes > Synaphobranchidae > Synaphobranchus > Synaphobranchus kaupii. The sequence goes on from CM056392.1 coordinate 30,108,771, forward strand.
TTGATATTGTTGAATTCATGTGTTTTTCTCATTTACTTCTAGTAAATTGCCGGCTTTTACATTTAAAGTCTGTGGTCTCTGGTCTATTTTTGTGTTGCTTCCCCGCTCCTTTGAGCCTAGAACTGGTCCAGTAACTTAGATAGTAGTGTTGGTTGACACAAGTGCTACACTTAACATACATTTCTTCAGTATATACCCAGCTGCATAAATGGATACTAAGTAAATAAGAAATGTAAAAAAACGTGTAAATTACTCTGGATATGAGCGTCTGCTAAATGACCGTAATGTAATGTAATGTAAAGGAAATGTTCTGAAATTGACTTTGTGCATGCAAAAGGCATCATGTTTAATGCTCTTGGGAAGAGAACCCAAATGGTGATCCCACAGAAAGTGGGGATAAAAGAAGTGATGACTCATCATTTCTCGCAGTCATCTTCCATTGTCGCCATTACAGAGAGGACGCCATGCACTGGCGGTCACACGGAAGCAGGGTCACCCGTGACCAGCCTGCAGCTCTGCCGTTGTCATGGCAATAGTTGCCATTTCATACAGAGTCTTTGTACCACTTAGGCTCGACACTCAAAGGGATCGAAAGCACTCAGTCACCCGCCATTGCAGGGGCATGGAGCCCTCGTCCTCAAGTATTCCAGGCCCGGAAGGGGGATGTGGAGCGTGCAGTCTAGAGACAAACAAGCCATTGAAAATCTGGGAGGGGGTCAAGCAAAGAACACAACCTGTCATAATTCATGTGGCATTTCCAGGGCTATGAAATGTTTGACTCTTTTTTTTTTACAATTAATTTTGTAGCCAGGTAAACTATCAACTCTGAGGTAAATTATCAACTCTGTGAAATAACGCCTGATTTTAAAAGGAGAGCTCTGGATAAAACGACTTGCACATGTGGGTATTATTAACATCCGTGCATTACATTACTGCCACTCAACAGACACTCTTATTCCAACCGTCTTCTACAATTTTTCCATAGCATCCATTTATATAGCAGGTTAACTACATTGGGAAAAGGTACAATGGCAATTCCCTACCTGGGAGTCAAACCTACACCCTTCAGGTTATAAGCTCAGGTCACTACCCATTATACCACACTGCCACCCACACGCTAACATGCACCCTGGGATTTTATGCAGGCTTTTTTTAATAAACGGGGACTGCTTGACATAAGGACCCATGGAAAGTGGTAATTTATATCTAATTTTTTCTACCTTTAATGTGACATTTACCAAGTTAGAATATTAAGCAAGGTCATAGGAGAGGAGCCGCGCAGAATGAAGATGCATTATTTGTTTAGTTAGCCGGCACTCGTGTCCAGAGTGACTATCGTGGCATGATACTCGAGAGCATCAGTGCAAAGAGCACACCGTAAGAACAAGACACGTGCAGAGAATGTGAATTAACTCATTTAGCAACAGTAACCCATTAAACTGAACGGTGGCAAAAGCTGTACCATCAGACAGGCGCATTTATGCTTGATGAAACCTTTTCCATTTTAAAGCAAGGCAAAACAGCAAGCTGTCGAACACAAGCAATTACGAAAACTGCAATTTACAACAAATATGGTGAAAAACATCGCAATATTGCACGGCCCTTCTTGTTCTGATCAAAAAATTGCAGTAACCTTCATGTCAAAGCCAATCCCTTGTCTCTCCTTGCACTCTCTGTCCACAACGCTGGGATGACTGGCAGCCATTTCCAAGATTTAAATAAAGGAAATAAAGCCCTGCACTACATGCACACCAACACAAACACATGTGCACAAACATACACACACACACACACACATACATATACAAACACACATACTCAAATGTGCATGCACACATACACACACACACACACACACACACACACACAAACAGGTCATTAATTAATGTGCATATAGTCCCCATTTTCCTTCATGCTTGGCCAGGCACAACATTGCTTGCAATGTTAGATCAACGTCTCTGGCTTGATCAAGAACAGACCCCTAAGTAATTTTGTTTTTTATTATTTGTTTGTTTGTGTTTCTTACATTTGCAATCTCACTCTGTACATTCTTTTCATCTTTGAGTAGGCCTGTATACTCTGTAATAATTTGGAAGAATGGACTACTGTACGTTAGCTATACAGGACATCACAGAAAAAGCAAAAGCATACTGATACATAAAGAATTTCATAGTAGTGCCTTTCATTTTTTAACAAGGTGAATAGTAAGAAAAAGTACATTTTGATTATTTGGAAGGAAAATGTAATTTTGAGGGGAGAGTACGTTGTTTTAATGCAACGTTGCATTTTGACAGATTTCTGAAGTTTTGCTGAAACAGATGTCTTGTGTTTATAGTTTCTGAAAACACTTGAGAAAACTGTATCCGAGTCATGATTCTTTTTTAGCCAAAACGCTATACCATTCTAAAAAACAAGCTACAAAACAAATGATGTACTTATCTCAGAATGAAATTTTGAAATGTTCTTTCTTTTTGGGGACTGAGAACGCAGTGCCAAGCTGGCTCAAATGACCTCCCAAACGCATTCCTCAACCTCACAGCTTTTCGCACACAGCCCAGGGTAGACTCTAGGCGTCAAACCTGATGCTTCCTGCCCGAATGACACCATTGTCTGTGACATCGGAAAGCAATCTGAGCTGCGACGGGGATCATGATGTTGGCCGCGAAGCAGGGGATCCGTCACTACGGCGACAGGACTGAGAAGATGAACGTGCGCCAGTCAAACAAAAGACAATTACAAGAGAGGAGAGAGGAGAGAGGGAGAAAAAAAACAAGTGGAAAAGATGAGAGGGACAGAGATATAAATAAAATACAGGGGTGATGGACAAACAGGAGGGAGGACTGAACTTTGGCAGGACGTGCGAGCAGAACTGCAGCTGGAGACCACTACACAGAGAGAACTGGGGGAGAAGCAAGGGAGGGGGAGAGAGAGGGAGGGCAAGAGAGAAGAAAGGCAGGGAGGGGGAGAGCGAGTGAAGGACAGGGAGAATAGAGGGAGAGAGATTTTAAATATTTACAGTGCTTGTTTTTTTCACTTTCTATTTAAAACTACTTGCACATAATACTTTGGCAATATTTACTGTATGTATTTCATGTCAATAAAGCATATTGAATTGAACAATTGAGAACAGAGAAAGAGGGAGAGATAGAAATTATTTGCATGAAGTATGCACATTCCCACTGGCTGCCATGAAATGTAGCAACCCATCATAAGCACAGATAAAAATAAATGTAGCTTCCAGGATTAGGTATAAAGCTTTATCAAGCTATTCACATAATTAGCAATACTGATAATATCACTGCTGTTTTTATGTATACATAATTTATTTATGAGATTATAGAATTTAGATGTACAATTATTGCTTGTGCCATGTGTTATTTGTTAATCACTTTTTGTGTTACACAACACTGTGTAAGGTCATGCCCATAGATTATTAATTGTATCAGGTCCATTATTAAATTAACACTTTTAGTAAGAAAAATAATATTATTTACATGATTACATTTTTTTTTTTCTTAATCAGACTATAATTGCTGTTACCAATCATGTTAATTTAAAACATATCCGAGTAAGAGAGAGATGGGAGAGACAGAGGATAAATGGAGAGTATAGAAAAGACAAAGAAAAACAGAAAGGGCATAAAGGGAGAGAGATGGGAGAAAGAGATTGAGGGACAAAGAGAAAGAAATCAAGAAATAGAGGTAGAGAGCAACAAGATGCGACAGAGAGGGAAAAATTAACTGTGCTTTGACAATATTGGTCAAGTTTTTTTAAGAACAACAAAGCACATTGAATTGAGAAGAACTGAAAAAGGGAAAGAGAAATGTAGAACAGAGAAGTGAACAGGGGATGAGGAGAGAGTAGGAGCTAGAGCCCAAGAAGAGAAGTGAGAGAGACAAGGAAGAAGAATACCAGAGGGCACACCAAAAACCACCAGAGGGCACACCAAAGACCACCAGAGGGCACACCAAAGAGCACCAGAGGGCACACCAAAGAGCACCAGAGGGCACACCAAAGACCACCAGAGGGCACACCAAAGAGCACCAGAGGGCACACCAAAGAGCACCAGAGGTGGAGTTTCCAAAGTTTAACAAGCAAACGTGCCGAGTTAAACAACCACAGAAAAAAACAAGGCTCTGCTTCCTTTCTGCTAATAAAGTCCGATTACAAAACACGGTGATGAAGAAGCATAAATAGAGCTACCCCAGTCATAGTAGGCTACCTAATGCTGGGCTCAAAGCATCTTGAAGCGCTTTTTACTCGCACACATTACAGAGAACCGATTAACAAATTCTCCCAAAATGCACACTCCCACCCAGAACTACCACAAAAAACAAAAAACAAAAATAATAAAGTAGCCAAAGCCAGACGAAGAAGTGCACGAGGCAGGACCACACTTGAATCAAAATGAAGAGATGTTTATGAAGTTAGTGGGGAAAGGGGAATGGGAGTGGATGCCGGGGTAGAGGATACGGCCAGGGCGACTCAGTGGGTTTTTGGCTCAGAGTCTAAGGGATGGCCAGTCGTGAACGGGGTTGGAGGAACTAGTTGGACAGGATCAGGGTGATGCGATTCAGTTGCTGGCAGGCGAGGATGCTTGATAGCTTGATGGATAAGGGGCCGATCGTGGACCCCTGTTGGACCTCTTTAACCAGGAGTGAGGAGACGACTTCAGGCTCTGTTCAGGCTGATTGGAAATTGAGGCAGGTATGGGGAGTGGAGGGTTGGGTGGTGATGCCTGGGTGGAACCCGAGGTTTAGGCCACACAACAGGTAGCTAGTTCTTTAGTTAGTTCTCTTCTAACTGTTCACAGTGAGATCGCAGGTACAAATGAGGCATGTTGTTGGTTTGGTCTTACGTAGGTGTTCATAATTAGTGACATGGTTTACAGGTTAGTTCCTGTGGGTAGAGGAGAATTGGTTATGATTCTGTGTGGTCCTCCTCCTGAATTTTTGTTAATACTTAACATCATAAAAACCCACATCACAAACCGGAGAGGAAAAACTAAACTCACGCAAAACGGAGCCCGACAATGCTGCATGAAACTAAACAAACAAAACGGCGAAATAATCTAGGGGTAATCAATCTCGGACGAGCGCCCAATATGTTGCTTAAAAAAAAGAGAAAATGTCACAATATAGACCTAGAAACAAAGGGAGGTACAGAGGAGAGAGAGAAATGAAAGAGATGCATAGAAGGAGATGGAGAGGGAACAGAGGCGTGAGAGTGGTATGAAAAAAGGGGAAAGAGGGAAGTAGGAGGAGCAGAAGTGTCTTAAAAATAGAGGATAGGTCACCTGTTTGATGTGAGGTGAGAGTAAACAGGTAAGAGTGAGGAGAGAGGTCACAGTAAACAGTTCTGCTACCTGCTTTGTATACAATTCATCACTACCTACTTCTGTATACGATTCGGCTCTCTTCCATCTGTCAATGGGGCAGGCATACAGGGGCGGCTTCACGCTCCTTTCCGTCTTTCTCTCTTGCTCTCTCACTTACACACACACAAAATACAAACACAGACTATCTCTCTCTCTCTGTCTCTCTCTCTCTCACACACACACATGCACACAAAGCAAAACAAAAAAACACACATTTTCTCAAATCATGACATAGCCTGGCAGGCACACAATGAAGACCATAGACACATACACACACATACATAAAGGAAGTGATGCTGGAGCATAGATGGCAAATGATAAATTGAACAAACACACACACACGCACATGCGCACGCACGTACACACACATACACACGCACACACACAAACACATCCTGGGCAGAGGGAATGCTCATGTAGTCCCCAGGGCTAAGGAGTAAGGAGTGGGTCTTCACAAGCCTGGGGCTGTTTACGCTGAAAAAGGTCTGCTTCAGCATGGCCATCGGGGTCGCCGGCCGGCCAACGTCCCCGGCAGCCGGGACCCGGGTTCGCCCTGTCGCTTAGAGACCACAGCAGGGGCCCCGCTCCATTACAGACCCCTCTCTGATCCAATAAGGCATGGTGGGTTCTGGTCTTGAACCCCCAACCGTCTCCAAGGTGCAGGCCGAGCAATGCGATTAAAGGAGAGAGCAGACAGATGGATACTGCACCAAATCAAAATAATTTGCACACTTGCTATCAAACCAGTACAGACACAACTGTGTGTGTGTGTGTGTGTGTGTGTGTGTGTGTGTGTGCGCGCGCGCGCGCGCGCGCGTGTGTGCGTGCGTGCGTGCGTGTGCATTTATCCACAAACCAAGCAAACCTAGCCAGGAGAAGAGACCCAGATCGTAGAGGAAAAAAGCAGGACTTACACAGCTCCGTCGGTCTTTGGCATGCATGCTGCGTAAGCTGGTTCCATAGTTTTTTTTATATTCAAGGCAAAATTAAAACATAAAATACAGGTAAAAAGGGAAAATAAACTGCTAGGGGGAAAAAAACTGTTCCAGTAGGAGTGAAACTCCACGACTCTGCAACTCCTTTGCACACAGTCAAGACATTGTAATTTATTCGGAGCTCAAAACATGCGGTGTGACAAAAACCTCCACAGAGGCAAATTCAACAAACAATCATATGGGAACAAATGAAAGCTTATAATAATGATTCACAGAAAATTCTCAGTTCTCACATACGTTCAATATATAATGCAAGTTTAATAATGTACATAGATCATTATGACAAGTTTCCTGTTACAGTAAAATCAGGACTGCAGCTACAGTGCTTTCTGCTGTTATAGATAAATAGATTTTATTAGGTCAAAACAACGACTGATTTCTGATAATAAACAATGACAAAGGAGATTTTAAAAAATCTCTCCCTTGCTGGTAAACCACAGCACTGGAACCATGACAGTGACCCAGAGGAGGGGAGCGGTGGTGTGCTATGAGGTTAATGGGCTCTACCGTGGAAAGGTTTATCATGTTAGAGGTTGTGGGAGGAGAAATCACTTCCTCCCACGGTGCTGCTGCTTTAGATGGAATTAAAACTTTGACCCACTGGCTGATCTGAAATTACAGCTCAGAACTTAATGGATTTTGGGAGTTCAGTGGTGTAGTAGTGGGGCAGGGAAGGTCGGGGTTGAACAAAATATGCAAAATATGCAAGAAACAAAGTAGATCAACACAGTGACGGCGCCAGGAACTTTTCTCTCCCTGGGCTAAGGGTGGGCTAGGTCAATACATGGGGGTGCTAAGGTTAGCTGTGTTTCCCCCAGGATGGCTTTTGTGTGTGCGCCGGGGGGCTGCACAAGTGGCAGAGCATCCATACAACAGTAAGAATTGTATAATTCTGTAAATTGAAATGGCATTATAAATGTCATTTGGCTTCATCAATACGAGTACTTAAAAATATCAGACATCAAAGAAAATAATACACCGGAAAATAATGAAAAAGGATGTGAGAAGAGAGGATAAATGATCAGTGTAACGTTATGTCAAAAAAGATGGCTAAAATGTCGTTGTTTAACCGCTGCTCTGTGATTGGGACATTTAGGAGTTTCATTATCTAACGAAGATCGCAAACTTTGAGAAGAGTCTGGCTGCAGACATCCACCGTGAAGCCCCACGTCCACCGCCAGGCCCCTCGGGGCCTGAGCATGGACCTGGAAGTTGCGTCATGTGCCCTGGCGTCACTTCCGACTACGTGCATGGACCTTTTCGTTACTTCCCCATTCTGTTTGCAGAACACACTAAACGAGCCGGACGTGTCTTCATTTGTCCAAGCAAGTTTGTTATTTTTTCTAATAAGTGGATTTCAACGAGCCGACATCTGCCAACAAGGTAAATGATGCCAATGTACTGTTGGAACCAATGACGTTAACGTTAAACAGCAGACAACAACTTAATACTAGGAGTTGGCTAGCTAGCTCAAGTTACCAAATCAGCACTAATGTTACTAACTTGTATGTTGTTTTTTCCATTGCTATGTTTATTTGTAGCGCAGCAAACGTTTGCAATCATGATAAGTCATGAATCATAATGTTTGTGTAACGTAACTAGCTAACGTAAGCTAACGTTAAGTAGTAGCTAGCTTTCTAGCCATTAGTGTTTGTCTAATGGCAGTTAAGTAACGACATACTTTATATATTGTTTGTTTTACAAACATTAGCACTAAAATTAATATCAGTTTTATGTGTGTTGCTAATGTAACGTTAACGTTATGTATGTAACGTTAGCCGCCTACTGTAGTTAGATGCCAGCTCTCTGTTCTCAAGTCGGTCTTTTAACGTTTGCTTGTTATTATTGGCAATCATTATTTGTACGAACATATTAAGTTATTGTACTGTATTAAATAGAGCCATTTTAAATGTTATTGTACTTATTCTGTTATGTTTTTTTCTTTCTTTTTTTTTTTTTTTACAGATGCATCATTCCATTCTCCAGGGCAATTCAAATTTAGAACTTGACAGATGCACAACCTGCTGCAATTTATATCACTGTCCACTTTGCCTGACCTTCAAACCCACAAAACTTAATCGATTAAAGTCTCATGTATATTTCCATCTAAAACATGCACTGACTTTCAAATGTATGTTTGTTTAAACAATTGTTAGATTTTAGTAATTTCAAAGTGTGTTTAGCAACATGTTTCAGTTTGAAGTAGAATCTGTATGCCCCAACATATTAGAGACTTAGGTGCTGAACGGCCTGGGAAATGAGCTATGTTAATTTCCTCCCCCTCCCGCATTGTTAAGTACTCATTGTCACCTGCATGAATGCCCCCCCGAGTTTCCTGGGAATCCTAGCCTGGTAGAATAACGTGTGAAATAAAGTTATTGATCTAAGCCCTGAGACAGGAAACTAGGAAGAAGAACCAGAGATAGGAGTGAAGTAACATAGCCACAAGACTTCCCTGTCTAGCCTACCTTTTGTTATCACCTACATGACATTTCCTGTTTTCTGTGTATAAATGCTGGGCCGGTTTGGAGTGTAAGTAATGTTAGACTAGAAGCTGACATAAACATCATGCTAATAAAGAAGTTATGGCTACTGTCTTTCATCACAGAACCGATTCAAGACCCTCTTATTTCTTGAACGTAATTGCAAGTACCGGCAACGAACAGAAGTGTCATTGAGAAATACAAAGCAATTCTTCACCATTTAAACAATTAGATGGTGTAAGATATTCGTACTGTCAACAAGATGCATTATGGTTAATTTGTAAGTTAGTGGACACTTTCATGCAAGACAGTCCAAAAGTGTTTTCCAGCTGCCCCGTGTCCTGGGAATGGAGGAGAGCGAGGTGGCCAACGCCCTCATTGCATACACCCGGCTCGCTGACGTGGTTGGGGAAGCAGAGCACAACGAGATTGTGGGACCATTTGTTTTTATTTTCAGTAACCAGCAGGATATGGAGCGATTCTTAATTGAAATTGTGGACCACAGGTGTTACATAATTTTCTGTCTTCTTCCCTTACAGCCTGTAAGGACTACTCGTGTTATATAGTGTACATAAATATATGTATAGTTTTAGATTGCATGGGTGTTCAGTGTGTCGTGTAAGTTCTTATTGGTTGTACTTTTTTCCCTTTGTTATTTTCTTATTAGACTATTGATATTCCAAAAAAAATTAAAGAATTTTACAAATTATTAATTTGTGTGGTTGCTAAAGTCTATGGCTGCCTAATCTGTTCTTCTGTCATTCCATCATTTTGGGTTATTTGTACTTTTAAAGTTCCCTGATAGACTATCATATAAAGTGATGAAGAAAATGTTAGCCATATTCCCTATTCCTATATCACACACACCTCAGCACAAATAAACCTTGCATAAGGTCATGGAATCTGTCCATGGTTCTGCAATGCTTAAAACATGCCTTCTGTCAGAAATTGTACAGTGCTGCACAATCATTTGTATTTAGTGTTGCAGTGTTTAATGGTATGGACAAAGAGTTCAACATTGGGAACAGTCTGCTGGCTTGTATTGAGATGCCTATTATACCTCAAAATAACATTTTTAAAAATCTAGCAAGGTTCATAATATACATATAAACCCTTAGATCACTACTGAGTTTGTAAATTAAGTTTGGAACTGTGACGACTCCATAGTTGGATACATCAATAATGTCGATGAAGCTGTAGTGTAGACTTGCAGTGACTGCTAGTAGGTGTGGCTGAATCATGTTGAAAGCACTGAGGATGTAGTAGTACTTTATTGATCCCACAATGGGAAATTTCTTCTTCAATCGTTACACTCCAGTAATACACAGTAAATATAACACGTGTACATTCTTACAGGGAAGCCAGACCAGAGAAGGGATCAGCTATTCTTTTGTTAAAGTGGACAGTGATACAATTTGCAGCAGGTTGTGCATCTGTCAAGTTGTAAATTTGAATTTCCCTGTAGAATGGAATGATGCATCTGTAAAAAAAAAAAAACATAACAGAATAAGTACAATAACTTAACACGTTCGTACAAATAATGATTGCCAATAATAACATTACATGTTGGCTATCTGTTACATACATAACGTTAACGTTACATTAGCAACACACATAAAACTGTTTGTAAAACAAACAATATATAAAGTATGTCGTTACTTAACTACCATTGGACAAACACTAATGGTTAGAAAGCTAGTTACTACTTAACGTTAGCTTACGTTAGCTAGTTACGTTACACAAACATTATGATTCATGACTTATCACGATTGCAAACGTTTGCTGCGCTACAAATAAACAGCAATGGAAAAAACAACATACAAGTTGGTCACATTAGTGTTAATTTGGTAACGTGAGCTAGCTAGCCAACTCATAGTATTAAGTTGTTGTCTGCTGCTTAACGTTAACGTTATTGGTTTCAACATAACATTGGCATCATTTACCTTGGTGGGAGTTGTCGGCTCGTTGAAATCCATTTATTACGAACAGAACAAATTTGCATCGACAAAAGGTGATGCGTCCGGCTCATCTGTTGTGTTCGCAAACAGAATGGGGAAATAACGAAAAGGTCCATGCATGTGGTCGGAAGTGACGCCAGGGCACATGACGCAACTTCCAGGTCCATGCTCAGGCCCCGAGGGGCCTGGCGGTGGACGTGGGGCTTCACGGTGGATGTCTGCAGCCAGACTCTATTGCAAACTTTACTTATGAGTTAGTTACGCTCCTTGGCGTGTTTCATAAACTGCACCGTAACGTTTGCGTTTTTGTATTATCAGAACAGCTTCCACTGTCACCATTCTCCCCCATTTAATTTAGGCTTAGCTTATTTAGCTACATGGAATTAATATGAGATCTTTAACGTTACCTGACCATTTTTTGGAGGCAAGCTGTAATGTTCCGCTCCCTTCCTGTTCGTTTTCTGTATTTTCCTGTTTTCCCTCCGTGTCATGTTGGATCCTTTTGTCCGTGTTTTCCCCGCTGCTGCGGTCTGGGCGTTTCCTTCCCTGTCTTGTTCGTTTGGTTGTCTCACTTCCGCCTTTTCACTCCGTCCCCCCTCGTTGCATGCATTCCCTCACCTGGTGTCTTGTAATCACTCCTGCTGATTTTCCACACCTGTCCCTTGTTTAGTTCTATTATTAACCTCACTATTTAGTCCTTCGGCTGGCTGCCAGTCGGCGCCAGTTCGTTAACGTTCGTCACCCGGTGTTCATGCTCGTTGTTTTCCTGGTCGTGTTAAAGAGAACTACTCGCTTGGTCGGGGAATATTATCCCCGTGCAGCTTGGGTTCGGCTCCTAACTACAGTCTGGTAGTTAACCACCCCGTCAATTCTTGTCGTGCATGCAGCTAACCTGTTTCCCTTCTCCTCCATCTAACCCAGCTCCCATTCACCCGTGGCAGTGTTCGTTTCCCCCCGTTATCGTTGTGTGTGTTGCGGTACCTCCACCTCCAGCTCGTGTAGGCTCCGGGAGAGCTTGCTACCTGGCTACCCTCCAGTTGTTCCTGTCCGACCGAAGAAGCCAACAAGTTCTTCGGCACCGGCTCCTGGAGCTCTGGAGACAGTCAGCTCCTTCCGGACCTACCGCAGCTACGCCACACAACCCATCTCTGCCGTGCTTCACCAACCACCTCCCTCTCAAACCCTGCACCTCCGTGAGAACCTCCCGGTCATTCCCGTGCCTTCCCTTGCACTAACCCTACCTTTTGTTTTTGTTCTGTACCGGTGCAGTCAATCCGGTCCAGTTCCTGTCCTGCCGTAGTGAGCCGCTCCCCAGCAATTCCAGTCCAGGTGTGAGTCTCGCACCTACCTGTCCAGTCCAGTTCCGGTTTGGAACAAATCCGTTCCAGACCATTGTTCCAGTGTGGACCTCCCGGTCCAGTTCCAGTCCAGTCCAGTTCCGGTTTGGAACGAATCCGTTCCAGACCCCTTGTTCCAGTGTGGACCTCCCGGTCCAGTTCCAGTCCAGTCCAGTTCCAGTCCAGTCCAGTTCCGGTTTGGAACAAATCCGTTCCAGACCCCAGTTCCAGTGTGGACCTCCCGGTCCAGTTCCAGTCCAGTCCAGTTCCGGTTTGGAACAAATCCGTTCCAGACCCGTGTTCCAGTGTGGACCTTCCGGTCCAGTTCCAGTCCAGTCCAGTTCCGGTTTGGAACAAAACTGTTCCAGACCCAGATTCCGGTGTGGACCTCCCGGTCCAGTTCCTGTCCAGTCCAGTTCCGGTTTGGGAACGAAACATTCCAGGCCTGCCAGTCCAGCTCCGGCTTGGAGCAGCCCGTCCCGGGCTACATACTGTTCCTGTGTGATATCGTGTTTTTTCCCCTCTTGTACAGTGTTGGGACTACCCCAACACTTAATTTATTAAACACCCTCTTTGTGAATCTGTCTCCTGGTCGTTGCACTTGGGTTCGTCCCGTTTCTGGTTCGTAACAGAACGAACTGGCCAAAAATCATGGACCCAGCCGACCTAGAGCAAATTCGCCACGCCTTCTCCTGCCAAACTGCGGTCAGCGACCAACAGGGCCGACGTTTGGATGACGTGCTGGAGGTGCTGAGGGTCATCACGGAGCAAGTAGCACAGCTAGCGCTTCACCAGCCGCTTCCGCGTATTCCTGTGGGCCCTACACCGCCCGCGCCGGACCCGCCGGTGGATCCTTCTGTGCCCACTTCTCTCCGTGAGCCCCGCGTTCAACACCCAGAATTATACCGCGGGGAATTGGGAAAGTGTCGCGAATTTTTGATGAAATGCGACATTGTATTCCGGATGCAGCCCTCCTCCTTCGCCTCCGACCCATGTAAGATCGCCTTCATTATGAGCAGTTTGGGAGGTGGTGCCCTGGAGTGGGCTACATCCATTTGGGACAGCCAAGCCTCGCTCTGCATCAACTTCGCCGCCTTCACTGCTGAGATGCGGCGAGTGTTCGATCACCCTACCTGTGGGCGGGACGCAACACAACGCCTACTTCGGGTCCGTCAAGGAAGCCGCAGTGTCGCGGAAATGGCAATACAATTCCGTACCCTCGCAGCGGAGTCCGGATGGAATGACACCGCCCTTCAGGGGGCTTTCCGCCAGGCGCTTAGCGAAGAATTAAAGGACCAACTTGCCACCCGTGAGGAATCAACGTCACTCAATTGCCTTATTAGCCTGGCCATCGCTATTGACAACCGACTCCGTATCCGGTCCCGTGAGCGAGGGGGGAACTCCGGTCATCAGCATCAACATCAACAACACACTCGCTCGCACCCTTCTGCCTCTGGATCCAGGGCGGCGTCTGGTGTCTCTGAGGAAGAGCCCATGCAACTGGGCAGAGTTGCGGTCAACGCCGAAGAGCGCCAACGTCGCCTGCGATCAAGATCTTGTTTTTACTGTGGCAAACCAGGCCACCAGATCGCCTCATGCCCCATTCGCCCAAAAGAATAGGCTCGCCAGTAAAACTGGGCGTACTGACGAGCCCAATCATACCTTGCCATGCAGCTCAGAATCGCCTGGTCTTCAAGGCCACTCTCCTTTGGGGGGACAAGTCCGAAGTTTCGTCGGCCCTTATCGACTCTGGGGCCGACGCCAACTTTATGGACATCACCTTCGCCAGGAGGGCCGGCATCCCCACGGATCTACTACCCTCTCCCATCACTGCCTTTGCGTTAGACGGGAGAGGTCTGGGGTTAGTCACCCACTCCACCGTTCCCGTACAGCTCGTGTTATCCGGCAATCATAGGGAGAGTATTCAACTTCTGCTCATTAATTCGCAACAATCCCCCATAGTTTTGGGTCAGACCTGGCTCCGCCTTCACAACCCTCATATCGACTGGCAAGCCGGTCGTATCCTGGCGTGGAGCAGCCACTGCCTGGCTAGCTGTCTCCGTTCCGCTCTCCCCCCTCCGGGGTCCAAGAATTCCAGCACCAACTTACCCGAACCCGATCTGTCCAACGTCCCCAAGCAATATCACGACCTCTCCCTCACCTTCTCCAAATCACGCGCTCTGTCCCTACCTCCTCACCGACCCTACGATTGTTGTATCGACCTGCTGGCAGGAGCCAAGCTCCCGTCGGGTCGTCTCTACAGTCTGTCGGGCCCGGAGAAACTCTCCATGGAGGAGTATATTCATGAGTCCCTCGCCTCGGGCATCATCCGCCCTCCTCTTCTCCTGTTGGTGCTGGGTTCTTTTTTGTGGGGAAAAAGGACGGCTCACTACGGCCCTGCATCGACTACCGAGGGCTAAACCAAATAACCATCCGCAACAAATATCCTCTTCCCCTTATTAATACTGCATTTGAACCCCTCTCGCAGGCCGTCATTTTTACAAAGCTCGACCTCCGTAATGCGTACCACTTGGTGCGTATACGGGAGGGGGATGAATGGAAGACTGCCTTCAATACCCCGTTGGGCCACTACGAGTACCTAGTGGTCCCCTTCGGCCTTACTAACGCCCCGGCAGTCTTTCAGGGCATGGTAAATGACGTCCTGCGAGACCTGTTGGGGAAAACTGTGTTTGTTTATATCGATGACATTTGATTTTTTCTAAGTCCCCTCAGGAGCACATTCTCCATGTCCGGGAGGTTCTCAGCGTCTGCTGGAAAACCAGCTCTTTGTCAAAGCAGAGAAGTGCTCCTTCCACGTCTCCTCAGTCCCGTTCCTCGGCTTCATCATCGAGGAGGGCAGCATCCGGGCGGATCCTGCCAAGATCAAGGCGGTGACAGAATGGCCCCAACCCACCTCTCGTAAGCACCTACAACAGTTCCTTGGTTTTGCCAATTTTTACCGTAGATTTATCCGTAATTACAGTGTCATTGCTGCTCCCCTAACCAAACTCACCTCCACTGCTTTTTCTTTTTGTTGGAACTCCGAGGCTCAGCTCGCGTTTGAACGCCTTAAGACTCGGTTTTCCTCAGCCCCTATTCTTTGTCACCCTGACCCTACCCGCCAATTTACGATTGAGGTGGATGCCTCCGACACCGGCGTGGGGGCCATTCTGTCCCAACGAGCCCGCCTTGGACAACAAGCTCCATCCCTGTGCTTTCTTCTCCCGGAGGCTGTCCTCCGCCGAGCGGAACTATGATGTCGGGGATCGGGAGCTTCTGGCCATCAAGCTGGCTCTTGAGGAGTGGCGCCACTGGCTGGAGGGGGCAGGTAACCCCTTTATTGTTTTAACTGACCACCAAAACCTCATTTATTTAAAATCTGCTAAGAGGCTGAATGCCAGACAGGCGAGGTGGTCATTATTCTTTGCCCGATTCAATTTTTCTGTGTCCTACCGCCCCGGTTCCCGCAATATCAAGGCGGATGCCTTATCCCGTGTTTTTTTCCCTTCCCTCCAGTCCTGCTGACCCCGAGTCCATTCTACCGGCTTCCTGTATGGTGGCTGCGGTCTCGTGGAGGATTGAGGAGATTGTGAGGTCCGCCCAGACTTCCCACCCTGACCCCCGTAGTAACCCTAACTCCTCCCTGTTTGTTCCCAACCCCGTCCGCTCCCAGGTCCTTGAGTGGGTTCACGCCTCCTGTCTGGCGTGCCACCCAGGTGTTGCCAGAACGACCACCCTCGTCAGGAGGAGTTTTTGGTGGCCCCACGCTCAAGGAGGATACCCGTGCCTTTGTCCTGGCCTGCGCGGTGTGCGCCAGGAGCAAGGCTTCCCACCAGCCTCCCTCTGGTCTTCTCCTTCCCCTCCCTGTTCCGGGCCGTCCTTGGAGCCACATTGGCGTAGACTTCGTCACCGGTCTACCATTGTCAGAAGGCAACTCCGTCATTCTGACAATTGTGGACCGGTTCTCCAAGGCGGTTCACTTTGTTCCCCTCCCTAAGCTCCCGTCCGCCCTCGAAACTGCGGAGCTCCTGGTGTCTCATGTGGTCAGGCTGCACGGGATCCCATCGACATTGTGTCGGACCGTGGGCCCCAATTCTCCTCCCAGGTGTGGAAGGCGTTCTGTGTAGCCCTGGGGGGCCTCGGCCAGTCTGTCGTCTGGTTTTCATCCCCAGTCTAACGGCCAGGCAGAGAGGGCGAACCAGGACCTGGGGGCCGCCCTGCGGTGCGTCACTGCACGCAATCCCGCCTCCTGGAGCCGTTTTCTTCCCTGGGTAGAGTACGCCCATAACTCTCTTAAGAGTGCGTCTACAGGGTTGTCCCCGTTCGAGTGCTCATTAGGCTACCAACCTCCTCTCCTGTCGGCCCAGGAGGCTGAGGTAGCAGTCCCCTCCGTCAAATCCCACATCCTCAAGTGCAAACGCGTGTGGAGACTTGCACGCACCGCACTCCTGCGCTCGAATGCCCGTTCCCAACGTCTGGCGGACCTGCACAGGACCGCAGCCCCCAAGTACAGAGCCGGTCAGCAGGTCTGGCTTTCTACTTCCAACATTTCCCTTCCCTCCTCCTCTAAAAAACTTCGGCCCCGTTTTATTGGTCCCTTCCCTGTTGTTTGTCTCATTAACCCGGTTTCTGTTAAACTCTCCCTCCCCTCCTCCCTCAAGGTCTACCCCGTTTTTCATGTGTCACAGATCAAGCCTGTCGCCTCCAGCCCCCTCAGTGCCCCTACCCTCCCTCCTCCACCCGTCCGGGTCATCGACAACGCCCAGGCCTACACGGTGGACCACATCATCGACATCCGCCGTAAAGGTCGGGGCTTTCAATACCTCGTGGACTGGGAGGGGTATGGTCCTGAGGAGCGGTCGTGGCTCCACAGGAGCCTCATCCTGGATCAATCATTGATCCAGGATTTCCACAGTCGCTTCCCTCTTAAGACCAGGCCGCCAGGTACGCCAGGGGGCGTACGTTGAGGGGGGGGTACTGTAATGTTCCGCTCCCTTCCTGTTCGTTTTCTGTATTTTCCTGTTTTCCCTCCGTGTCATGTTGGATCCTTTTGTCCGTGTTTTCCCCCGCTGCTGCGGTCTGGGCGTTTCCCTTCCCTGTCTTGTTCGTTTGGTTGTCTCACTTCCGCCTTTTCACTCCGTCCCCCCCTCGTTGCATGCATTCCCTCACCTGGTGTCTTGTAATCACTCCTGCTGATTTTCCACACCTGTCCCTTGTTTAGTTCTATTATTAACCTCACTATTTAGTCCTTCGGCTGGCTGCCAGTCGGCGCCAGTTCGTTAACGTTCGTCACCCGGTGTTCATGCTCGTTGTTTTCCTGGTCGTGTTAAAGAGAACTACTCGCTTGGTCGGGGAATATTATCCCCGTGCAGCTTGGGTTCGGCTCCTAACTACAGTCTGGTAGTTAACCACCCCGTCAATTCTTGGTCGTGCATGCAGCTAACCTGTTTCCCTTCTCCTCCATCTAACCCAGCTCCCATTCACCCGTGGCAGTGTTCGTTTCCCCCCGTTATCGTTGTGTGTGTTGCGGTACCTCCACCTCCAGCTCGTGTAGGCTCCGGGAGAGCTTGCTACCTGGCTACCCTCCAGTTGTTCCTGTCCGACCGAAGAAGCCAACAAGTTCTTCGGCACCGGCTCCTGGAGCTCTGGAGACAGTCAGCTCCTTCCGGACCTACCGCAGCTACGCCACACAACCCATCTCTGCCGTGCTTCACCAACCACCTCCCTCTCAAACCCTGCACCTCCGTGAGAACCTCCCGGTCATTCCCGTGCCTTCCCTTGCACTAACCCTACCTTTTGTTTTTGTTCTGTACCGGTGCAGTCAATCCGGTCCAGTTCCTGTCCTGCCGTAGTGAGCCGCTCCCCAGCAATTCCAGTCCAGGTGTGAGTCTCGCACCTACCTGTCCAGTCCAGTTCCGGTTTGGAACAAATCCGTTCCAGACCATTGTTCCAGTGTGGACCTCCCGGTCCAGTTCCAGTCCAGTCCAGTTCCGGTTTGGAACGAATCCGTTCCAGACCCCTTGTTCCAGTGTGGACCTCCCGGTCCAGTTCCAGTCCAGTCCAGTTCCAGTCCAGTCCAGTTCCGGTTTGGAACAAATCCGTTCCAGACCCCAGTTCCAGTGTGGACCTCCCGGTCCAGGTTCCAGTCCAGTCCAGTTCCGGTTTGGAACAAATCCGTTCCAGACCCGTGTTCCAGTGTGGACCTTCCGGTCCAGTTCCAGTCCAGTCCAGTTCCGGTTTGGAACAAAACTGTTCCAGACCCAGATTCCGGTGTGGACCTCCCGGTCCAGTTCCTGTCCAGTCCAGTTCCGGTTTGGGAACGAAACATTCCAGGCCTGCCAGTCCAGCTCCGGCTTGGAGCAGCCTCGTCCCGGGCTACATACTGTTCCTGTGTGATATCGTGTTTTTTCCCCTCTTGTACAGTGTTGGGACTACCCCAACACTTAATTTATTAAACACCCTCTTTGTGAATCTGTCTCCTGGTCGTTGCACTTGGGTTCTCTGGTTCGTAACACAAGCTCTTCTTATTAGCTGAAGTCGAGATGACGAAGATTGAAAATGATCATTTAGCTAATTTAGGTTAGTTATTCGCTTTCCAAATCTACTCATCTGTGCATGGCCAAGCAGCCAATGTTGTGAGATTAGTCTACCGCCAATCAAAACACTGTAGTTTACACTTGTGAGTTGCTACCTAGGGAGGTCCACACACTCCACAAATCTGTTGAGTATTTGATCATTTCCGAAGACGGATCACATAGAGAGCTTATGCGAACACATTGTCTATTGATTTTAAAATGATAGTAAATTAGTTTTCAAACAATGACGTTTCCATTTAATATTTTTTAACGTGGTGGCGAACTCTGTAGGCCTGATGTATTGTAAACTATGGGAAACACTGGTTTGCTAACGTTAGAAATCAGTTTACGTTATTGTGTCATTTGCGTGAGTTCCCTACACACACACACCCCCACATCCGTAGCCTACGTCATAGCATAGGCTACATACGCTGCGGCTGCGTAGCCAGGGTGAATATCAGAAAGGGATTAGAATTGTTGATTTACTTTTATATATTTTTTTATTATAATTATAAAAATGTTATTAAAATTCCTGGGGGGGCTAAACTGGGGCTAAGCAAATTTGTGACGGGGCTATAGCCCACCCATGCCCAGGTGTAGCGCCGTCCATGGATCAACATATTGTTTTTATACACTATCATACAATTCCCATGGAGATCCACACCAATCAGTTTAAACTCCATGGGAATTGTATGATAGTGTATAAAAACAATAATATGTTGATCTATTTTGTTTTACATGCAGTGCACTAGTTACCATGCTGCACATGCAGTCCTTTTGACCAGAGTTTAAAGAAAATTTTAGGTCCTTGCTGAAAGGTCTAAACTTTAAGTTGCGATGAGTTGCAGAAAATTAACTTAGTCATTAAATGGGTCACGGTCTCGTGATGCTTGTGAACCGTTGTCCTAGAGGATGACCAATGGGGTTCTGCCTGCAGTGATTTACCTCTGCATTTTAAATGCAATCTTCTCTGAGCACTGTCTGATTTTAAATAGTGGAGATACAGGTGTAACTGCCTTAAGCCGAATTGCCCATTTGGCCTGCAGTAGCCTGGAGGGCAGTTCACAGGACTCTGCTCTTAACCAGACTCATCGTTTTCCTGGCTAACAAAAAACAAAACACTGCATGTACCACCACACTCTTTGCAACGGTTGTTGAGTCATTGCTCTGACATGATTTGATAAACAATCCCAAATTAATGATAATGTCGTAGCAAGTCCTTGTGAGATTAGACAAATCAAACAGCAAAGCTAAACACCACTTAAAAACAAAGGAAAACACAGATGAGAGGAACGCTGCACAACGACTCCCTCTTCCCTCCTCAGCTGGTGATGTCATTGGTCATCCATGTTCAGAGATTCACAGCAATGCCCCCCCCCCCCCCCACACACACCTGTAAGAGTTTGAGACCCATCCCCCCCAAGCATTCTCCAACAAGAAATGACACCAGTTGCAAGTTGCTTACAAGTAGTTTCCTCCAATTTTATGAAAGTAGATCAATGGGCAAATTAATGGCTTTTTCTGCTGCCGTGGCTTGTTGCCATGGCATTCTGCTAGTGTGACCCAAACAGCTGTTCTTCGAGATCAAAGGGTCTGCCACATTGCACTCTAAAAACATGGACATTTCATTTAAACTAGCCAGGCTCTAATGGCTAATTTCCCTAGCCACTTGTGTTCTTCACCTGACTGGCAGAAGTCAGTTATTTACAGAGGGAAGCGTGAAGGTACCTGACAGGCATCCATAATCCATTGTACTGTGAGGTCACGTGGCACAGAGTTGCAGTCTTTTAGCTCCCAGCATTAACGCTGGACACGGTTAACCTGCCTCAGCAGTCCTCAGCAAAATGTCAAGAAACGTTTAAGAATATTTTTGAAAGTTTTGGAACCCCTGGAGTAAGGGGATTTGTATGTAATTGACTGCTTTTGCTGACAATAAGTTCTGGCAAAAGACACTTTGGGGCAGCTCTAACAGGGAATGTCACCAAGTTAATGAGTTTCACAGGATGTACAAGGAAGTTATGTACCTTCCATGTAGGATCTATGGACTTTATGTGTGTGCTTTATAAATCTAATACTTTCCCTGAGGGAAAATGTCAAGGATTAGTTTATTTGTTTTTGTATTCTGAGGATGATTTGTGATTTTCTGGGGAGCCTTAAAATAACATTTGACCTTATCAACTATGCACCCAAATACACATAATAAATGAAAGTACAGTGGTATGCAAAGGTTTGGGCACCCTTTGCCAATTTGCATGTTTTGTTGAATCTCAAAAAATTTCCCCTAAAGACCCCCTCCGCTCAAAAACGTGTTTTTTTAATAATTAAATCCTCTTGGAAGCATGACTTTAACTATATAGACTGATATTTGTGCAGAACTTGTCACCTGAGCACTGTGTTAACATTCTTACATTTTAAAGGCAGATCTTCTCCGTACTTCTCAGAAATCTGAGTTGGTATCGTACCGTGCATGTACGAGCACAATTTATGATGTCAGAAATTTGTAGAACCAATCAGGATCCATGATGCTAAGACATGCAAGTTACAGCAGGGCGGCATGATAGGCTGAGACAGCGCACAGAAAAGCTGACTGGTTGTGAAAGTTGGTTTGTTACAATGACAGACTGTACAGTTTTAGGATGCAATCCCGAGGTAGTAGCTTTGTTACACTCGTTACCAAAGTAGCCCAGTCTAAAACAGAAATGGTTGGATTTTATTCATAAAAATCATATGGATGCGCCTGATAGCATAGAGAGAATCTGTGTTTGTAGCACACATTTTACAGATGACTGCATGCTTCCAGAAACTAATGCAAAAGTTGATGGGTTTTGCAAAAATGCTGATTTTGAAACCAGATGCCATGCCAACCATATACCGGGACCACCGCAGCAAGTGGGAGTCAACAACATGTAATAGTTATCCATTTTATTGACCAACGTCTGAAAAACTTGGCAAATGTAATTTAGGCTACGGTTACACTAGTCACTTCAAACAATTTCTGGAATTGGAATTCCAACATCTGATCACACCAGATTTGAGTTGTGTCCACGTTTGACATATTTTCAAATAGGCTATTGCACTTCTGGTTGCATCTGATGTTTCAGTGGAGAGGAGGGTATGGGTCCATGAACGTGCCGGTTTACGTGTGGAAGGGGTGGGGCCATGAGGGCGTTGTCAATTTGCATATTCATAGATTCTGCCATTCTCAATGAGGGTGCAAAAAAGGTGTAGAGATGCTAATAAGCCATTTTCAGTAGTTTATTGAACATTTTTTGGTGGAAAAAAACACATTAAACAAATTATCATTCAATATAGAATATTTTTTCATGGTTTAAAGTTTGTGTGGAGGGGTCCTTTAAAAACTTCTAAGGGAAAATAAGTTAAAATAAGTTAAAGAAGTTAAACCTCAGCAGGGAACACACTTAAAGCATAGATGGGGTTTGGCGTTAAAGTACGGGGGAGCCATTGCAGACGGGGAGGCACCAGAGATCGCGAAACGGGGGGGATTTGCCATCGCCGACCGGGAGCTGTTTCAGATTGCAATTGCGCACCAAGGGGGTGGGGGGGATTGGGCGAGGGAGAATGGCCTCCCTATCAGCCACTAGGTGGGGCCATGCCCCCCCTAATCTCCACCTACAACATAAACATGCATATTTTAACGCGCAATTACTTTTTATTTGCTGAATTTAACAATTTGGGGGAAAAAACAGCAAATGTGGCATGTGAAAAAGTTTGGGCACCCTGTCTGTCAGCACTTAGTAACACCCCCCTTTGGCAGTGATCGCAGCTTCTAAACATTTCTTGAAGCTAGCTAACAGTCTTTCTATTCCTCTTTCTATTTCTATTGGTAGTTGTCGCCAAAGAGTTAAATTTTTGTTTCATCAGTCCACGGCACTTTGTTCCATAAAGTCTCTGGGTTGTGTTGCATACTTCAGGCATTGACTTTTGTGATGAGATCGCAGAAAAAGGTTTCCTTCTGAGAAGATTCACTTCCATGCAGATCATCAACACGGCACAGTAGACCAGTGCACCACTACTCCGGTGTCACTGCAGGTCCTTTGCAGTGATACAGGGGTTTGATAAAATAAAAACCTTTTGTCTATAGCCAATGCTGTTTTTTTGTGATCATAATTTTTTTCATTTCACCACACAGATTCTGATAGATACCCAGGATGTTGAAGGCTATAGCCTATGAAGAAAACAAACCCCACTTTATCTTAAGACAAGAGGACACGCATCTCGTAATAATATCATCCAATGGATGCTACTATTTCAAAAAGTAGTTTATTTCTGCTTTACGTAAGCAAATGTAAACGTGCACCATCAATAGAAAGGGGGAATAATAAAGGGAGGAAGAAAATAGAACAGCTTTGGAACAAATGGAACAAACAGACAAATGGCAGATTGAAACCTAGCAGTCATTTGGTGCAGTCAATGCTCTGAAAACACTGAGAGACTGGCAGCAAATTATAAGACAAATGTTTAATTTCACAGAGGGAGACTGCATCCAAGTTCCTGCCTCTCTCTCTCTCTCTCCCTCTCTCTCTCTTTCTCTCTCTAGTTCTCTCTCGCTCCTGAGCTCCCTCACTCTACCCCTCTTTTTCTCCCTCTCTTTCTCTCTCCATCTTTCTCTCTCAGCCCACTCTCTAGTTCTCCCTCCCTCCTGATCTCTCTCTCTAGAACGTCTTTGTTTTTATGTAATGGTGAAGGTTTTTGTATATCCTATAAAGGAACATAAGAAGTCAAAGTCTCTTTTCTCTCTCCCTCCTTCCCTCTGTCTCTCTTTCCCTCTGTCCATCCCTCTCTTTAGGTCTCCCTCCCTCTCTCTCATTTTCCCTCCTTCCTTCCCTCATCCCTCAAAAGCAGGATCAGGATGGATCTGTAATGTGCACAATTATCACTCCTGCATCCCTGGGCTTCTCACAGCAGCAACACTGTTGGACACCCAACTTAGACCATTACTTTTTTTAAAGTCTCTTCCAGGTTTAACCATAAGCCAGGCCCTCTCAGGTTCCCACAGGCTGTCACAGGTGCTGACCAATAATTTTAGAACAGGGACCGCTTCATAAAATAAGTTCCCGAAATGAGGGGAAATTATTGAATGTTCTTTTGTCCCTAAATTACATGAGAGAGGTTCAGGGGCGATGGGGTGGGGGGCTGAACAAACGAACTGGAAAATTGGAAAGTTTATTAATGGCCCCTGAGGTTTCTATGGTTGATCTACTCCATAATTCTGGTTCAGTGGAGCATTGTCGTCCCACCCCTCCCCACCTCCCGTCACCTGACCAACAAACGCAGCAGGGACTAGATGTCCTATCCCCTAGTGAAGCCACTTCTTCTGTTCTTCTGGTTTTTAGAGCATTTTAGTGGGGTTTCTGCACTGCTCCTGCCTCTTGACCCAGTGGCATGTGATGTCCCTTACAAAACAAAAAAATTGTAACATTTGAATGGATTTCTATGGAAATTGGGGGGTGGGACTAGATTAAGCTGTAAATTACACAGAAATAGTATGGAACCCACAGTTGGCTAAATGGTTGTAAATCATCAAGGGTCTGAGGTATCAAATGAGCCTTGAACCATCACTCTGCTGCCAGATATGCAGTAGATATGGATGGATCACTTTAAGGGTTGTTTCTCATGACTCATTTTCCTATTGAACTCTATGGAAAAATAAGTCAATGTTCCAAACAGGTGTTTTTTGAACTTCCCAGTCCTTTTTTTGCCCCTGTCCCAACTTTTTTGGAACGTGTTGCAGGCATCAAATTCGGAATTAGCGTATATTTATAAAAATCAATAAAGTTGATAAGGTAAAACATTAAAAATCTTTTATTTGTACTGTTTTCAATGAAATATATGTAAAAGAAAATTTGAAAATCACTGCTTTCTGCTTTTATATGTATTTTACATACTGTCCCAACTTCTTTGGAATTGTGGTTTGTAAATAAAATATAGGTATTGGGTATTAAGTAAAATATATAACACTATTATAAACTATACCAATTATTGCCACTTTGGTCTCTGTGGGATGTATCTGAATAATATCAACACAAGCAAAAATGTCAAAATATTTTCATGTTTTGCCAATATATCTGGAGTGCTACGCTAGGAAATATTTATAACCATACTTATTATTCAATGTACAACAGTGTATTTTAATAATGGGAATATGTATTGTAATTGCATATGGAGTAGCGACATAATGTGGTTTAGCCACACAGTTAGTCATAAATGTGTGGGCACTCCAGTCCTAATTACACTAATTAGGGTGCAGAGCACGCTAGGACAGCCAGTCTGGTGCTGTGGCAAAGGGAGGGGAAGCCTGCTGCTTTATTATCATTATAACCATTCCTGTTATTATTTTATTCATGCGTTTTATTCATCTGTTCACAGTCTCCCTCTGAGCTTGGTGGATTTTACTGTCAAACTGTGATTCTCTGAGAAAACATCCCTCTGTTCCTACCACAAATGCTATTTATGTTGTTGCTTTAAAAAAAAAAGAACTTATGCACAATGATAAACTGATTCTGGCAAGTGTTAACCAGCATTATGTATATGCCATTATTTCAGGTGGCTTGGATCGCCGCCTCCAGTTGAAGCCAACATGAGCTCATGATTCATCAGAAGATGTAACTGACCTTTGGGTCATTATCAAAGTACATCCCCATGAATGGGTAGGCTCTTTCCATGCCACAGCTGGCCAGGTCAAACCGGTCAGGCACAAAGTAATATAAATGGTAGCCTGACAAGTGACGCTGCCAGTATTTTAAATGTTTTGGCTATTATTATTTTGCAAAGTATACAGGAACCAATAGTTTGTCTCCTTGCACACTAAATTAAAGATTCCATTCTTTATTGTGTTTGTGTGTGTGTTTGTGTACGGTCTCACCTGGTACGGCCTCACACATTTTGATGTCCCTTTTGTGCATGTAACCCCATGCTCCTCTGGGGCTCACTGGTGCCGGTGGTGTACTGCGGGAACGGCGCCCTGTCTGTGATCTCAAACCACCAGAGGCTGCCATTGCCCTGGCCACTGCTGTGTGAGGTCATGATGAAACTCCCCGCAATGCTCCAGCAGAGTGAGAATTACCAGGAGAAATGTGGGGTGCTAGAAGGAGAGCCTGTTAACCGGGAGGGTACATTGCATCAGCAGCCACACGCTGGGTCACAGGCCTCGGCTTTGGCTGTTTTATTAGTTAGGAATCTGTACTAGTGGGACACATTTGGCCTCTTGCTCCCAGGGGGAGGATGGGTTTAATCCTGCCTGGGTTCCATAGGTTTTCCACTGTGTGAGTTTCTCCCAGTAATGTACAAGGTGCCCACAGGTCTACCAGCCATTATCAGTGACAGATACCTATTTCCACCTGTGCTAGCTCTCCTGTAGTACTGTGCAGACTATAGGGAGTAAAAAAGTCACTGAATCCCCTGTAGGACTGTGGTCTGTAGAGTGTAAAATAGTCACTGGCTCTCCTGTAGTAGCCTGTGGTTTGTAGAGTGTAATATACTCAGTAACATTTGTGAAGTACTATGTGGACTGTAGGGTGTAAAATAGTCACTGACTCTCCTGTAGCACTGTGTGGACTGTAGGGTGTAAAATAGTCACTGGCTCTCCTGCAGTACTGTGTGCACTGTAGGGTGTAAAATAGGAGGAATCATTGGGAAGAAAAAGGAGACACTTTTTTGGAGGTTAGCTGTCATTTTCTATATATCAATATGGAATATGTCAATTATTCCAGATGATCTCCAATAAAATATCTTGAAACACATTAGAACACACAGCATTTCAAGTGACACACTAGTATCAGTTTTATACATTCCTTGCATATGTTGTAGAATAAATGGACAATATATTTTATGTCATCATATATGTAAAAACCTCTGCATAAAATAGAGAACGTGAAATATACATTGCACTGATGTAATTAAAGGGTTTGTAATGCAGTTATGGAAGTTGGAATTCCTACAGTGTTAATTAATACATACTGTAACTATCAACATGATTAACTCAGTTTGTTCAAAATCATGAAAACACATAGAACCATGCAGACATGAATGCAAGCTGAATAAAATCCCCATATTAATCCCCCAAAGTTTTTGTTTTTTTTAATTTCCGCAGACATACAGAGCGACTTATTCCCCAAGTGCTCCACCTCCAAACAGAAGTTAAATCCGTTTTAATTTCACAGATATCACCTTTTAAGAAATGCCATTTTTGCAAATATTTTTTGCAGAAGGACAAAGATAACAAACTATCTGTGAGGAAATGAAAGCACATTTCAAAGATTTCACCCATTCAGCATGTCTGGGTTCTTCTGCAGTCCAAGTTAAAGGCACAGCTTTGCTCTCATTGCTTCTCGTAATGAAATTCTCTGAGTGTGGATGTATAGACGCGTAAACTTTCTTCTTTTTTTTCTTGGGGGAGATTCTTCTTTAGCAAGTGGATGGTATTGCCTCTCCGTAGGTTCTGAACCCATAAAAACGATCCATCCTTTTACTTAAATGTACCAACGGATGTGCGGGGAGAAAAAAGTCATTTTGATCTGGCTTTTGAAGCGTGAGGGACTAACATTTGAATTTGAAAGGGTGAAGTTCTATTTCAGCCCTATAGAAGCTTTTGTGTGGGTCGATTGAACTTCAGAGTAATTAAAGGTGGTACGGACCATCAGGCACAGCAGCCGAGGATATGTGAACGCAGAGATCTGTCCACTGGCAGCTGACCAGTTGGGCTGCAACGGAGATCAGAGAAAACTAATTTAACACAATCAGTTATATTTGCTCTGCCAGTCCCCACTGTCAAATACACATAGCTACAGTACGTGCCATCTTGGCAGCTGTGTGCAGAGGTGTATATGTGTTCTGTGTGTGTGTCTGCATGTGTGTGTGTGTGTGTGTGTATGCACGCAGGGGTAGGTGTGTGTGTCTGGGTGTGTGTTTGTGCGTGTGCAGGGGTAGAGGCATTTTTGCACATGTGTGTGTGTGTATGTGAGTGTGTGTGCAGGGGTAGAGGCATTTTTTGGGAATGTGTGTGTGTGTGTGTGTGTGTGTGTGCACAAGTATTCGCGGGGGGAAGAAGTATCTGTGTCTGCTACACATTGAACTACAGCCTACACATTCCCATTCCTACAACAAATGAGAAAACATAATAATAAAAAAGTAATAATTTAGTATAAAATACATGCATTCATTCAATAAGCATCTCATATGCAAAAACCCACTGTATTTCAATACATTACATATGCATCCAAACAGATGTAAACATACATACACACAGCGCTAACATTATTTCCCATCATACTCAAATGCTGCTGTAGTGCTCCCTGAACCAAACACGCATTTTCCCAGAGCAAGAAGAATTCAATCAACTCAGCTGTGTTTAAATCTCATTGAAAAACCTTTTTAGATTCGGTTATCTCTCACATAACGAGATTCATGCGCACCCACACACACCCACCTCTCTGCCTGCATGCACGCCCGCATACACACACACACACACACACACACACGTCTCTGCCTGCATGCACGCCCGCATACACACACACACACACACACCTCTCTGCCTGCATGCACGCCCGCATACACACACACACACCTCTCTGCCTGCATTCACGCCCGCATACACACACACACACACACACACACCTCTCTGCCTGCATGCACGCCCGCATACACACACACACACACACACACCTCTCTGCCTGCATGCATGCCCGCATACACACACACACACACACACACACACCTCTCTGCCTGCATGCACGCCCGCATACACACACACACACACACACACACACACACACCACACACACACCTCTGCCCCTGTACAAACGCACACACACAGTTTGTGTGCGGTCTCAATATTAGATTGTACCACTGACTCTAGCACAAATAATTGGTTTACAGCATTAATCCTCTGGGGTCAGTTGCAGTAATACATGGTGATACGAGGATGTAGCCTGATACTTACCATTGAATCAGCTCTGTTTCCCATCCCAGTACTAACCAAGCCCACACTTGCTTCGCTTCCACAGTATGACATGATAAGGGTGCAGTATGAGTGTGGTGACCATGACAGTCATGACAGCGATGATGATGATGATGGCGATGATAATGATGATGAGGATTACTTGGATGCATGCAGAGAAAATGTTATCGGGGAAAGGGGATAGTCAGTCAACCATAAATAAACATTTAAGGCTTTTCCTTTGTCACAGTAAAGAATGAGATAGTGGCTGGTTTTAATGTGAGTATGCAGCCAGTATGTGATACCTATTTATGTTTTTACATTTTCATTTGTCAACTGAAATGCCTAAGGAGACTGTAACTACAATGAAATACAGTAGCTGTGTTTTTGTCCCTAAACGTATTGCGCACAATCAGGTTTTGTTAGTGAGAATTTTTCCGAAGATAGAAATTGATCAGCAATTGGACAGAAAAAAATAGAACAAATATTCAACAAAAAACCAAATCTAATGAATAATTGTGAATGCTCTGAAGTGCACTTGACTGCTTATTGATCCTTAATAAAGTCTTTACAAGGCACATTTAAAGTGCAGCTCAATAACAAGCCAATAATAACACTTTGTTACCGGATCTCTGCTTCAGATACATGTTTCAAAATTTGACTTTTTGAGTTTTTCATCTCATGTCAAAGTACAGTAAAGCCCTCATCAACAGGTAATTGCTTTGTGCCAAGTATCCCACAATACCTTGCATATGAATCCTTGGAGGAATGGTTGCTGGCTCTCTCTTTTGTCTTCCCCCAAACTAATCTGTATCTTGGAGGACTAATGGCAGATTAAAGGGAAAATGTGTCAATACCCTCCCCCTATCTATCATGTGACTGTTTAACAGCAGTGAAATGATTGAAGTTGCACCGAATGGAGCAAACTCTTGAATACTGAGTTTGAGTCTTGATTAAGTTGAAGAAAAAAGAGCTTTATTCACAAACATTATGATCAAACCACCCTAAGGCATTGTGAGTAGTCAGATCAGAGGACCATAATAGAACATTAAGTACAATTAAAAAAAAAAAATCTAAATCAGTGCAGTGACTTCAACAAGTCACTGATTAAAGCAGGTTCGCTTGGTGCACAAAGAAAGATGCATTACCAACAATTATTTATTTATTCCAGATTTGATTTGATTTATTCATTTATTTATTTGCAGATTTATTATCAACATGTATTTATTCATATATTTATTAATGCATTTCTTTCACCATTTATTTATTCATTCTTTTATTTATTTGTAATTAGATGAGCAATTTTACTTAATTAATTTTAAAATGACATATCATTGGTAGTGCTGTAGAATGTCTAAGGAAAATGCTCAGACTCCCTGTAGCCTCAAACAAGCAAAAGCCACTCTCTGTTAAGAAAAGTGCATACAGACCTGAGGACAGCCTCTTAACTGACATCATCTGAAATTCATTGCTCTCTCTGAAGAAAGCGGTAGATAGGAATACCTGTTATCTGATGTTCTCTAATTGTACTTACCTGTTTTTTTCTTATCACTGTGCAGAAGTGACTTTATTTTCTGTGGTATGCTTTCAACTTTCTTTTGTGCCAAGCTAATGATAACCACAGTAGTGCAGATAGTGCTCATTTCAATTTGCACGCATAGACAAAATTCAGATAATTTCACATAGTTTTTTTGTCATGCCTGGCACCACCTTTCAATAAACAGACGGCATATTTGTTTTTGCCGAACATGATTGTACTTGAAGTTTAGAACCACAAGGGACATCATCCTGGCACCGGGAGTCAGGTGGAGACTTTGCCCAGTTTCAAGTCCCTTTCCTACCACTTAGTTTGGATGCCAATGTGATGATGTTCTGCGCAAGGAGATGATGGCTTCCATTCTGTGCTGCTGTTCAGGCCGTTATTGTTTGTTATTATTCCGGGGGTTTCTAATAAAGCGCCATTCATGTGCCAAGCCCAGGACAACACACTGGCTGTGCGAATTGATGCAGGCAAGGTGTCAGAAACCGTTTTTCTGGTTCAATTTGAATCTGTATTTACTGCATCTGCTGACTAGGGGCAATCCACATGGGGAGAGATTGCCACCACTGGATTTTTCTCACAGCAGCAGGCATTAAAAATATATAAGAATAAAATAGGGAATAAACAAGAAATTTGCTTTTAGAATATGAGAAAATGTCACATTTATCATGTTTACGAGTCAATGCCACCTGCGCGCATCTCCTTTTATTGCATTTATGTGTAAAAAAATATAGTGTGAAATAATATAGTATCTCAAAATAAAATAGCTTTAAAAACTGTGTGTTTTAATGCATTTGCGAATGAGCCAATAATGTGTTTATGTTTGATACATGCAGCACATTTTGACGTGCATTGAAATATATGACTTGTCACTTTGTATTTCACATTTGAAGCTACAGTAACCAGTATATTACAGGCTGGAGATGGTATAGTGCTGTAAGAAGCTGTGAGCAACATTTACTCAAGAATCTCAAAAGACTGGCTGTCTTGCAGTCGAGCGCTAAGTTAGGCCGTAGTAATAATAATAAATAATAACCATACTAATTATTTTATTTCTCAAGTTAAAAAAAACAACACTTTTTTTTTGAAGAGAACATGCACCAAACACAAAATAAAAACAGACATGTTAAAATAGGGTCAAATAAAAAAGATAAAAAATTATCAAATCAGTAGAACAATAAAATATGGTCAATAAAATGGATAATAATGGAGAGAAATGATGAAAAATGATATGCTCTGCAGTTCTGATTAAACGCAGGCCATGCCAGTGTGGCCTGGAGACCTGCTGGGGGAATGTATTATTGGTATTATGGGAGAACACTGGACTGGACCCAAACGCAAGACTCAGAGACAGACTGGAAGAAAACTCCACCAAGAAGTGTATTTATTTAGCAAGACTACCCACGCAGGGCAGCAGACAGGCTAAAGCAAATTCCAGGGACAGGCAGGGGTCAGAACCGGGGAATCTGTCAGAGCAGGGGATCAGGAGGGCGAAGGGCAGGAGCAGAGCTAGGACGAGGAAGGCAAGGCAGGCAGGAGAACAGGAGCTGGGCTGGACGGGAACGGGCTGGACAGGCAGGAGAACAGGAACTGGACGGGTACAAGGCACTGAACACAGGGTCGAGGAGCAGGTCGGGAACAGGCAGGAAACAACAAAAACGCTGGAAGGTAATATGACAAGCACAAGGCAGGGCACAAGACGATCTGGCACAGAACAAAGAACTGGGGAGACTACATGCCAGATTACTGACGAGACAACGAGGAACAGGCGAGACGAGAACACATGAGGAAACACAATTCAGGTGCGGGGAAGTGGAGACACAAAATGGTGGGAGAGAGGGAAAACACAGAACGGAATGCACATACTAGAAACGGATAACCAGGAAATCGGGACAGAGGCACAGGACGTGACAATTGGCCATGACATCATCCGGAGAGGGAGGTGTCAGTCAGCAGGGTAACCCACTCACATTGTACAATTTGTTTTCCTCTATTTTAATGGATGCCTGTAGTCTGCCTGCACCAGCGGTCATGTGGCAGATTGCATGGGAATGCCAGTGTGCCTCTGAATTGGTGGAAGATGTTTTAGCTATGTATGAGAGGGGCTCACAATGAACAACTGAGCATTCCAAATTGTAGACAAAAATGGAAAGTAATCAATGCTACGTATGTACCACATACCCCCACACGAAAAGCTTCAAATTGTAATGGGGGCGTGACATGTGAGGTTCGAAGGGCCACACGCAGCAAAGGGATTCTTATAAGCTCAAAGAGCCACTGAGACGGAGAGACCCCGTAATTAAGGGAAGTAAAATGATAACGTAAATCACCTAGTTCCCACTCTCGACTGGAGGGAAATAAACAGGGAACTGGAAAAAAGGCCAACATAAAGAACCCGGATAATCGGGGCGAACGGCACATAGGCACGTGAGCGAGAAAGCTCGGTAATCACCACAAGCTACAACCGGGAAGAAAACTAAGCGTGAGGGAGAGAAATTAGAGCGGATAAGGAGGGAGGAAACAATAACCGAAAATAATTCCCTAGCTCTAAACGGAGAGTACTGCTCGCTACAGGGTGGAAATAAAGTCTCGGAGTCCTAACCTCTACCGGCACCAGTGCAACACGCAACACATGAAAACTGCACACGAGAAGGCGAGAGGAAACAGTGAACTAAAGTGCTAAAGCTGCTAGAACCGGCTCGCTGTCACACCCAAATAGGTAGAAGCATGAACGCCAGGTTTCTCAGGAAGAAGAAACCAAACAAAAGGCGAATAGAACAGAACTACTGTCCTATACTTCCACGAGCAAAGTGATAAACGCCCTGCCTCAGTAAGGAGAAGCGAATGAGAGGGCGAGTAGCCTAGCACAAAGGAACAAAAAACACACACCCAACAAACAATGAATAATACCCAAACAGTACAAAACAGTGCAAAACAATACAGAAGCCCCGAATGAAGGAAACGGGAGCTTAAGTAGCTCCGAGGTAACCACGCACAGGTGTGGATGCTGAGAACAAGACGGGGCGGAGCAAACATCCACTAAAAGGGCAGCGCCCTCGCGTAGCTACCGAGGGAAACGACCGCAAGGGAAGAAATCGTCAAAAACCATGACAAAAATAGTGCATTTTTAAACGGGGGCAACTGCACAATAACAACTATCCAGTGTCAAAAGTAGCCAGGACAAGAGAGATGGGTTTACTATTTTTGTTAATTTTTTTAGTAGAACATTATCAATAATTTACATATTTACAATGCAATATTTACAGGTTTTGTTTTTCATTTTTGCTATGAATCAGAATATGATTACCGTTTATATAATCACTGAGTAAGAGGTGTTTGAAAAGTTTGTTAACCCCATGAGCTCACATCTGCGTGCAGTCCCCGAGCGTGGTGTCCACCTGCGTGGACGCCCCCCCCCCCCCCCTCTGTGCAGAGAGGTGATGTAGCCGCATGCTTTAGGCTCTTATATGGATCCAGTTCAGTGGCAGTTTCAGGAGGTCTCACTCTGATGCCTCCGAACAGGGCCCATTAGGGAGCAGCACTACATGCCGTGAGTCCAGGTCAAGTGGGCAGTCCGAATCCGACAGCAGCCAAGTCTCACTCCTAACCAGCACTCAGCCTCCAAAGTACTGCAATAGAGACAGATAACGAGTGTACAGATGAGCACACCCAACAGTTTCAACAGATTAGAACTGGGGAAAGAGTCACGTGCACAGGTACCACACTATGTAGAGACAGACCACACAGACTTACACACAGAAAGGCATGTACACACACATGACTAAATACACATTTATACAGACACACACACACACAAAGACATGCATATGTGCACACACATGCAAACACACACATACATGGACACACACAGATACAAAATAAATCTGAAAAAAACAACAACGACAAAAAAAAAAACAGCACAAACAGGTGCATTGCGGGGGCGTTCCCTGGAGACCTACCAGAGGCATCACTTTGTGAATTCCTATCTCAGTATTCCCAACACTAATGGACTATGGACTCATTCACTTCAGATCAGGGTGGGTATTTCAAATGGAGGAGGGGGTTAATGTATAAATCTGTTTAAGGTTCAGTCGAGGAGAGGCTGCTTCGTGCCTGCATGCGGTGAAGAGGGGCTATTGTTCGCCGCGCGCGGGAATTGGAAGCTCCGTGGGCCGAGGTGATGGGCAGCCATACGTCAAACCCACTTCTTTCCTTTGTTCATCTACCTGATTTTTTTTAACACGTTTCATAAGACACCATCTTTAAACATTTATTGGCTTTTTTTTTTTTTTTTTTGGGTTGTGTACGTCCTAGCTTGCACCTGCGTCACAGAGGCCAATAAAACCCTTCACCTTTCCGTCTGGCTGTCTGCTGCACCCTGACAACCGCAGCAGCCGCACGAAACTGACAGAAACGCAACCAGACATTTAAGGGCGTGACTTTACAAGGACGTCCGCTTGAGCAAATAAATAATGCAATGTAAGCCCACATTATCTCCTCTCGTCAAAGACCCGTCTGCCGTTTGAAAAGTTTCCCTCAAACTTTTAAAATATAAGCACCCTGACACAACCCCATTGCTTTGAAAGCAGGTCCGTTTCAGTTTGAAGTTAACTTATAGTGCTGGCAAAGTGTCCATCATTGCTTTTTAAATATGTGTGTTCCTCATAGCTTCCCAAGAGCAGATGAATACTTCATCAAAGTTATGATTTGTTCCAGTACATTCTATCACAGCTTTTCAAATGCCATTAGTTTTCCCCTAGATCATTTTTTATATCATTTTTCGCCCTGGATCATTGCGATTGTTTGTGTTTCAATTATATTAGAGCAGAGGGTCGATTTACTAAGATCCCAAATAAGGGGTGTTATTTTGCGGGCGCCGCCAAGGTATTTGCATGTGCTATCATTTCACACTCTGCAGGTGATCAACTAAGAGTCATTATGCAAATTACTCCAGCTGCAAACAGCCGCATTTAAATGAGATTTTGCGTGTTTGGAATGGTTAATACTGTAAGAAAACAGTGAAAAGACTGGCAGCAATGTTTCCATTTTTATGGTATTTTTTTTAGTGTGGGATATAGGCTACTGTTACACCGAACGAGCTGGCAGTTTATTACAAACTGTTTCACTGCATGTCTCATGTTTCTGCCGGGAGTTACAGACGTTTGTCAGGACTGAAATAATCATAACTATGGTTACTAGAACTAAGCCTGCTTGTGCCATAAGTATCACATAAATCATGGATTTTATTTTTTATAAAGTTTTGACTTGCTTGTTATTCACTGTTTGAATTAAATAGGCTACCACTCTTGTATTCTGTAACATGACTCGCTTTATGATTTAAAAAAATATTCTTACTGTTCATGATGTAGCCTATGTAGCTATCCACAAATTCTCTTCTTGTTTTAATTGGCCCCAATTGTTACACAATCATTCAGAATGTTCAGATACTTACATTTGCTAGATAAGACCGAGACTAAGACTGTCTCACTTACCTGTTAAACTCTGCAAAAGTTTTACTGACCATTAGACTTTACTCAGAAAGGTATTCAGCAGAAAATTGCCTCGTTTCACTTATTACATCTTTGTTTCTTGGCCCCAGAAATAATCCAAAAACAGGGACGCCAATTGTACGGTATTTTTGGCACAAGCAAGAGGTCCAACAGTTAAATTCTAGGTTTTTCTTAAGGGTTCTAATAGAATTCCTGGTAAGTCCAAACTGAGCAGAACAAAACAATCAAAGGCCTTATAATTATCGGCAAGGCGAGGGGAAAAAACAATTGGATTTCTCTACTGCCTTTTCTCTCAGAGGAAAGGGAAGGTGGGAAAATCAATAGCAGGGCCATATGGACTGCCTCATCTGCAGCACAAGACATGACGGCACCAGAAATGACCACAAAAACAACAGGAGGAGGACACAGAGCTAATGACAAGCCATCACAAAAAGAAACCCCCGAGGGAAAATGCGTGCACAAATAGAAAACACAACTGAAAATTCTCTTATGCTGAAATGGCTGCCCAGCTACCCCAAAACAACAAATTTCTACTTTTTCACAGATTTGCAGCAAGGTCTTGTAAGCATGCAGTCAAGTTACTTTAATAATGTTTCTTTATTTGATGTTTTGCCACCCATTTTGTTTACCACCCGGAGCTGACAAAAATATATTATTTAGATAGCTGGCTGCTTCTCTGCAGGGAGGATGAGAGGCGTGAGATAGAGTGGCAGAGCTCAATGCCCTAGAGAGGTTTTCTGAGATTAAAACTCGAGGCTCAATGCCCCAGGTTTAAATCTCAGGTCTAACTTTGCTGCAATGCCACTGGCGTAAGGTTTTAATCTCAGGTCTAACTTTGCTGCAATGCCACTGGCGTAAAACGATAGGATATACGTGTGGGATGGCAGGCATTGCCGGCAGGCTGGCAGGTATAAGCACACAAATGATGCAATGGCAATGCACAGGCTCTACAAATCTCTCAACAAACAATGCACATGCCTGAACATGGACACGCACATGTGATGTGCACTGTGTGGACAGAGCACAGGCATCGTATTTCGGTTTTCTGCGATCATTCCGGGACACGCATGGCAGAAACAAAACCCCTCACAATTCACGGCACAAACCGTAGAGTACCCCTTCATAAATAGCTAAATGTTTGTTGTTAAAATCAACTCTGGCAGAGTGGACTTTAATCTGATAGAGGACAGTTTATCTGTCTTGGACCAATGGAAACTCATGTGTCTTGTTTACACTGAACATTTTGCTGAAAGTATGTACAAAATTTAAAAAAGAAACCATTGGAAATTCAAATTAACTGTCAACTGTTGTACAGTTTCCATTGACAATGCACAATAAAACCCCACAGCGTGATAACTGTACAGAGTGAACACGTGGGTATTGACTGCATCATTTATAGAGGACCTGACTCAGTGGCAGGTAAAAAGTAACATCTGAATGTGAAAAATAAAGCCTTTGGGACAGAGGAGGCGGCTCAGCATTTTATTACCAACAGGGTAGGACTTAAACCCCAGGCTCGCAGAGAGAGGGAGAGAGTGTGCAGTGGTTGAACAAGCAGGGGGGGAGAACTGCAGTAATCCAATAACCAAAGCTCACCGAGTGTCACACAGTTCCCCCGCCTGCGGGACGAGCCCATTACCACCACCAGAGCGGCTAAACCAAAATCCAAAGAAATCTCACTCACGAAACAAAAGGCTGTAAATATATCACACACTCTGGCTTTTCTTCCAGTGCTGAGTGGGACTTGTGAGCACAATTGGAATTTCTTTCTGCTGCAGTTTAACCCGCCGCCGTCCTCTCTCTGCACACACACACTTCGAGCGGGCGTAGATGCTCGGTCCCCACTGAGTTTGTCACACTGGGAGTGTGATGGTGTTAATCATGAGGAAACAATAAGCGCCATTACTGAAGCTTTTTCCTCTTGACAAAAAAACACATACAAAAATGACAGTGATGGACAAACGGACATCAAAATCACAAGGGCCACCCAGTTACAGGCGCATATAAGGCTAAACCTTTTCCCCCTTTATCCAAACAAATGCATGCATCCGTACCTCAAACTCCTCGCTGTGTCAATGCAACCTTGGACAAGAGATGGCAGCGATCCTGAGTCTTGAACTTTATTAGGGAGTTTAAAACGTAGACAGCAGTGTGTGCACATGATCACATGATCTGCACAATACATTTCTCACTGTTTTATACTTCACTGCAGTGGTGATCAAACTTACAAGAAGTAAGTGCAAGTGTGTTGTTACCCTTTATTGATCGCAATTGTTTGAGGCCGTATGATGTAGCTAGCACAAGCCAATAGCACTAACCCAAAAACATTTATTATTAACGTTGTTAAATGAAATGTTCAAAGTGAAACCGTTCAATTATGGTTAGTGCCACGCACCAAATATTTCTTTGCAAAAGTCCCAGTAGAAGATTAAATTAAGTTTTTAAAAGTTAAATATTTTCTGAATGATGGAGAGTCCTGTGACCGGTGGAGAAGCCATGCAGACGTCAGATAGGAGTGGAAAATACAATTAGCAACTCAAGGCATGTGCCCAGGAAGTTTATGCCAAGGTAAATATCAACTTACTTTTATTATTAGTGATCACTACCGCTAGGTTGGCTTAGTTTATGCCATTATGCAGCTAAAATAATGTTGGCTCTGCTTGCTTAAAAACTTGATGACAACACAACAACAAGTAGCCTAACGTTAACACTAGGGTAGCTAACTAGCTTGCTATGTTGTGTCAACATAATGTTTTCGACCAGCCAGCCTGGTCTCTTCTCAGTGAAAAACAAGTTACTTCTAATTGCATTCTTTAATCTGTTCATAGCTAAGGTGAAATGTAATACAGTTGAAGACATAAAACGTTCATACTTAGTCTCGCTAAGCAGGTGATAAAATTGTCTGTCAAGCCCAAATGAGCTGATGTGGCACCCCATATGAAAATACATTAAGTACAAATATTGTTTGTGCTGCTTTTGCGCTGTAAAATGGCAACCTCTGTACATCACATAGGCTACTTATTCCCGCTTGACACCCCCAAATCAAAGAAACATAAAACATGAAACTGGACATGACTGACAGGTGGACAGACACAGGTGGACTTAACAGGTGACACTGTGTCACCCCCCCCCCCCCCTCCTCCTTGTGTGACACACACACACACACACACACACACACACACACACACACACAGTAGGGGGAGACATTGTTCATTGCTCCACAGAGAGGGGTTGCGGCGCAACAATTGAAGAGCAATGACATCACCCCCGACCATGAACTTAAAGGGGAATTCCACAAAAAAATGATGTTTGATTCATCATTCAAGAATATCTGTCATCCTGAGGTATGAGCTCCCAGCCAACTCTGGGAGTAGAGATATAGCCCCAAATACTGTGCATGTACCAGGTACCTGCTTTACTGTGAACAGGCACTTACAGCTTATTGGCGGGCATCAGACAATGCAAGTCACAGGTTGCCATTCCCACTGAATACAACCGGAGGGGCTGAGCATTACTACTAGTCCTGGAAGCCACAATAGTTCTACTGAAAAAAATGTCACCACCATTAGCTGGAATCTCCAGAGAAAAATGTGGTAAATTCAGCCATTCCTTTAGCTTTATTTAGGAAAACACAGCCCTTAATTTATCTACTTTTTCTATAATGAAAACGTATTAGCTAGCCTAGCCAGAAGATTGCAACACTTACCCCATTCCTCATTTCTCCTCCCGGTCCTCTAGGTCTGGGTCTTTTACGCCAGTGCATTTTGGGGATCTGAAGAATGTCTCCAAAACACCCTTATGCATGTGA
The DNA here is from genome assembly GCA_029718625.1 of Synaphobranchus kaupii. Taxonomy (NCBI): domain Eukaryota; kingdom Metazoa; phylum Chordata; class Actinopteri; order Anguilliformes; family Synaphobranchidae; genus Synaphobranchus; species Synaphobranchus kaupii. Next base: position 30,148,309 of record CM056392.1, read on the forward strand.
TATTCAAAGTCAGGGTGTGTAATCAAACAGACTCTTCCCTCTTCATCTGTTTCTTGCTCCACAGATGACAAATGAAACTGTGCCCGGTTCGACTCATTGCAGCAAACATTTCCATTTCAGTTGGCATGAGTTGCCACATGTATACCAACAGTCATCATTTGCCAGAGGCAGTCCCAGGTCGGCAGCACGTTCAGCTGTGGCTACAGCATGAGAAGGTGCCGGCTCACGACTTTGGCTAATCTCCTCAGCCGTGTAGCCTTCCACCTCTAATTCAAGTAAAATTTATCGGAAGGTGTTGTCATCCAGTGTATAGTCCACAAAACATTGGAAGCCATTTTACTATAATAATTGGTAACTTAGCTAGGAACTCTTTGAGCTAGTTCGCAAGCTAATACTGTTTACAGTTGTAACAGTAGGTTCCCAGCATCTCTCTCTCTCTGAGTTCGGTCAACGCCTCCTGCGCATAGCATGGGAGGTATCTCCAAATTCAACTTATCCGCCCACTGTAGTTTTTCAAAAATGACGAAGGGTAGAGGTATACGTTATTTTGACTTGATACCTCTATGCCAAATTTGCACCTTTCGCTGCTGATATTTCTGTTCAGAGATTGTTTTGACCTGCCATAAAGAGAGACTTAAAGCACAACTGAAGTTTGGTAGAACTTTGGGTTGTGTAGTTACCTGGCCATGATACAAGTCCAAATGGTGGCGAAATATATTCATTAGTTGCTCTGTGCTCCCCTGGGGTGATAATCCAGAATAGGGTATTTGTCGCACTCCATTCACTTCTATAGGGCAGCTAAAACTGTCTCAATATGACACTTCTAGCATGTATACGAACGCAAACAAAGTGGATTCTGTCAATACAAACAATAACCAGTCCTCGTACGTATTTTTCTTTTAAATGAAATGGCCCTTTCCTGACTTTTTCATATTTTATTTGGAACGTAGATCCGTTAGGTAATTCTTGCACCAGAAACAGCATTAATGCGGCGATGTGTCAGAAACCACTCATTGGTCCAAATGGCCATGGAAGCAAGCGTTCCTGGTAGTATATATCTATGGTAAACAAACCAACCTGCTGACATTTTACTAGTCTTTTCTGGTAGCTTGCTAACAACATTGAAGAAAATAGTACTTTTATAAATAATTTCAATTTCACAAAAAAAAATGTACGAGGACTGGTTATTGTTTGTATTGACAGAATCAACTAACAATTTTTGGACTCATATCATGGCCAGGTAACTAAACAACCCAAAGTTCTACCAAAGTTCAGTTGTGCTTTAATTGTCTTGGGCGTAACATGCAATAAACCAAGCAAAATGTCACATCCCATTCCCTTTAAAAGCCTGCTTTTCCACCTTGGCGGATTGCTTATATGATGGTGAAACAGACATGTTCGTGCGTGAGTAGTGCGAGCAAGGAATAGGCTATGGATCAATAGTATTATTAATATTATTCGGACTAACTATTATGAAGCGTTTTGATATACACAATCATAATTTTTAACATTCGGGTTTAACACCGGCACGGGTTCCTGGTAATTCCCGACAGTGCTGTTATTTTAGAAAATAGGCTATATTCGGTAAAATTTTGTGAAAAGCACCTGCAACAGCTGAGAATAAGCTACCAGAATATGGCTTCAGTCTCACCTTAGACAACGCCAAATTAGCCTGCTTGTTTAACAAATTTTGTTTGATTATACAATGAAGCATTGTCAAACATCAATTCCATGAGGCTGTTCTCATGGAGTTCTCGAAGTTCAAGCTTCATCCGAAGTTCATTACCGCCATTTTAATATTGATTAATAAGATAAATACCGTTATTTTGCTTAATGATGGCACTAAATACAATAAAGCTGTCAGGTTGGCAACCCATAGGTTCACACATATTTTCCCTTGTTTTATTATGTCCTGATTATGGAAATGTGACCAACACTTTAAGTCCACTTTCCCGGGAAGAAAAAAGTGTGATTTAGCTACAGCAGGTGAAACAGACCTGCTCCTGCATGAAGTTAAAGTGCACATACAGAGGATGGCATTAAAATTAATTGTGAATTAATTGTGTAATGTGCTGCAAATTTGTTTTCATTTCTAATTAGACTCTTAGTTCTCTTTAAAATCGTTTTGTTCAGTTATAGTATAACAGTGAAATCAGCGGGGTTTTAATAAGATGAGAGGATGAAAACCTGGTCACTGTAATTAAAAAAATATGAAGGGCAAAGAATAAGGTTAAAATTCTGTTAAAATGGTGACATTTAAATTAATCTCTGTTTTTTAACTGTAGGCTATCGAAAAAACGTTATGCACAGCGAATCCCGGGGATTGTAGCCTAGGCTATTTGAAAAACAATAAATGCAATATTCACTGGACAAGGTTTTGAACTTTTTTCAGTCAAAACCATTCTATTTACTTACAGGCTGTAGGCCTAGATTTAGAGAGCTGTATTGTAATGACATCTGAAGTGCTATTTCAGAACTCAAATGTCCATCTATTGCAGTGCGCAAGTTTTCCATTAAATGACAATTCACGCATTAGGTGTAAATGACAATTTGTGCATTAGGCTTGATATAGGTGTTATCAGCAAGTTTTCAATGGATAGCCGTTGTTCCGTAACAGAAGATTGTCCCCCCGGAAGATTAGGCTACAGGAATTATTGGCAAATATAGCTTGATCCAGGATAATTGCGAATAGTCTATACATGTAACCTTACATGTACCCTCGCACATCGCCTGGATGTTGATGGAGTGGGCTGAAAGCAATTTAATACGCCATTCCCCTTTGCTCAGGGACAGGTACGTGGTCTTTGACCTATGGACCCTTTTATTATTATGCATTTTTTTATATAGCCTAGACAATAATAATATTTCACATTGTAATCTTGATACTTTTAGTCATGCTTGTGCGCGCAAACAGGAGGGTGTGTAACATATTTTTGCGATCACCCACAGAGCGGAGGGAAGGGAAACGGTTCCCACAGTGGGAAATAGAATGATTGCAAGATGAGAAGGCTTAATTGAACAAATGATTGGTACCTGTGGGGAGAAGTGAATGATTAAAAGCAGGGAATGGGGCTGGGTTCTTTAGGGAATAAATAGAGTGTACCTGGGGTGAAAGGCAGAAGTTGATGGAGGACAAGCTGGAGAGGGCGGATTGCCGCTGAGCTCCTGCAAACATGTGGCGGGTTCTTTTTTTTATTTTAACGACCTTATGTTTGGTTAACTTTATTTTGTGTGTGAGTGACGTGTTGTGTAATTGTGTGTGGCAAAACTTACCTGACTGCGGAGAACAGCGGAAGCCGAGATTGAGTGGCAAACCCCGCTGAGATCAAGACACAAGCTCCTTGTGAAACTCGGAACTAGAGGGCAGCATTGTCGGTAGACTGTAGAGCTGGTCGGTGCAACGGAGCCCGTGGAACTTGGGCGAGCGAGACAATCGATAACGACAGATTGCCTTCTCCCTGACCGTAAGGAATGTGTTTTCGCCTCACTCAAACACATCGTGTGTGGGTCCAGTCTGGTGCAAGCGGCAGTGGGTGGGTCCTTCTTTCCCCTGCCTAGAGTCCGTGTCCCGCGGCGAACCCGGCCAGTGTGATGTAGAGTAGTGGAGGGACCGTGACCCGAGTTCACCCGAGTGCGGGGCAGGCTGATTTGCGACCAAGGGGTGGTGAGGCTGCCCTGTTGTGTGTGTCTGATTACTGTTCGTTGGACGGCTATAATTTGTTTTCTTTTATTTAGTGGATATCCTCCTTTTGGTGTGGTGTGGGTAGGACTCCACTCTTTTGCTTTCCGTGTTTATTGTTCATTGTTTGTGGTGTCATATGCTATTGAGTTCGGTTTTGAGTGAGTGTGTACCTCCATATCTGTCTGCATGGGATCCACCCCTCAAGTGTAATAGCAGGGCCGGGCGGCCGGCAGTCCCCCGAGGTGGCAATATAGGGTAGGATCACGAGTGTGTGTGTGCCGTTACCAGTAGCATACTTATTAATGCACAGTGTATGTGTTGTGGAGGAGTGACAAGTGTGTGTTGTGTGGTGTGGGGATTTTGATCGTGCTTACCTGCTGGTGGGTTCGGCCTCGTCTGGCGATTGTGTGAGTGGAGGGAGGGGATAGAAACGCGCGGACGTGGCAAAGTCCACCGTCACTGTCATCTGTGAGCTTTTATGAACTTTGTCAACAATAAAACCTGTATATTTCCCTTTTACTTCTTGGTCTGCTTTGGGAAGGGTGGATCAAACAAAAACCTGGTCTGGGTTGTGGAAGTGAGAATTTCCCATTTCAACCCGTGACAGGTGTACGCACATTGTGCACACGCCTATGTAGATGCACTTATATGCGCTGTTAAAATATCATGTAAACAACTGTGACATGACTTTAGACCAGATCTGTGGTGGTTCTAGCACAAGCGCTTTTTGCTGGCTCAACATAGCAATACGCCAAAAATAATCCTGGCCACTCCAACCTGCCCAGTTTACTTGCGATGGGTGCAAAATCTATGAGCGCTAGGGGCTATAATGAACCCTGTGCCAGGTGTAAGATAGGGCTCTAAAACTAACATTTAAATTCTGCCAAAATTAAAGAGTAAATATACCCACTGTCTCAGTCTGTCTCCGCCTACTACACAGTTTTGAAAAATACTTTGTGGGGTGAGCGAGGGAAAGGGGTGGGGGCGGAGGAGCTGTGTCCATCATCATTTGCATAAATTAACGTACATTGTACAAATGATTTCGTATAACACAGATCAAACTGTCAAACTCGACATTGCACATCAAATATGAATCAAGATTCAGCAACTGCATGGCCTATTTCTCACCACAAATATTTTCAGAAACATATTTTAGTGGACTGTTTAGGCGGAATAAGAATTGAACAGGACGCCACGTTGTTCCGGTTTAAAAACGTGGAGGCGAAACGAAAGTAACATAGAGGGTCTAACCAATCAGGTGCCAGCTGTTTCCATTGTGGTCGATAGCAATTATCCATACGACGTAGAGGTACCTCCAAAGAGGTACTCTGACATCACGATTGGGGCGGGGGCAGTGTGGGGAGCAGAAAGGAAATTTCAACCATTAGGGGCAGCACAGAGATGCTTTTCTACCAGTTTCTTATTATATACAATATTATTTCAGAATTGCTGAAATAACAGAATGCATGAATAAGTTTCATTATAAGGTAGGCATACAAACATGTTTACAATGGAAAAAAATTGATCTAGAGTGTAGTTACCCTTTAACAGTGGTCCAAATTCAAAATCTCCAAAAGGAACACTGAACATTGGAGCAACTGGAAGGGAAAACAGCAATGTAACATTGGTAACTGTTGTGAATGAAAGTATTTCTAAAAATCCCAGTCATTACATAGGATGGCAGCCATACACAGCCAAACACATACTTTACTGTACTGCACGTTCATTTAAGTATAAGATAAAGGCCTAATTTTTATACAATTCTGGATTGGCATGGGGCAATATAAATTAAGTTGCATGAGCTGTTAAAATATCTGTGCATTGTTGATGCTATATTGGTAGGGGTGTGAATCTTTCCCTCTGGTCTAGGATACAATACAGGAAGGATACACTTACAAATGTAATGAGTCGATCCAATTCAGTAATATACATCTGATTCAGTTCAGTTCAGACGTGATACAATTCAGTTTTAAATGTTCAATTTAACATGTATGTTGACAGTAGAAATTCTAAATCATGAAATCAAAGTCAAAATGTTAATCTTTCAATTAAGTCACTGTTAAAAAGCATTGTAAAAGTTGACGTTTTTCCAAAACGTGGATATTCAGCAGATTGAATATCTTCCCGACATCTTCAGGGGGAAGAGTGCACATGATACGGCGTGGACCATTTGAAGAATTTTTTTCCAAAACTCACTAGCCCACTTTTACCAATTTTGAGAAAAACAATGTTTTTGTTCTTTTAAGTTGGTGGATATTTCTGCATGAAACATAACATTTTTATATGTAAATTCCTAAGAATAATAGTGGAAAAGAATTGTACCCAACTTGGAAAATATGGTTTATCAAAACTGGACTTAGTGAGGCTTGTACTCTTCATTTTGTAATCGATGCAACCATATCTTAGACACTGATCAGTGCATTGGTTTGAACCGGGGAATCTTTACAACCTTAAATATTGGACGTGGCATATTGTGATCTAAAAGCACTTGTGTAAGTTAGTAACGTATCTGTGTGCATTTTTGACAAAGTATTAGACATGGTGTATGACAGTGTACCTGTAGTTTTGTGTGTGTCCTTTACACAAATGTATATGTTCCTGACCCAATGTTGGACATAGCCTATCACAGTGTAAATGTTGTTGTACACTGTCATATGCTGTGACAATAAACCCCTGGGAAAACAGGAAACGCAGGGAAACAGTTATTTCGAAGGGCCTTTCGACCTTTTATGGATAAACCCCTCCAATGAGGGGAACACAGAGAGGGAGAGAGAGAGCAGGCACTTGCCATGAGTAATAAAACAAAACATGCTTTCAAGTACTAAAAATGAAAAAATAATAAACTAAAATATTAAAAACCTCAAATATGCCTTTCGGCAAAACTTTCAGCTTTTCAGCTCAGTCCTCTTTGTTCTGTGCGGACCGCGTGCATCAGCGTCTTCAATCGCACATCATTAGCTAAGCAGCAGAATGCGGGCCCTATTTTTCGGAGTGGATTTTTACCTCTTTGTTTTTCGTTTTGCTGACTTTCTTAACATTGCCACGCGCATCAGACGCTATACAAATTAACGCATTGATTTTTATTCCTTGCTAAATTATGCGTTTTAAATTGCGATTGCTGTTGGTTTACTCATTCACAAGTGTCTCCCCGATGTCGTGGAACTAAAGTTATCTTAGGTGTAGATTGGTGGAATGTGAAATCTTGAAATCGATCATACCTATTTCCATATTTGTGAAACATATTCATAAAAAATATCGGGTGCATATGGTTGTAATGTGCAATCTGTATAGGCTACATTTAAAATATCAAATTTGGCATTAACTCAGAATGCACATTATACTGGAGATATGACACACTATCTCAGAAATTAAAACCCAAAACACAACCAAAGATGCAAGAAGAGCCTCTAGACATGTTTCAGGGAGGTCGTAAACAATATTAACACACAGTATCCACAGTTATATAGTTATCGGCCTACTGTGGATACATAGCAGTGCTGGTGTTTGAAAATCTACTGTGATGCTTGACAATAGTTTTCAGTTTGGTGCATTTATATGTGTGAACACAACTTTAGAAAAGCAACACTGGTGGACCAGTCTGAATGTGTGTTAGTACATGTGCTTTAAATGTGTGGTAGGCCAGGGTACCTAGATCGAGGAAATGTTCCTTGTAATGTTTAAGGAAGTATAATGCAGTTTTTAAGGCTCTATTAAACATTAATTTAATTATTTTATGGCTTGCACTTCCAAAAGAACATGTTTGATACAAACACAAATGCTTGTTAACTAATTGTATTCTTTGTTACTAAGTTATCTGGTGATTAATGTGTAAATAATGAAGAATAAATACTACAGAAAGGCTACGACAGGAGCTGTTATATCTAAGGTGTGACAGCAAGTTGCAATGGCTCCAGCTCCAATACAGCCAGTTGTATTGAATTCCTGTTTAAACACCCACCTGCAAAAGCCAAGCATGGGGACATGCTGCTCAGCTATACCATCCCTTGTCACATTCTCACATGAGGTTAGTGCGATCCCTCAGCACTCAACGCAGATGTGCTTTTCTTCACTCCCCCACAAGTACACATACAGCGACCTCCTTCATGCGGCAGGACTGTTCAGGAAGGTGTTGACAGGGCACCATGATGCAAAATGGTAATTTGGAAGACTTTGTGGAGGGCTGGAGGCTGTACTGTAAGGGACTGGAGTCTCAATCGAATGGTTAGAATCTCTCTGTTCCAGGCACCTACTGGGAGATTGGAGCAGTTTATATGTTAAATAGATAACTGGGCTCACCTGTGTGCAATTGCTGCTCTGACAGTAGGCATGGTCTTAATCAGCCCGATTCCCCTGCTCAGACCTACGCCTTCAACATACACATTAATACATCTATGTACATTCCTGACACTGGATATGATGTATGGCGGTGTACCTGCAGCACATGTATGTTTTTCTCTGTGAGTGCGCGACACTCAACATGCCTCATCCTTGCTCGTACACTGAGCCCCCAGCCCGCGAGCCGTGCGGGCGGGACCCGAGCATCGAGCTCGGAGCAGTCGTGCAAAGCCAACTCCATGCTGCGCTCCCCTGTGGTTCATTTATCAAGGGAACCAGCGGAAGATGTATAAGCCTGTCCGTGGTAATCCACAGGGGCATGGCAAAAAACACAGAGGAAGAAGGGATGATGAAAAGTCACACACAGTCATATCCCATTAAAGACCCTGTGAAATCATGTTTCCTGGATTTAAAGTGTTCATTAAGCCTCAAGATAAATGAGGAGAGAAAAAGAAAGGGTGAAGAAAAGACCCTGAGAGCTTAATGAGAAATGGCAAGTTGGTCATGATTGGTTTGTGCAAGGAACATCATTTATTGTTAAGGATTTAAACTGCAGATAAGTGTAAAACTATTTTTTTAAATTTATTCTATTATTCTTTTTTATTTAATCTATTTACTAATAAACATGCTTAAATGGATGCAGTTACACTCTCTGCTATGCTTTTCATTATATCTTAAGAAAAATTTATTTGGCCATTGAAAATTGTTTGAAAATTAAAATATTTTTGATATCACAGCATTTGTTTGGTTTGATTCTTTAGGTAATATAACTATCTGGAACTACATGTAACTATTGGATTAAAATTAGACTGCACAGGGTCTATATTTTAAACATATTGGAATGCTTTACTTCGGTTTTACAGTACATACGTAGCATTGTTAAAAACCTACTGCTTGTTTCTGGTATATGTTGATCTTCCTTGACTCCCACAGGGACTGTTTGATGGCATTTACGTATCTCCCTCGATGTTGATGTTGGTCTTGCATGCTCCGGTTAGGCCATATAGGATGCTCTTTGCCATCAGGGGGAACCTCGGCAGCAAGCTGCTGAAGGAGAAAGAAGAGCCGAGCACTCCAACCCTGGAGTTTCCCCTGGACACGGTGGAAGGCTCTCTCACAGCTCAGCCTGGACATCACACAGTTAGCGGTTTGTGTCAAAACAGAGACAGGAGCGTTTTGCTCTTGCCCCTGTTGACCTGGGCACCAGTGATGTGCCAATGATGGTGGCGTCATCCATGTGTGCGAGTCACCTCGGGCCGCCCTCCCTGGGTGCCAAGCAGAGGATATTCAGCAATGTCTGTGCTAACTGATGGCTTGGGGCAGTGGTTCACAACCTCGATCCTTGGGGACCCCTGTGTATGCTGGTTTTCGGTCCAACCACAATAACAATCCCAGAATTTTAACAAGTTAAAATATAAATTTTTCTTAATTTCTAAAGATGTATTTTTCTTTTCATTTTGCCATCTTCCGTAATTTCTTCAAGTAATTTTACTTCTTTTGTATATCCATTTAATGCATACTGAAGGCCTTGCTATCAGCTTCTAAATATGTTACCTGATCCCGAAAATGTATTATTTCTTGTGGTAGCTGGCTAAAATGAATGACTTTTCAGAAAGTTTTACCGATGTAACAATAGTAACCAAGCATGGGAGGGCCGTGGGATCGGTCAATTCTAGAAGTCCTTCAGGCCCCTTTCTTTTGGACAAGAGCCCCTGAACTCTTTCTCTCTCTGAGGCACCCAGCTGCCCATCCCTATATGCTGTTCTGAAAACGTGTGCCATGTCCTCCTTCAGGAAATTGTAGAATGCCTGACAGAATTCAGCTAGGGAGCGCATGGCCCTGCTAAGCTCTTTAGTGCTCAACTCATGTTCCATGCTGTTGTCCCAAAAGCATCTGAACAGGCAGCCAAGGAAAGTGTCCAGAAGGCTCCCATCCATGACCTTTACTATACGAGCCCTGTTCGAACTCCTCGGCCATCAGCCAGACCTCACTCTCTTCAGACACCACCACCCCTCCGCTGTTATAAAGAGACAGGATATTGTCAGTCTTAGACTATGCCTTGCAGAAGAAAGACCTGCTGCATTTCTTATCCTCCTCGAAGCCCTGGAGTTTTGGAGCGGAAGGTGTATTTTAATAGAGCAGAGATACTCACTACCAACATTCAAGCCTCAAGACTGGAGGATGCTCAGTCTCTGGAGGGAGAGATTTTTAATTCAAGGTCCTCCACCCAACTGTCTGGAAGTACTAGCCTGGGATGGATTTATACTGAAGCTCAAGAAGCTGAAGTGCCTTGCTCAAGTCTCCTACCTGGGAATTGAACCTGCAACCTTTCCAGTTCCTTTATACTACCCTGCTGCCCAGTATTTTCAAAGCAACATCAACCACAAGGTGTCTCTGGTCCTAATAAACAAACGAGAAGATTTAGATGGCCCAGGTTCCTCTTTCCAGAACTGTACCCGCCATCATTTTTGGGAATCTAAAACCTTTGCAAGGTCATAGCTAACAGCACTGGCACATAAAGTTGGCTAGCTTACAACCTTGCATGCGTTCTTTCTACCAAGAAATTAAAAGATAAAAGTATTAGTCATGGACCATAGTGCTTTGCACGGGTCATGCAGTCGCCCTGCTGCCAGACAAACCGCTCATCACATGATGAAAAGACCACAGAGAAATGGCCTGGGACAGGGAAACATACAGTGATCCAAGCAGCCATGGTACGAAAGAAAACTGAAGAGGTTATAACCTTAAAAAAAAAAACTTGCTACATGGTCGTTGTGCAGCCATTGTGTGGGCTGACAGAATAAATGCATTGAATCTCTGAATCTCTATTTTCTGTGCCGGCTCAGCTCCACGCAACAGAGAGAAATCTTTTATACCAAAACTATCTGAGCTCCAGGCGCCCCACATCAAGACCACAGGGCCCTTGTTGCTTTAATAGAAGGTACTGATGGTCAACCTGCGCAGACAGCACAGCCACCGGGCTTAAACTTGGAAAGGTCTGGGAAAATACAGGTGTATTATGCAGGTGGATGCACTTATATTGTCTCACATTGTCAGTTACCCTGAGCAGCTGCTAAATGAATGAAATGTAAATGCAACCATGCAGGCACAGTGTACTGTTATTTTTGTACAGCTGCCTCTCCCTGTTAAGCTTCCTCTACCCCCAAACATCACTGCAGTACTGTTAAGACAGGCTGTGACCAGACCTGAGTCAAATACATGTTAGAATAAATTGAAATAATTTTGCTCTGAATATTAATGAAATAGATGTTTCCTTATATGCAGTAATCTTCAAGAATTTTACGTCTTAAGGGCCAAAAGTATTTTTAAGAGTTATTTGACCCAGGTCAGACTGTCTGTGACATGTGCACTCATTGGCACCAGACCAAATGTAAACAAGCCATGTAAATAAATGTTACTTCTTTGTTGCAGTTCAACATCTGTCACCGTCTGTATTAATTGTTTTAATAACCACGCACAGAAGAATCCTAAACGTTAAATCAACCTTCGAGAGTTTACATGAGTCCAACCGGGACCATACCTGTATGTATTGTTAGAGCTAAAAGTACTCTCTCGGAGCTGATTTTATATTGAACATTTTGCTTTGAGCCACCCAACAGGAAACATATTTTGTCGATACCCACCATGCACCTCAAGGAGCAAGTGCAGGGCCAGACCCTCCATGGAGATGTAGCAACAAGCAGGTGGAGGGAACTGGGGTGAGGTGTGTATGTGTACGGTAAAATGTTCAAAGGTTTCATATTTATATGAGTTCAAGGGGGAGAACTTGCTCTACCAGATCAGAATTGATTTAACTGTGTGCACCATGTGGTAGATTGTCCACAGATCCTGTTCCTGCAGCTCCCTCCCCCTCTGGTGCAGTCTGCCTTTTGCTTTTAATGAGAGTTGACAGCCAGAATCTGAGCATTTGTCATATGGAGGGCTTTGTGTCACCATTTGATGTGAGGGAGGGAACCTTAGGTATCAGAGAGTCGAAAACCCCCCACTTCCCTTAGGCCAATCCTGGAGATTCACAGCGTTTGCTAATTTTTGTAGATAACCAGCACATTAAAGCAGTTTATTACCCAGTTAACTCACATCAGCTGGTTACTCAGGCCTGAAATGGGAGCTGATGTGAAAAGTGAAAAGAAAAAATAGTAATCTGAGCTTCTTTCTAGGACCAAAATTACAGTCCCCTGCATTAGGACTTAGTGACATATCCTCAAGGAAATGGACCAGTGGACGTGCGTGTGAATGTATTGCTTATTCTCTCACTCCCTCTATCATGCAATGTACAGACAAGGTAATGGAACAATACCAAGCAATGTTCTTTGAGTTGTTCTGTGCAGTGGGGAAAACGTTAAAATGTTAATAAAAACGGCTTTATTAATAAATAATAAATTAATTAAGTGCTTTATTTATTAATGAAGAAAATGAGGTAGAGCAAACCCCTTTTTTCTTATTTTTCACTAGCATCACATATTTGTGTATTATAGAAATGTTTGCCTTTCCACAAGTATGTCTAGTTCACATATACGTATATATGGATTTTCAGACTGTGAACTTTCCTTCTGGAACTTATTTACCTAGCTTTCATGCAGCTGCCAACAAGACTCCTGAAGGACCAATTCATAAACAGTAATGCCACTGACCTTCACTGTGCACTTTGGCTCAGAGTATTTCATAGTCTTCTCAGGTGAGTTGGTACATGAATGTCTGGTCAACCAAGAAAATTATGAGAGTATTTCAAAAATATCAGAACAGGCAGCAAGCCATGTGTAAACAATTTTCCACTTGAGTCATATTCATTATCTGAAAAACATGAAAAATGCCACAAACAGACTGGCAAATTTAAAAAAAATTCGGAGAGAAGAGGAGTCTCCACAGAGGCACCTTAGTGGTGTACAGACTGGAAACCTGTCCTTCTAAGGCAATGGGAGAGATCGCTATGATTGCCTATTCAGTGAACAACATACATAATTAGGCATAATGGGACTGCCACATGTGTGGGAGTGCAGCTATTTCACAATGAAGAATGAAAGGATTCATGTGTTAAAAAGAAATGTTAGATTACTGGCATTTCTGGTGCGTGTGTATGTGTGGGAGAAAAGAAAACCAGATGCGTGCATATCTGCATGACAAATTTCTTTTTATTTTAAATGGCGTGAGGACTGATTTTGAGCGTGCTGGTGTATTTTGGCGAGGTCCTGATAAAGATCGACCAATCAACACCTATGATAAGGGCGTTCTGTTCCCCGGCAACCCCCTTATGCCCTCCTCCCCCATTTCTCCCTCTCCCAGGCATTAACTCCCTCAACTGATGTCATATCCCTACCGGCATTCTGCTATGCCTCAGCCTTTTCTGTTTTACCTTTACAATATCATGTGAATCTTTTTTTTTTATGTATGCCTTTTCCCGCTTTTCTCCTGATTATTCATCCGCAGCTCTCATTGCTGCGACCTCCGCTATCTATTTGCAGGCAAGCTTGTGCTGTTCTCCGAAGCATGTGATGTCAGCCGCTGCTTCTTATCACACTGCGGTCCTCAAGTGGGGCTCACACAGAAATGAGTCTGAGGACCATTTTGACGTGCAGGTCAACAGGCAGACCGCGGGCGTCTAATTAACCAGCAGGGGCCGCTAGGGTGAAACCCTTTCTTCCCTGGACGACCCGCAGTGTCAACTTTGCATCCAGTTGCCACTAGCACGGTCCAGATTTGATACCACACCATGGTGCCCGTCCACATACTGGAACAGTGTCTTAACAGGATTAGCCATCCAGTACCCTTCATGTCAGTCTTTAATCTTTAATGCCTTTCATCTCTGGCCCCTGCAGAATAGGATCTTCTGCTTAAAGAGATACTGCAGAGGCTTTTCTAAGGCCTTTTTTACCACTTCAATTTCAACTGGAACTTGTGAGTAGGTGTGGTCATATGACGATGATGCCACATAGTCATATTATGAATATTCATACAGTCAAGGAGTGAAAGGGTGTGTCGATATAAGTCGTAATATTAACGTTAGCAGTAATACAAAGCAATTCACATTTGAACTTGAACTAGCTTGTTAGCAGTACAAGGGTCTCAGTCTCAAATAGGAAAAAAAAAATGTTGGTCTCTGCTTTTATACCTTCTTCTCCCCTTGGTTCTCATCGAGTAAGTCAGGGATAGAGGGGCGTGGTCAAGGGCAGGGTTATCAGGGTGCAGCTTTTTATCAAAAAAAGGAACTTAGCAGCCATCTATCAATGGGACTATGGCGTCGGCACCGAGGAGGCATTGCGTGGGAGGGATTTAGATGCAAACAGACCAGCAGTCTGAATCTTTGGTGTGAGGCTTTTGAACTGGGACTGGCCTGACTGTGCCTATTGACAGTCTCTGCAGGAATGAAGAGACTTGAGGGTACTTCAGGCTGATAAGAGTTCACCCTACGAATAAGAGGCTAACACTCAGGCCGAACACAATGAGGAAAAAAAGCCATCGCTGCACAAGAGGAGAGAAGAGCTTCGATCACAACATGAGGGCAGCCACGAAAGTGATTTAAATGGTAGGCCGTCACATTTCACACATCAATGACAGATTGGTAAGTATCCAGGCTGTATAAGCCTGGTTGACTCTCCAATCGGTTATTGAATTTACACGCACAGCTATTGCAGGTGCCCTATGTGGTGGAAATCCTCCTCTCTCACACCCTCGTCTTTCTATCTTGGTTGACCAGTCATTCACGTACCAACTCACCTGAGAAGACTATTTATTCATTTAGCTGAAGAGAGCACACCCAGGCAACACACAAAGTGGTGCTATAGGAGAACTCTACCCCTAACCCTTCACTGCAATTGGTGTGGTCAGCAACACCTGGTAGGGTCCTCGCAACCTAGTCTGGTGCCAATGCTTTCAGCGTTGGTATTTCATCACAATCCAGTCACCTGGTGTCAGGTCATGGTGGATCCCTTCTTGTGCGTCTGGTAAAGTCACTTTTACCCTGGAAAACATGTCTTTCAACATTTTATTAAGTGACACACAGTACACTACCATGTAGTCATCTACTCCTTGCAGGGTTAGCCTGTTTTGCGGAAAAGGAGTGTCAATCATCCTCAGAAGATCTGATAGGAGCAGGAGGTCATCCCACTCGTGGTAAGGTCCTACCTATTTCTATACAGTGAGCACCATAACTGTCAGCTTTAATTTGAGGGTATTTTCATCCATATCGGATGAACCGCTTAGAAAATATAGAACCTTTTGTACATAGCCCCCCCCCCCCCCCCCCCCCCCCCTCATTTTCTGGCATCAAAGAATATTGGACTGTTTAACATAATGTAGAATAAAGTAATCATTTTTAATATTTGGTCGCATATCCTTTGCATGCCATGACTTCCTGATGTCTGTGACCAAACAATATCAAAAGACTCTTGATATCTTATTTTCTGGTACTCTTGATAAGGGTCTGACGTATCAAACAAGCCTTAAACCATCACTCTGCTGCCAGATATGCAGTAGATATGGATGGATAACTTGAAGTGTTTCTTCTCCTGACTCATTTTCCTATTGAACTCTATGGAAAAATAAGTCAGGAGAAACAACCCTTAAAGTGATCCATCCATATCTACTGCATATCTGGCAGCAGAGTGATGGTTTGAGGCTCGTTTGATACCTCAGACCCTTGATTACTTACAGCCATTTAGCCAACCACGTGCTCCATACTGTTCCAGTGTAATTTACAGCTAAATCTAGTCCCACCACCCAATTCCCATAGAGATCCATTCAAATGCAGAGACGTTATAGTATCGCTTGTAAGAGTGTGTGACGGGACAAGGCCATTTTTCTATGTGACTGGTGTGTGACGGAACAAGGCCATCTCTCCGACTGAATCCCTCCTTCCCTGGGTGATGATGCAACCAACAATACACCACTGGCCAGAGTCACACAAGCTCTGCAAGCCTTCGTCAGTGGACTACGTCCTGTGACCATACCGCAAAGCAGTCCAATAACAGTCAATTTAAGTTCCCAATTGGCCCTTTTGACCCTAAATACAACCAATCAAGATTCAGTATCACACCTGAGCCCCGTTATTTTGATCTTACTTTGATGATACATGTTTCTGCCCTGTTGGAAACGTTTGATACATGTTTGAAAAGTGGACATCTCCTGCACACACACACACACACACACACACACACAAACACAATGTTGGCAGTTTAACATTTTCCTAACAAACCTTGATGGTACCTCGACTGAACAGCAGGAAATTCTAAATAGCTTTGTTTTAAAACAATAAGAAACAAACAATTTTATTTTTCAAAGCAAAGCACTTTACCATTTGAAATACAGTTTCGGAAACAAAATGTCTCTGTGGGTGATAAAGGCCGAAGGCAGGAGAGGCGTGTGGTAATTTATTGCAGACAAGAGAGGAAGCCACAGCTGTGGCGAATGTAGTTTGGATAAAGTGCACCGGCTGTGTTCTGGATGCCTCAAAGAATAAAAAATCTCTCACTCTTTCACTCAACTCTCTACTCTCTGGAACTGAGAAGGAACTTGCTGGACTTCTTTTTTTTTTTTTTCACCCCTCAACATGATGTCATTTTGATATGCTTCTCCAGATGTATGTATTCTTTATCAACGTAGGTTGTCAACAGGTCTGGACTTCCCTCCCCACTGGTTTATGATTCCCTTTTGGGAAGCAAAGTCATTGCCAGCTCTTTCAATGTCGATATCTCCTTGGTGACAGAGCTCTAGCATTTCCAGCTGGGATGGCTTTCACAGACACAGCAGCCACTACCTCAAAAACAACATTTCCAACAGCTGTCATGGCATTGACACAAGATCTTTTTTTAATTTTTATTGATGTGATATGATTTCAAATCCAAAAATCAAGTCAAATTTGACAAATGGTGGCATTTTTGCACAGGAAAGTGTGAGTGAATAAATATTGTTTGTGTGCACACATAAAACATACAAAGAGTAATCTTATTGACATTGGGCCTCATTCAAGAACCACACGTACACAAGAATGGTTAATGCAGTTTTATGGCATTCACCATTTTTTTCTTATTTTGGATTTACTTGTAGGTAAGAACAAAATTTAAGAGTGGTTGCGACCTGTCGCATGAGTTACGTACAATGCAAATAGGCATTTTATTCCCAGCAACTGGGTTGTTTTAATTTTGATTATTTAAAGTAAAATACGAGTTTGAATTTATAAATTGCTCACCTCAATTGCATTACCATATTGAAATATGTATTGTAACCTACACATAAATGAATAGCAAGCACCCTGCATTGACCTTCCTCAATCGAAAACGATAGTTTCGATTCCATTAACGTCCAAGTTAATAGTCAAAATACAGCTCGTCCTCACTTGCTGCCTGGTCCAGAATGACTAACTAGCCTAGAGCATATCTTGTGAGCATGCGTTTCACTGGCTGAGGTCAGGAAAGTGCACGACTGCTTGTTGGTGCACCAAGAGATCTGGGATGTGTCTTGAACTATGTGAAAAGTTTTTTTAATTAGTTTGCACAATTCATATAATCCTAAGAGGTATAATCCAGGTGTGTAGTTAGCTGCAAAAATAAATGAAGGAAAAAAAATATGAAAGAAACCCGCACACTGAAAACAGGAGAAAGAAAGGAAAAATAAATACATTTGGGTTTTACACCATAATCAATTCTCTTGAACTATGCGCTCATGGTTCATTAAGACTTTTCTCTACCCCTCTTTTGGAAAGATGGCAGTTTTATGAATGCGTCTTCCAGGTACAGGGGGCAGGAGTTAATTATTCTAATAGAGAATTTGTGTGAACATGCATTCATTTAAAAACAGGTGAATTTACACCGGTTTGCAAGAACACTTCTGGAGGTTAAGGGCGTTTGTTTGTGTGCTTCAAAGAGCACATCAGGGCGACGGCACGGTCCTGCAGGTTCCTCCTGTACAACATCAGGAGGATTCGACCGTACCTGACCACCTACTCCACCCAGCTTCTTGTCCAGACCATGGTCACCTCACGCCTGGACTACTGCAACTCCCTGCTCGCAAGCCTACCGGCCTGCGCCATTCCGCCTCTTCAACTCATCCAGAATGCAGCTGCCCGGCTTGTGTTCAACCTCCCGAAATTTTCCCACGTAACCCCCCTGCTGAGGTCTCTCCACTGGCTGCCAGTTGCAGCCAGGATCAGGTTCAAAGTTCTGACCCTGGCCTACACTGCAGCCAATAGGACAGGCCCCGCCTACCTGCAGGACTTAATCCAGAACTATGTTCCTGCTCGACCACTTCGCTCTTCTACAGCAGGGCGACTGGCACTTCCCCCCCTCCGTGTCAAAGGCTCTCGCTTGTCCCGACTGCGGAGTTTTTCCACATTAGCACCTCAGTGGTGGAATGAACTTCCCATTCCCCTACGTTCTACTCCAACCCTGCCTGCATTCCGTCGAGGCCTGAAGACACACCTCTTCAGACTCCACCTTGACTGATATCCTCACCTAGGAATATCAGTTCCCTGTTCCCTGTGTTTTTCCTGTCTGTTTATTATAGTTTATAATAGTATTTGGAATGGTTTATAATAGCATAGTTTATAATAGTATTTGGAATGGTTTATAACTGTATAGTTTATAATAGTATTTGGAATGAAGTGTGGTGTTGCTGATTTGCCCACAGCTTACTGTGAACTACAGTCAACGTTCATTGCTAGGGATAGCTGCTACATTATGCAAAGGATGTGCTTTGCCTTGTCTGTTCTGTAATGATGATGATGTCTCTGTACGCACTTACTGTACGTCGCTTTGGATAAAAGCGTCTGCTAAATAAATGTAATGTAATGTAATGTTTGTTGAATCCGACGTGAAATCCAAGAACGAATACAAGAGAACGTTAAGAGAAAAATAAGAATGTTCTTGCACGAGGCCCGTTGTCTGTGATGCAATGGAATCATCACACACGTACGCACACGGACCCACATACATGTAACATAGAGGACTAGCCTTCCTACTTTATGCACGCACACAGACCCACATACATGTAACATAGAGGATTAGCCTTCCTACTTTA
Organism: Synaphobranchus kaupii; assembly: GCA_029718625.1. Taxonomy (NCBI): domain Eukaryota; kingdom Metazoa; phylum Chordata; class Actinopteri; order Anguilliformes; family Synaphobranchidae; genus Synaphobranchus; species Synaphobranchus kaupii. Next base: position 30,167,354 of record CM056392.1, read on the forward strand.
CTGCTTAATTGTGTCTAGTGATGCGACTCGCAGTACCTTTGTTGACTTCACACTACATAGCATTACTAGCATATAACAAAGATGTGAGATTTTTTTTCATTTTAAACTTAAATGCATTTTCATTTGAAACAGCTCAAATAAGTGCTATTATTTTAAACGCTCCAGTCGCATTTAATTATTTCTCTGAAACAATTTTTCAACTAAAACAATCCAATCTGAGTAGCAGAAAGCGAGGATTATCACGCCAGATGCAGTTGTGTGAATAGGGATGAGTGTAAGGGAACCGATCGGACCCACACGCAGACACCAAGGTGTAGTAAATAACGGGCTTTAATCAGAGTAGACGGAAACAGGTCAATGTCCAGCAATCAGAGCAATACAGGGCAGGCAGAAACGTAGTCAAGTCCAGGCAGGAGTCAAAGTCCAAGCAACCAGAGCAATGCGGAGAAGGCAGGGCGAAGTCCCAGAACAGGCAGAGGTCGGAACCGGGAGATCAATCAGAGGGGGCTGGAGAACAGGAGGGTGAAGGGCTGGAGCAGGGCTTGGACGGAGATGGGTAGGCGGGCAGGAGGACTGGAGCAGGGCTGGACGGAGACAGGTAAGGCAGGCAGGAGAACAGGAGCAGGACGGGATGGGACGACACGGGACTGGAGACAGGAACTCGGAACAGGTAAGGAGAAGGCAGGAATAACCGCTGGACAGTAATGACACAAGCACAAATGCAGGGCACAAGATGATCTGGCACAGAACAGAGAAACAGGTGAGCTTATATGCAAGACTAATGACGAGACAATGAGGAACGGGTGAGATGATTACCACAGAGGAAACATATGTGGTGCGGGGAGCGTGGACACGTAATAGGGGAAAAGGGAAAACGTGAAACGGAATACAAACACAGAAAACACATAGAAACGGAGAAACCAGGCAGTGAATTATGACACAGAGGCACGGGACATGACAGACGAGCTGTTTGTTAACCTGCTTGTTAATTGGGCCAAACGATCAAAAATGCATTCGGTTCAATGATTAAACAGATGGGGCTCTCCACTTTCCAGCTGTTACAGACATGTATGTGCATAATGAATTAAACTGGGAGGTAAAAATGCTCACTGCACATTATCACATGCTTGGCAGCCCATAAGGCTGTGAGTATTGTGAATCATTTTAAGTTCCTTGTTCAGGAAATGATCTGTGAAATTTGTAATTATGAGTGGTGAGTATCACACTGATTTCATCCTCTTACACGCACTGATTGGCTTCATCCTCTCATCACATATCGCGCAATTATGGGACAGTACGGCTTCGTGAAACCCGAAATGGGCTGTTGGGTGGAACTATAATATGCTCAATGAAAGGAACCAACCACAGGGGTTCACTGTAGATAGACATTTTGATATAGCTATAGCATGCTGGTGATTGACCGCACATTGCCGTTCCATCCGTATAAGACCAAGTACAGTATATTTGCTGCATTTGTGTTTTCTTTCCGGAAAAATAAGCTCCTACAGCTCTTTTAAGATCCCTGTGAAGTGTCAACACCAGCAAGAGATGACATGAGAAGAGGTCCCTCGAGGGCTCTAGTGAAGTTACACTCGAAAGTGGAAAGGAGTCAGGCATTCTCCGTTATCCATAAAGAAAAAAATGTTCTATACAAACACAGGAAATGTAAAAGCATAGGAATGCATCACAACACACCTGGGATATTACAAATTAGAAAAAAAAAGGCAGAAAGGTTGAAAAAAGCAGCATCCATAAAAATTCAGGAGGCAGGCATCTTTAGTAGTGCTATAGTTCGGCCTATTGAAACATGTTATTGACCGGGTGCCATTTGTGTTACTTCTCACCCTCTTAAACATGTGTTCAGCTCTAAAACCTATCTTTATCCCTCTCTCCTCTATTCCTGCTGTCCCCATCTCTCATTCTTTATATTCCTCCCTTCATCTCTCCTCTTCCTCCTTCACCCTCCTATGACTCAGTGTTCCGCCCCTCCCTTCACATGCTTCTGGTTCTGGATGCCAACTCACATAGCCTCTCATCTCTCTCTGTCTCTCTCTCTCTCTCTCTCTCTCAGTGTTGGATATATGCAGTGTGTATAGCTATTTTAGAATAGCAGGTTTTTTAACCTTTCATTTATCATTTATTTAATATTTTTGCAAACATGTGATTGGTATGGGTTCACTCCAACATGTTGTGACATTTAATTGCAAAACCGATAACAGAGTATAAATCAAGGGGAAATAAAAAGTCTAGCTTCCCTATCGTCTCTCATCATTCATCTCCCCCGCATCCCACTACTGCAATCAATCTCTCTCTCTCTCTCTCCGTCTCACTGTTCCATCTTTACTCCACATCCCTCTTGCCACCTTTTAACTCACACCTCTCGTCTCACTCCCTGCAAATCACGTCCTAATCATCACGTAATTTTCTGTCTCAGTTGTGTCAGTCAGATTCACCACCGCACACAAACACACACACACAGACACACACACACAAGCACACTGCAAAACACACCCCACTGCTGTCATCTCAGTACAGGTGAGCCACAGGTTATTACCACCTGTTTAAATCAGCTGACCCAGAAAAAAAGTTGAATCCAATTTTTTAAGCCCCAATATAAAAAATTATGATTATGATGACTAGATTTAGTATTTGGTCAGGCGAAAAATCGTTCTAAGACGGGGTAGGTCACTGCAATTCCTCTCTGCAATATTCTAAAACGGTTTTGTTGCGTCGCGAATCTTTGGTCGGAACTGGCCTTTACGTATCGTTACATTGCGCGGATTATCTGTTAAATTGAAGTGACAGATCAAATGATAACGTTGGTATTTTGAGTTAGCTAACACTAGCTATCTGGTAAACTGACTATGTAATAGCTAACATTATCTATTAAATTGAGCAAGCATTTCCATGTTACTTTTAACTAGATAGCGTTAACGTTAAATACAGCCAGTGTTTTTGAGTTGCCTGATAGGTATAGCTAAACTAACGTTGCTAACGTTAGCTAACCTTAGGGGCCGAAACAGACCTCATACGCGAACGTGGATGCTTCGAGCTACGCAAACAGCGAGGGACGCTATAGGCAACAACAGTAAACAACTTTCTTGTTCGATCTGTGCTTTCCACTGGTTTCTTTTTCACAAATGTCATTGGAAAAGAAAAACATTTTGTATAGCTTGAAGCGTCCACGTTCGCATATTTGCACGAGGTATGTTTCGGCCCTAAGTGTTAGCAAGCGTTTCCATTCGCCCATGTAACATTAGCTAGCTAGCTGCTAACGTTACTGGGTGATGGAGCAAACGTTAAGGTTGTAAATTGTTAAACCGGTTATGTTTATGTTTACTTTTGGTACTTACATTTTAAATCAGGTACTTTTGTACATTTACTCAACTGGTGTTTTTAATGTGGGACTTTCTACTTTTACTGGAGTCCTTTTTAGCTGTGACCAGCAGCTAGTAGAAGTCACTCTGTCGGTAATTAGGCTGCGGTCTGTCCGATATTTCTGCAATAGGCTATACCCGCACATACAGATACTTTGCCATATGGTCGCAGCTTATCACGTGCTAACGTGCTTGCTATTATATACAATCCATACATAGACCTGAATATTTACAAATTTCATTCAGGTAAATTAACTTGATCCAGGGTAAAATGGCAGTACCCCACCTGGAAATCAAGCCTGCGACCTCTGAGTTACAAGATCAGTTTCCTAACCATTTTAGTATAGGATATGCATATACGTATGTGAATATTTCTATAATAACTCTTTGGAAGTCAATTTGAAATGTTAAAATCTCTGAATTATTGAAGAGACGGACCCGATGTTTGGTAACAAAATGGTTACAAAATGTTCGAGGAACATCTCCGAAACCAGCCAGACATCAGGGTGTCGTCTGCACAATCCCCAATACACAAACACACAATATCATCTGTATGTTCCCAGACCAAATGTTGTGCTTCTATGTATATATTAAAAGTACATTCTTACATAATCCTTGTTATTTCTTTTTGTTTTCTTTTTCTTTTTTGCATTGGTAGCAATGTAGACCATATTGAACAAGCGGTATAAGAGGGCAGCCCTAATTTACATATGAACCTGTACAGTACTGCTTTATGCAAGAGGAAATGATGCAAGTGCATTATCAATGGGGCGTTTGCACACAGAAAGAAGGGTAGCTAAATTCTCCTCTCTTGGCTTAAAATTTAATTTGGCAGAATGTGACGTTCATTCCTGTTGCCGCATTTTTCCACATAAATAATTAATTCCCTCTTAACAAGATAATTTCACACTTTATGTTCTGAGCTAACAATTCATGTCCTGTTTTTTCTTCTCAGGCACTTGACTAGTTAAATAAAAACAGCAATTAAAGGACAATTAAGGACAATTAAATGATATCAGGACACTTTGTACAGAACACACTCAAATGAGCTTAAAGTTGAAAACTGAAGGGTAGCTTTAGTCATGTATTTCAATTTACCCAAAACACAAGCATCTGGAAGCAAGAAGCTAAAATGATGCTGTCATCACTTTCAGAGAGAGGAGGGAGTGAGAGGGCTCGGGAGGAAGAGAAATAGACCTACATGACATGTTTTCATAATTCATATTGTTGTCGTGAATAGGGGAAACCTCTACGAAAATAATGTGTCGTTGTATAAGCTGCTTTGTAATTGCTTGGTGTGTTTTCTTGCCCTAATGCACAAATGCCTCTATACCAGCCACTGGTAAAGCTGGCTGGTTGACATAAACTTCTGTATGTACCTAAAGCATCCTTCATTGCACATAAAAACTGTCTGGGTAAATCAAATTCATACACTAAAGCTGAAATATTGTCCAAAAAAAAGCCCAGAAAGTGAACTTTCCCATTAAATCTAGAACTCAATTAGGCAGAATGAGCAATCATAATACGCTGTATGGCTTCTCAGCCAAAAAAAGAACTCCTCATCATCCCCCCTTCAACACCCCCCCCCCCCCCCCCCCCCCCCCCAACCCCAATCCCACAATCCACCTGTCACTATCAGGCTTGGTTTCTTCTAATCAACACTAAGCCAACACAGATATCCCATCTGTACATTCACTCAGCAGTCAGCCTACCAGCTTGTGCTGAGACAATATAAAGAGGAAAAGGGGGCGGTTCCCCTGCCCCGCTTCTATCCCTCCCAACAAATTCACACATCAGAACTGTGGCAGGCAGCTGTGATTATGCCACTCCCAGATTTTACTGCACTACACTACCACAATTGATGTCCACAATATGGCATTAGACTTAGCGACAGCAACAGCTCAACAATGCAGTTGCTTCTCTGGCATTGCTGTGTTCTAAGCGCGAGAGGCTGAACTGTGATCGCAAGCCATAGGGACTGTAGGTTTGACTGCTGTGTGATGGCTCTCCCAGGCTACAGGTACAGGTTGCTGTTCTGCTACACAAGCTCACCTGGATGTTTCTGGGGGCATATAGTGCCTGATAGGTGCTCAGTGCATCAGAGCCAGCCAATCAATTTGCTGCTTGAACCAGACAGACAAACCAGGGGCCTGTTCCAGAAAGCAGGATTACTGAGATACGTAGCTGGATAGCTGCACTGAGTAAAACCCAGAACCCTTCCAAATCTGGAACGTGGACAGAAGTAAAAAGAGCTGTTCCGGGTTTTACTCAGTGCAGTTATCCAGCTAACTCAGTAATCCTGCTTGGTAGCATACCGCTCGGAAGGAATAAACGAGACGAGGTCAATAACACTCTTTCTTTTCTACCTTCCAGGTAATTGAATGATTCGTATCACTAATTGGCCAGAGATCTCTCTCAGCCAGTGTACCAGGCCTAAATTAGTCCCTGTTTAGAGGGTAAGAATGAAAACCAGCAGATTACTGGCCTCGAGGGCCAGATTTGATTGGTCCCAATTCACAAGAACGATGCTTATGATGCTTACGCAAGTCAGTCTATTGTGAGTGTATGCCTCTGTTTATTCTCACTTAAAAACAGCAAAAATATGTGTACACTCCGTTTTTGGTATACTTGCATATTTTCGACTGGTGGACTGTAAGTTTGGGTCGACCTTCTTGGAGGCCTACAACGTATGCTGATTTTCATACCAACCTCTAAATTGTAACAAGCTGATACATGTCCTTAACCAGGCACTTTTAATGTATAGGCTATTGTATGATTTGAATGACCTGTCCAGTTTTGTTGCCAGGGTTGGGGAGGGTTTGTACATATCAGTGGGTGGGCTGATGATTGATGGGAGTTGATTGTAAACATAATTCTTGATTTTGTGACTTCCTCTGTAATTGAATTTTGTTGGGTGGATATAGGTGTGGGGCTTTTGTGGGCACAGAAATTGGAATGATAGGTCCTTATTTTGGTTGGCATGAGTTGTCAGGGTAGTGATTGGAATGATTAAGGTGGCTTTGTGTTTGTAACCTGTAATGTATGTTTTCTAATAATAAATAAATAAATAAATAAATAAAAACTATAGCTTTGCATGCCAAGATGAATAAATTTATATTCACATCCCTGGACTAATTTAATTACTTATTAATTACTTACTTATTAACTAATTCATTTTTGATACTGTGTTTTATGGCAAATTATTCCTTTAGCAAGAAGCTACATTTTGTAATAGATTAAGTTATAGACTGACAGGTGCAATCAGTCCTATTGCTGAAAGTGTGGATACCTAGACATTGAAACTGAGCCATTTTTGGAAAATGCATCATGTTAAAATAAGTTTAAGTAACAGATTATGGAGGAACGTCATGAAAGATCAATGACGGGCTAGAGTTATTGTTATAAATTTTACTCGCATCTTAGTGTTACTTTGATACATTTTGCATTATAGTCATCGGTTAAACAAGTTAATCCAAAACCAAAAACAGTCACGGGCAGGGGGTGATGAAAGCAGTTTGTTGAAAATGCACAAAGAAGCCGTCTCCAGGGTGTTCAGTGCCAATGCTGAATTAAACCATCTGGCCAGCAGAGGAGGGCTAGACCGACCGTACAGCGCAGAATAAACCAAGCAGCACCTACCACGCTGTTGCTTAACGATTTATGCTTGACTCCGTGTACTGTCAGCAGAAAGAGATTTTGCAAAGGGTTTACAAAATGCTGTGTACACAGAAAGAGAAAAGAAAAATGTGAGAAGTGCACTCTGTGGAAGAGGGGAAGAAGAAAGAGTGTGAGCTGAAATGAGATGAACCACGGTGTCAGCAGAAGAGACAGAGATGTGCCTGAGATGCCACTTCACGGCAGGGGGGGAGGGCGGAGAGCAGAGATAAGCAATAGTCCAAGCATTCCCCGTGACCTTTGATCTTTGGGTTCTCCTTTCTCCCTCGTCTTCCCGATAAAAAATTCAGAAAGGGTCCAGCGGCATCCTGACATAAATGCTGGGGATGGTAAGTGTCTATCTTGAACATTAGATGATGTTGCAGCATGTGAATGCCAGCTCAGACACTGGCCAAAAGCTTCAGCAAGTTTATGCCTAATGCCAAAAGACTCAGGTCCATTTGCTTATCCACTGTCTGACCACGATGGTACCAGCATCATACTAAATCACCTCCCATGCAACACCTCCTCATACTCATATTAAAAGATGTCCGTGTAAGACAGTGAATATTGTAGATATGGTTGATTCCATAGAGTTTGTCTCAGTATATTAAAACAGTGTAGATGTACTCTTCAGGTCATTTTTTATATTAAATAATTTATTGGATATGATCTATTAATATTATAGCATAATGTATTATTGATTCATTACATTTGGTATCAACTGTGAATCATGAATTACACCACACACACACATACACACACACGCAATTAAGAAGGTGGAAAAACTGTCTGAATGTCAGCGATAGATTTTATCTGCTTTTATCTTTTATCTGATTTTGTCAGCGATAGATTTGCTGCTTTTATGCAGCACTCCCAATTAAACAGCAGTTGGGTCATGCAGCACGGTGACCCACCTTTATCTGTACTTTTTAAGCTGAATAAACAAACATTAGCATTAACATGCTCAGCCTGAATAGAGCTTTATCTTGGGTTCCCGTCTCAGTTTGTGTGGGACTGGCACATTGTGTCACGCAAAGAAAATCACAGTGATTTTCTTTTTAAATTCAGCGTTCATTTTTAAGGCTTTAAGATCGTTTTTATTTATTTTCAGGTCGTATGACTTCACACCTGCATGGCATGTACAAGCACTCACAAGTCCAATGTTTCCTCGAAACCCATCTGTCAGTAAGGGTGCCATCCCCAGAGCTGATCTTTTCACTGGTCGGTTACTGCCAAAATAAAAAAGTGTTGACTTGTTTGACACTGCAGTCCCAGGTGATCAGCCACTGAGACGTCTGAGAACATCAATTCAATGGTTCGGAAAATTCCAGATGATTCGATATTATTGCTGAAATTGTTTTTTTTCCCAGGGGATTTCTATAATCTCTCCATAAATGATTAAAGTAAAAAATTACAATAATAGACCTTCAAAATGGCATAAAATTAAAAGAAGTGTTACACGTGAACCCACCAGTCTGAGATTTTAGCGGGGAGCTAAGGGATAGGGTGTTGGATGCTAGAGGGGATCATTTATGATTAGGTGGTGAGAAGGGGTTTAAAAATGAACAAAAAGCACTGGAATGTGAAAAGAACTGCCAGCAGCCTTGTATTACGCGAGAAGAACATTTGTCATAAAAATTTTAAACATTTGTAAAGATTAAAAATTTCATGACCGGATGAGTTCTCAATCAAGCCTGGCAAGCGTGTATTTGAAATGTTTTAACTCTTTTGACGGTAAAGTATATCTCTGGGAATTCCCAATGAAACACAAAACTAACCAAAATGCACACAAGAGAAGACATTTGTTTGGAATATTTCTGAAAATGGATGTTTCTCACAACTCTCCTTTTATGTTTGGGTTCACTGACCCCATTCAGTCTCTTAAAAAACAGGTAATCTTGTTTTCCATCTTGTATGACTTTGCCTAATTTGGTGGGATTAATATAGTAAACATGCAATAAACATAATGCTGTCTTCAAAAGACCTGTTCCATCATTGTATACAAAGGTGTTGTGTGGGGTCATTTTGACGCCAGGCACTGTAGCTGTATAAAACACAAGTAAAATATACAAACTCTTTTATTTATCTCAGATTTTTTGTGGGTGATTCTGGGTACTTTCTCATACAGGTTTTAAACTTCACAAACTTTCACTTACCTCCAGCTCTAAAATGAGAAGTTTATCACATACACTACTCACAAAAAGTTAGGGATATTCGGCTTTCGGGTGAAATTTCAGGATGAACCTAAAATGCACTATAACCTTTACAGGTGAAATTAATTTGACCTTCTCTAAACTTTTGAATGCACATGTCCAACTATTCAATGTTTCAGTACTTTTTGCACAACTTGCTGTTCTCTAACAAGGAGCTGAACGGCAAAATTCACAACAGGTGTTTGATCCATGAATCGACCAATAAATTTCCTGGTTCAATTAGAATTGGTATTCAAACAGTCCTCTTCATCATGCTGTTCACATTTTGACATCATGAGACCAAGACGACACCTAACAATTGATCAACAGTACCTCGCCATTGCGAGGCTTCAAACAGGATGTTCTCAGAGGGAAGTGGCCACCGAGCTTAGAGTGTCACAGAGTGTCATCAGCAGGTTGCAACAGAGATACAGAGAGACTGGAAGAGTCACAGAAAGGCATAGAAGTGGACGTCCTTTGGCCACATCCCACACTGATGACCGCTTCATTGTGAACAGTGCCCTGCGGAACCGGATGATGAATGCCACTCAACTCCAGGCACATTTAAGGGAGGTGAGAGGCACCCAAGTGTCACGTCAGACCATTCGAAACCGTTTACATCAGCGTGGTCTGCGTGCTAGACGACCTGCAAGGGTACCTGACCACACCACCAGGCACAGGCGTCATCGTCTTGCATGGGCCAGGGAGCATTTACGCTGGACGAGGGACCAGTGGGCCTCAGTGCTGTTCTCTGATGAAAGTCGATTCACGTTGAGCAGAAATGATGGCCGCCAACGATGTTGGAGACGTCAAGGAGAGCGCTATGCATCAGCCACTGTTGTCACCAGACGACCCTTTGGTGGTGGCGGTGTTACAGTGTGGGCAGGTGTGTCTAGTCAATACAGAACTGCCCTACACTTTGTGAATGGTACAGTGACAAGCCCATACTACCTGAATAACATCATTAATCCAGTCATTGTGCCCCTGCATGAACAACACAGGCCTAATTTCATCTTCATGGACGACAATGCTCCAGCTCATCGTGGTCGCATCATTAGGGAAAGGCTGCTGGAGACTGGGGTACCTCAAATGGAGTGGCCTGCACTTTCTCCAGACCTGAATCCCATAGAAAACCTATGGGATCAGCTGACTCACCGTGTAGAGGCTCGTAACTCTGTACCCCAGAACCTCAATGACCTGAGGGCCGCCCTTCAAGAAGAGTGGGATGCCATGCCTCAGCAGACAATAAGTCGACTTGTGAACAGCATGAGACGTCGTTGTCAAGCTGTAATTGATGCTCAAGGGCACATGACAAGTTATTGAGACATTGACATTTTTGTTGTGGTATACCCACCACTGTTGTTGGCTTTTGTTTCAATAAATTGTTTGAGATGAGGAAATCACCATTGCATGCTTCTACTTAAATGCCCTACTTTCCTGATACATATAATATCACTGTAGCGTGAACTTACATTTTCCATAAATTTCACCCGAAAGCCAAATATCCCTAACTTTTTGTGAGTAGTGTATTTTTAATATTTGGGGATGAAGGGCTTGTCAATTGGGAGATATCAAAAAGGCGACACACAAAGGGCTCTATTTTCTGGCAAAAAGGCGCAGTCAATGACGCAGCACATGGGGCACGGGGCGTGGCTACTGAATTTAGTTATTTTGGTGACCAGAAGTGAGGAGTGCACAGCTCACAGCATGCTGCACAGGTGGAAAATGGACTGGATTGGGCTATTTATCAGGCGGTGTGTTGCAGCTGGATTCAATAATAGCCTATCAAATTACCTGTTTTCAGTCCCTTTAAGAGCTGGGCGGTTTTGCGACCCGGTGTACTGCCAATTTCCGACTACCACTGCAGTGGAAGATGATATCTATTTTGCATGGATATTGCACAAAAAATGTATAATATCAATGTAATAATGCATTTGTTTCACAAGTGAAAGTAAAATCACAAACTAAGCAGACCTACTGTATAATCATTTGTGTTTTATTCCTATTGTTTTTTAAATGCAGTGATGTGCATCGAATTGCCAAATAGCCTCGTTTATTTGTGTATTTATTTGTGTATTTAAAAAGAACCGTTAACAAATTATTTCACGACATTATGCATTGATATTATAGTCAAACACTCACTAATCAAGCATACAATCGCACATTTGGAAGACATCATGTGTGAATAAATAAAAATCAGAATTACAAGTTAACCCATTCAACAAAGGTGTCTTTATTGATAAACACCATCGATCGCTACAACGATACATGATCGATTGAACTGCAGAATATTGATAATCATAATTAGAGCCTAGCCTAGAATACTATTTTGTAGCCTACAGTGAGTTGACATCTTTTCATGTGATGAATCAAACTTCACTTTCCGTCCATAAAAAGTTACAAATACTTAAAACTAGTAAATGATTCTCGTGATTCTGGCAGCTAGATTTCAGAGTAAATAGTTTGAAATAACCTTCTGATATAATGAGAGAATGATTAGAGTTTAGTACTTTACTCCCAAAAAGGTGATTTATTTCATCATCTTTGATGACAAGATGCCAATAAGTTTCCCACTGGCACTGAAAAATGGATGTGGGATGTGAGGCTAATTTAAGCAAAAGATTACAGATTCTCTACATCAGCATCACTTTTGATGCGTTAGTCAACACGTCTACTTTGTTTGCCATATATATGAACTAGTCAGCTAGTGCAGATGTCAATGTAATTGAGTTAAGAGATACATTCTTATCGCTGTACGTACAATGAGAGTGAAGGTATGCGCTAAGTTTATGCCTACCTTGCGCAAGTGCTGTACATAATATGCCCATAGTTGACACTGCAGGCATAACAGGGACAGGATTCGACCGTCTCATTACTTTCCTCCTGTGTCACCAGGGAATTTGCATCACGGATTCACAGTGGTTGGGTAGAAGGAGCAACTGCACAGCTGCATTTATTGTCATTCGTCTCGTTACAGACGGGTGTAAGAAAAAGAACATAATACAGTACCCCCCCGAACCAGAGTTTAGTATAAGAACAGCCATAAACAATTAAAATTAAATAAATACAGGAATTAACTGTTACGGGGACGTGACGTGTGAGGTGGGAGGAGCCAAACGCAGCAAGGGGATTCTTTAAGCCCTAAGGCCACTAAGGCGGGAAACCCCGCAGTTAAGGGAGGAGATGAGACAAGAACACACGTACCAAAGCTACAGAACGGCTCACTGTCACACACTAATGAGTAGAAGTGTGCAAACGCCAAGCTTTCAACAAGAAAACCAAATAAGGCCAATGGAACAGAGCACAAGATTCCCATACTTCTACGAGCAAAGTGACAGAAGAAAGAGCCAGAAACAACAAACGCCCTGTCTCGGCAACGAGACGCATGAGAACAGGTGAGTAGCATAAAAGGTACACATAAAACACACAACCAACAAACACTGAAAACTAATAGGAATTAGTATACCAAGGGGCGAAAGGAACGGGGATCTAAAGTTCCAAGGCTACTATCGAGGGCTCGCAGTCAAACGCAAACATGTCCATAGCATCACCCAAGCTCCATATAAGGAGAGACTCACCCAGAGAAGGAACAGAACTACAGTTCCGAACAAAATCGTCCCACAGGTAAAAAGGGTGAACAGGACAGCTGAAACAAAAGACCAATGCAACCTTAACAGAAAATAGCACGCACTGCCTCTCAATAACGGGAAATGTAATGAGGCGGAGGAACAGAGATAACGTTCCATGGTTACTTTCATAAACGCGCGATCAAACACAAACAGGTCCATAGCATCGTCCAAGCTCCATATAAGGAGGGACACACCCGGAGAGCGAACAGAACTACAGTTCCGAACAAAATCGTCCCGCAGGTGAAAAGGACAAACAGGAACAGCTGCTTAATCAAAAATAACCGACCTGCCTCAAAGAATAATTAAAACCCAAAAGTTAGTATGATACAAACGCCCTGTCTCTTAGTAAGGGGCAATGGATCTAGGTAGAACGACAAACAAAGGACAGACCAGAAAGCGGAGACTGAAATGAGCACACCAAACAGGAATTCAACCTGCAAGCTCAAAGCACCAAGGCACGTATCGCAAAACTCCAATAAAAGCACAACGGAGCAAAATGGTCTCCTTAAAAACCTAGATCTAATCATACGTTTAAAACTTTAAAAGGGCAAAATAAACCGCACACAAAACAGCACAACTAATACCAGAAAATACACCACAGAACAAACAATCAAACAATCACAATGAACAATTAATATCGAAGCCCAGAACAAAAGGAACATGGGCTTAAATAGCTCACCGGCATTACATCCCAGCTGTGAACGCTAATTACTTACTCCGTGAAAAGAAGGGACGGAGCCAAAACTCCACCAACGGAGCAGCGCCCACGTGTGGCAACCGAGGAACACGACCGCAAAGGGAAAAAGGGTCATAAACCATGACATTAACATTATAAAAAAGAAAAAAGACAATGCTTAAAGTCAAATTGGACAGTATATGATCCACGAAACCGGTTGCTATAATCATGCAGGCATTGCTTGGGAAAGCCCTGAAATGAGCAACTCGCCATACATTGGGCTGTGACATGCACCATAAACCTGGTCTGAGCCGGCAGTTGGTGCAGGCACAAATCGCAGTCTAATCTAGCCACAAAATTGTAATCAGCTGCAATACAATTGTACTGCCCTGTTCGATCTGGACTAACACATCCCCAACAGCAGGTCTCCTCCCACTTCGGCACACAGCAAATCACCAAACAGGGGCGTGAAAATCCACTTCGACAGTGCGACTGTCATGGGTATTTGCAGCCCCTGCTGTTTCTGCAGTCGTCTTTCTATTTGGCGTCGTCAGGACGCTCTATCGGATTTTTTCCGCCTCCGCCCCGGTATTCGTATCTTGCCCAACAGTTATTCCCTACATCTGTTTTACGTTTCCTGCCGGCTATAAATACCTCAGGACTTCCGCATTTATCGCACTTCGATATTGTCTTTGCTATGTTGACATAAAACATAAACATAAAAAAGGGTTCGACGGCAACAGGCCATTCAGCCGAACTTGGCTCGTCTGTGAGATTTTTTTTAATTAAAAAAACAAAACAATTTTATTATAAAACAATCAATAAATGACAAACAAAGTCGGTAAGGTATAGGAATTTCGGTCGCTGCATTTCTGTTTCGTACGAATAGGAAATGCAGCAAGTCCGGTTATAAGATTTAGGTTAGATTGGTTTTCTCTTTCCTTTCCAATCTTTCTTTATCCTTTATTCATTTCACCTGTTGCCAGTTATGTTCAGCTCTTTTGCCACAAGAGCTTTGGCTAACAGTTCTTTTCTCGTTTTATCGAGTTTTGTTTTGTTTCACCACCTCTTGTTACGCCTAATTATTTAGTATGTGAGGTTCTTTTGTTAGTTATTCTCGCTGTTTATTGAGATCGCCTCAGTTTTTGGAGGTTGTTTTGTTTTGCCTTGTGCTAGGGAAGTTTTGCTCCCGATCCTGTGTTGTCTCAGTCTTGGTGCGGCTACTTCCGCGTTTTGTGGCGTATCTCTTTAGATACCCTTTTAGAAATCCTTATCGGTCACGTTTGGTTCTCCGAACCTTACACTCCCCCTTACAGCGACGGGTCGCCACTGGCCAGAAAATAGAGCCCAAAGTGTAAACAATTTTCTATTACAATAATTGTTGAGGTCAATTTGACCCCAAAAAATAAAATGTTTAATAAAATTTCAACATAATAGGAGGGTTCAAATAGTCAGAATCTCCTTATACTGGTGTTAAAAGGGTTACATATTTCAAATGAAGTATTTACCCAGGGATGTTCTCAATTCTCAATAGATGTTTTAAAAATCAAATGTATTGTATGTATCTCTATATATGGGCAGCTATTGATAATTTTGTAGTGTTTGTGGTGACTGCAGTAAAATTGGAAAATGACACTTGAAATATAGTTGCACATAGCAATTTTCACAGTTGTTACTTATGTCACAATACAAAGAGGTTACTGCTGTCCCTGCCTCTTTACTTACAGCATAGGCTACTTACGCATGTATTGGGGCCAATTAATGTAGAGGGGCCAAACAGCACAGGCAAAATATCCAGTTGCACAGACGGAGTCCAGCAGTATTTTTTATAACAGTAATTTTGCTAAAGCATATATGAAAATTAAAGAAAACTAAGAACATTTCAAGAGAGAGAAAAAACATTAAAATACACAATACATACAGTACATATGCATGTATATCATTATTATTTTTATTTTAGTTTTCATCGCTTACAGGTGTTGTAGGGGTTAACACACTGTGCTGTTAACACGCTCCCGCCTTTCTCCCAGGAGGAATGGTAGCCTGTCTTCTGAGAGCTTCTCAAATTCAGTGAAAATTGAATTTATTTTGGGAAATTATAGAACTCGTACTTCTCTGTACTGTTCACATTTAAGGAGAAAATGATGCTCTGGCTATGCCTCTTGTGGGTGACATAGTGTGGAGGACAACCTGTCCTGATTGGGCAGCAAGCTCTATCAATGCATTGTTAGTTGTTTTCCGTTTTCCCACTGGATTGTGGGATATTTTTGCATGCAGGGTTTCAGTTAGGTTTTTGTCAACACCATTTGGAAAAAACTGCATCTGTGAGCAGACCCCACTCTTCACTGTCCTGTGAACTTTCTCCATAAGTTAATTCATTGCCAAGCTGAAGCTTCCTGTTGAGCTGATTTCTATACCTAGGTAGGTATATGATGCCCTGTATTTCAGTGGCGAAGTGGTGAGTGTTTACCTCATGTGTTTCAAAAAGTCACAGCTGGGACTTTATAAATACCATAATTTTTTATGGTCATGTTTACTGGCAGGGCCCATTTCTGGCAGTAGATCCAGATTCTGCTGGAGCCTTGTTCAGTGGGCAACAAAAGAACCAGGTCATCTGTGTACAGCAATCATTTAATGTCTTTGTCATTTAGGAGGAACCCAGGAGCAGCAGATGGACCCAACAGTGTTGCCAGTGCATTGATGTGTTTAAACATTTTGGACACAGAACTGCAATCCTTCCACACTCCTAGTGGATGTAATCTGTCCTTTAATACACAATTGTTACACTAAATTTATTCCTTTAGTACGTTAATTTTATTATATCATAAGTTTTTTTCCCCCACACCAGCTTCAAGTATTTTCAAAAACAATACATCATTTCAAATTTGAATTGAAATCTTATAAAACAAGGAAATATTTACATTTTGTTTTGGAGTACATGTTTTTGCATTAGGGTAAGAAGGGTGTAAATATGATATGCTGTGCATTGTTTTGATAAAAAGCTTGATCAACACATTTTGCTTGTTAAGGAAATTTATAATGCTACATAGTGTTTTCCCCAGACTGGTTACACAAATGCCGTGGTAATTGCTGGGATCTAATTTGTTTCCACTCTTAAATATAGGGGGTTATTATTCCTCGGTTCCAGATGTCAGGTCAGTAGGCTACGCTCAGAACTAGATTAAATAGTTACAGTAATGCCTCCTGCAGTTTATCTCTACTATATTTAAGCATCTCATTTGCAGTCAGACCTACATGCTGTCTTGGGCTGGAGGTCTTGCCTTTCTTATTTGAGTTCCTGTTCAGTAGTAGTGACGTCTAGTGGATTCTGGGTGTCTTTTGTAATCAATTTTAAATTGCATAATTATTTTGGATAATTATTATTGGATAATACTATTTTGGATAATTATTTATTTGGAAAATGTAAATGATAGAGTTCTTCTAAGTAATTTTTCCATATTTCCCCATTTTGGATCACAAATTCTAGGCTTTCACACAGCGACACTGGTGTTTCCCATTTTTATTTACCTGCTGGCCAGAGTTGCTCTGGGCAACTTAAAATGTTTTTGGATACATTTTTCCAAATGCGTGTTTGTTTCCTTGGTCTGTAAAATCAGTTTGGGTGCCTATTCAAGCATTACGGTTAATACATTCCCCTCTGGGCCCTGAAATGGCAAGACTCTCTGTGGAATCTGGGGAAAGTTTCCTCATTATCGTAAGGGGACGTGATTACGGTTTCTCTACACCCATTTTGTCTTTGTGCTCAATTTTAATCCTGCAGAACCTCCTCCTGAACCCGAACCAGGGCTGGCTTCAGGGCCTGGCTCTCCACAGAGAAAGCTTGCCCTCTGTCGATTCTCCTGGACACCTCAGAAGCTTTCAACACAGTCAGGTTCCTTCCTGGTATCCCGTCCTGGCAAGTACCCACTGTGGCTTAGTGTCCAGGGAGGAAGGGTTGCAATCAGAGGAGGTTCCCTCTCCTCACTGGGGAAGAGTGACTCCTCTGGTTGATTGGGTAACTGCAGTCTGGGAAAGGGGGGGATGTTATGTGTCACGTCCCGTGCCTCCACGTCTTAAGTCTACGTCTGGTTTTTCCGTGTATATGTATTTTCTATCTGGCCGTCCATTCCGTGTTTTCCCTCTCTCCCTCCATTTTGTGTCTCCACTTCCCCGCACCTGAATTGTGTTTTTTCATTTGTTTCTTCGCACCTGTTCCTCGTTGTTTCTTTGTTAGTTCGGTATTTAGTCTCCTCTGTTTCTGTGTTCTCTGCCAGATCGTCTTGTGCCCTGCATTTGTGCTTGTCTCATTACTTTCCAGCATTTTCGATTCCTGCCTGCTCCTCGTTCCTGTGTCCAGTCCTGTGTACCCGTCCAGTTCCTGTTCTCCTGCCTGTCCAGCCTGCTCCTGTCCTACCTGTTCCTGGCCTTCCCCGTCCTAGCCCTGCTCCTGCCCTTCCCCATCCTAGCCCTGCTCCTGCCCTTCCCCGTCCTAGCCCTGCTCCTGCCCTTCCCCGTCCTAGCCCTGCTCCTGCCCTTCCCCGTCCTAGCCCTGCTCCTGCCCTTCCCCGTCCTAGCCCTGCTCCTGCCCTTCCCTGTCCTAGCCCTGCTCCTGCCCTTCCCCGCCCTAGCCCTGCTCCTGCCCTTCCCCGTCCTAGTCCTGCTCCTGCCCTTTGTCCTCCTGATCCCCTGCCCTGACGGATTCCCCGGTTCTGACCCCTGCCTGTTCCTGGACATCGCTCTTGCCTACCCTGTATTGCACTGATTGCTGGACATTGACCCCTGCCTGGATTTGACTATGTTTCTGCCTGTCCACTATTGCACATTTGCTGGACATTGACCTGTGTTTGTCGACTATGAATAAAGCCTATTCCTATTACTTCTGGTGTCCGATCAGTTCTCATAACAGGTATGTGTCTATTGCCGTTATTGTTTCCATGGCGATACAGTGGGACATTTTGGGCTGCGTAATGGACCAACAGAGCACAGAATCCTCTGGCCAGCTGCCATAATGATTTGTTTTCATGGAAATTAATTTATCTGAATACACACTCTGGTTGGTTGCTGGTGCCCCTCCCAGATTCCAACAAGGAGGAAACCTCAGAATATCACAAGAAGAAATGGGAGGTGATCTGGTTTTGGACCACAGGAGACCGGGGCCCAGAATGAGCTGTGGTTCAGAAGAGTCTGGTTGTACGGCCTCTAATAAAGGAAAGGAGATAAATATGAGGACCCACTGTCCTGTTTAATGATGTTCCTAGTAGGGGCCGGAACCCTCCCAAATCTGGAACACAGAGTGAAGTAAACAGAGTTGTTCCAGTCCATCTAACTCAGTAATCCTGCTTTGTGAAATACCCCCCTGATTTACTAAGACCTTTAGCAAGTGCAAATCCTTTTAGCACATGCAAAACCAATAATATGACCAATGATTGGTCATGGTATTTGTTTTGTACCAATCATTGTTTGTGTTATTAGTTTTGCTTGTGTTAAAAGGTTTTGCACATGCTAAAGGTCTCAGTAAATCAGGCCATGTATGTATTGTCTTGCTGTATGGGCTAATAGATTATATTTTAATTCATGATCTATTAGTGGGCATTATCATGTTACCTAATATTATATTTTATCTCTAAATTGATTAAATATATATTTTTGTCATGAATAGTAAAGAAAGGTAATTTGTTACCAGATACAAATGTATGTCAACTGTTCAAAAATAGAAAGCATTCTTTGTTCATTCTCAAATTAATAAAAACATGACTAAATAGTTTCTATAATATTTTGGCTGGAACATATATAAATCATATTATAAATTAATATCCTCACTGTGCACATATTAATTTTTCCACGCCATTTCACTTTTTGTAGTTCATGAAAAACAAGGGCCCTCTGTTGTTTCTCAATAATTGCATTCCATCAAAACTGTAAATAGATTCTTGGCTTTCAATACTTCTTTTCCATTTCTGTACACACATTTCCACGTTATTTTATTTATTTGAAAGAAAAACAAAAGTCTGTAAGTGCCCTCTGGGTTTGACACATAAAAGCCACAAAAGTGATGTTATTGGATAAAAGATCTGATGGGAGACATGAGCATCACTCGGCCTCTGCAAATGCACTCCCGTTTGATTAAAAGCATTGAGTTTGTAATGGAGATTGTTTGGTGCAGTGAGCTCTTCAAATGTGAGTTGATTACCTCATCAGGCTTGTTTCAGGCCACTACTGGCTCAGGCGGTGGAAGTGAGTAGGTAGCAGTTCCATTTATTAAGTGCCGCTGCTTCTCCAGAGAATATGTGTTATGGCCATCTTGCAATTTGAGGCTAAAACTGCACACACATGAAAATAAAATACAACAGCTAGATTACAAAACTGTGAAAATGGGATGTGTTTGCCTGTAGATGGTTTGCTGAAGAATGAGACGTGGTCTATGGGTGTGGGGCATAAGTATAATTGATGCCACCATTTTGCTGGTTGCTCTTGCTTCGGTGTCTGTGTCCGAGTTCTCCTTCTCCAAGACTGAGCAAAGTACGGGTCGCCACGGTCACCTCATTTCGCTCTGGGAACCAGATGGCTGCAGAACCTCTTCCACTCCACCCATCCATCCAAAACATCAACATGCTGGTCTTACTGTAATGTTCCGCTCCCTTCCTGTCCGTTTTCCGTGTTTTCCTGTTTTTCCTCCGTGTCATGTTGGATCCCTTTGTCCGTGTTTTCCCCGCTGCTGCGGACTAGGCGTGTCCTTCCCTGTCTTGTTCGTCTGGTTGTGTTGTCTTACTTCCGCCTTTCACTCCCTCCCCCTCGTTGCATGCATTTCCTCACCTGGTGTCTCGCAATCACTCCCGGTTTATTTTCACACCTGTGCCTTATTTAGTCCTGTCATTAACCTCACTATATAGTCTTTCGGCTGGCTGCCAGTCGGCGCCAGTTCGTTAACTATCGTCACTTGGTGTTAGTGCTCGTCTTGTTATCTGGTCTTCTAGTGTGAACGATTCGCTTGGTTGTGGGATGTTATTCCCGTACAGCATTAGTTCTACGCGAAACTACGGATTGGTAGTTTACCTCCCGCACAATTTCCTGTCGTTTGATGTAGCTAACCTGTTTCCCTTCTCCTCCATCTAACCCAGCACCCATTCTCCCGTGGCAGTGTTCGTATCCCCCCGTTTTCGTTGTGTGTGTTGCGGTACCTCCACCTCCAGCTCGTGTAGGCTCCGGGTTGGCTTGTTACCTGGCTACCCTCCAGTTGTTCCTGTCCGACCGAAGAAGCCAACTAGTTCTTCGGCGCCGGCTCCTGGAGCTCTGGAGACCAGTCAGCTCCTTCCGGACCTACCGCAGCTACGCCACACCACCCTGTCCTGCTGTGCTACATCAGTCACCTGTCTACCAAGCCCTGCACCTCCGTGAGAACCTCCCGGTCTTTCCCGTGCCTTCCCTTGCACTAACCCCCCTCTGTTTTGTTGTTCTGTACCGGTGCAGTCAGTCCGGTCCAGTTCCTGCCCTGCCGTAGTGAGTCGCTCCCCTGCCAGTTCCAGTCCAGTCCAGGCGTGAGTCGTACGAACTACCTGTCCAAAGTCCAGTTCCGGTTTGGAACATTCCGTTCCTGACACGGATCCCTGTGTGGACCTCCCGGTCCAGTTCCAGTCCAGTCCAGTTCCGGTTTGGAACATTCCGTTCCCGAACCTGATTCCCGTGTGGACCACCCGGTCCAGTTCCAGTCCAGTCCAGTTCCGGTTTGGAACATTCCGTTCCAGAACCTGATTCCCGTGTGGACCACCCGGTCCAGTTCCTGTCCAGTCCAGTTCCGGGTTGGAACGAACAGTTCCAGATCCTCCAGTCCAGCTCCGGCTTGGAGCAGCCCGCCCCGGGCTTCCAGGCGAAAAACCTGTGTAATACTTGTGTTGCCTTTCCTGTACAGTGTTGGGACTACCCCAACACTTAATTTATTAAAAATACCCTTTTGTGAAATCTGTCTCCTGGTCGTTGCACTTGGGTTCGTCCCGTAACAGATCCGTAACACTTACAGCTGCACAAGATCTGCAGCTACATCCTGTTTTGAAATAATAATTGAAACAGGCGTTTGAAACACTCCTCCAACACCATCATGCCACCACCTCCCTTCCTCTTTCATGGCATTACTCAACGAAGCATGTCAACAAAAACAAACACATACAGTATTTGGGGAAATATATAGTTGGATTTGGAGTCAGAGAAAGAAAGAGAAAAAGACAGATAGATATATGATTTCATACATCCAAAGTCACAAACTCACCGAGCTAAATCAACTGGCTAAAACCTAACATAGTCCATTAATTTGCCTAAACTGCACTGAGAAATACACTCCGAAAATGATAGTTTGTTCATTAAAACACGAACAAGACGTGTCTTGCATTACTAAATAACTTATCAGCCAACCATCTTAATCTCTTGGATGCACCAAAAGAATGAAAGATTAAAGAAAGAATCCATGATGTGATTTTGTCTAAGGAGAAGCACTTGCTGCACGCAATGATTTGACCGGACCTCACTTTTACGCCAAGTGGACAGAGAGAGCAGGCAATAGTTGTGTCCCAAACCGCATACTTCCATGCCCCGAATGCACATAAAGCACCTGGATGTCAAAGGTTAAAGGTTATGGGTCAGATGTCGCCACAAAATCCGTCCCACAACTAGACAAAATTTTACGTGCTACCGTACTTCCATGCTCCAGAGTGCATACTCCTAAGCGTTGACTGGAGTCCCAACTCGGGAGCACGGTAGAGCTGATGACACGCTTCTTCTGCAGTTTAACCCTTGAGGGGAAAAGTAGCTTTGTCTGCACTACCTGTCTACTTGGTTAAAAAAATAACTGAACTATTTGAAAGCTAATTGGCGGGTGGGGGGGATAAGATAAAGGGTAGCATGCCTGCATTTTCACACTGGATTGTCCTGTGTGAGCAATCCATTCAAAGCACACGTCGGACAGGGCCAAGTGGCACCAAGGAGATTAATGGCCCCTTTAATCTCTCCCAGTCTGAAATAAATTAAAGAGCGTTATTAACAAAGACAAAAAATGTCCCCACGTTTTCAGATTGCCTGTGGTTGTGTTAGATTGGGAGAGAGAGCCACAGCTTACACATTTATGGTCAGCAGTAATCATCTCCATCGATCATAATTTTTCCAAAGGAACTGAAATTCTTCAGAGTTTACTTTATTGTTTTATATGTTATTGTTTTATCGCTGTCTCATCAGTACATTCGTTTCTGATAACCTTTGAAGCACATTGAGCTGCATTATGTGACGTTCCGTTCCCATCCAGTCCGTTTTCCCGGTTTTGTCATGTCCCTCCGTGTCTTGTTGGATTCCTTGTCCGTGTTTTCCCCTCTGCTTCAGGTTGGGTGTTTCCCCTCTGTTTCGCTCTCTTGATTTCCCACTTTAGTTTCCGCCTATCGCCTTCCCCGCTCGTTGCATACATTCCTCACCCTTGTGTGTAGCAATCACTCCCGGTTTCTTTCCGCACCTGTTCCTTATTGATTCTTATCTCACTCCCTTATTTAACCCACCTGCTGTCTCCCCTTCTTTGTCGGTTCATTACGTGTGTTTCCGTTCAGACCCTGTTACTGTTTGATAACTAACCTCACTCAGTGTTAATGCTTGTCGTTCGTGGTCTTTTAAGTTCTGTTCGCTTGGTTGTGGGATTAAATCCCCTTACAGCGTTTAGATCTCTCGAACTACGGATTGGTAGTTTATCTCCCCTGTCGTTTCTGTTTTTGCATGCAGCTAACCTGTCTTCCTTTAACCACCAGCTTACCCGGCTTCCATTCATCCGTTGCAGTGTTCGTTTCCCCGTGTTTGTGTGTGTGTGTTGCGGTACCTCCACCTCCAGCTCGTGTAGGATCCGTGGTGGCGTTATATCCTGGCTACCCTCCAGTTGTTCCTGTCCGGCCGTAGCAGCCTCCAAGTTCTACGGTTACGGTTCCGGGAGCTCTGGAGACCAGCCAGCTCCAACCGGACCTACCTGAGTCACACCACACCACCCAGCTCTGCCGTGTTTCGCCGGCTACCTACCTGTCATACTCTGCACCCCTGTGAGAACCTCCCGGTCCTTCCCGTACCTACTCCCAAACTAACCACCCTCTGCTTTCTGCCCAGTACCGGTGTAGTCGTCCCGGTCCAGTTCCAGTCCAGCCGTAGTGAGTCGCTCACCTACCTCTTCAAGTCCAGTTCCGGTTTGGAACAAATCCGTTCCAGAGCCCGTTTCCAGAGTGGACCTCCCGGTCCAGTTCCAGTCCTGTCCAGGTGTGAGGTTCACCTCTCCTTGAAAGTCCAGTTCCGGTTTGGAACAAACCCGTTCCCGAACCCGTTTTCCAGAGTGGACCTCCCGGTCCAGTACCAGTCCAGTCCAGGTGTGAGTCGTGCACCTTCCTGTACAGTCCAGTTCCGGTTTGGAACAATCCGTTCCAGAACCCGATTCCTGAGTGGACCTCCCGGTCCAGTTCCAGTCCAGTCCAGGTGTTGCATACACCTCCTATCCAGTCCAGTTCTGGCTTGGAACCCGTTCCGGATCCTCAAGTCCAGCTCCGGCTTGGAGCAGTCCGTTCCGGGCTTCCTGACATTACCCTGTGTTATATTTTGTGCTTGCCCTTCCTGTACAGTTTTGGGACTACCCCAAGACTTACACTTTAATAAATATTCCTTTTCTTGAATCTGTCTCCCAGTCATGCATTTAGGTCCTAACCTTTCCCAGGATCGTAACACATTATATTGTATGAAAGTAGAACAAATAAAATTGCATTTATGGGACCTCCATTTTATTTAATTTTTTTTAAATGGCATCAATGCCAATCCTTTCTCACTTGTAAAATTACACCTGATTAGCATTGACCAGGTAGTGATATAGGCCAGCGTATGAGCGCCACAGTCAAAGTTAGCATAACAAAAAAACTAAATGGATTTGGACAAATTATATCAGGATTCTACAGGAATTTCACTGGTTACTGAGGGTCATTTTTTATTAGGGTACATAATAGCACTCAAGTAGCACGTTAAATGTATTTCCTGTGAAGTGTACTTCACAGCTTCAGAATAAAAACGTAAGTATACAGGATATAACTTCTATGACTTTCAAGAGGGAGACAGACAGTGCAAAGCAGAATCTTGTTAAACAAAAAAAAAAAATGTTTAGAGCATGTGAATCTCCAAAGCATTCTGGTGCTAAAACATCTCTTTTGAATCGGTTGGTGGGGTAAAAGTAAGAACAAAGAAATAATTTCCATTACAGAGCATACATATTTCACACTGTGGAATGTGATGCTGCTCTTCAATTCCACTGTGTGACAGAAGATGTATTAAAAAACAAAGTTTTGCCCACGAGTCAGCAACACTAGTGACATTTATCAAAATGGTTGAATGCTCCTAATGCAATGAAGAAAGGGAAGGAAGCAGAGTGAGAGAGAGAGAATGACAGATTGTGTGATAGATAACGATAGAGAGACTGTGAGAAAAGAAGAGAGAAATACTGAGTTCTTATATTCCTTTATGAACACTATATTACATTCACTCAGCAGATGTTGTGAACTAGAGTGGTTTACAAAAGAGTTCTCCTTCTGTATTACTCTCAGGAATATAAAAGTAAAATATCACCAACCAAGAATGCACAGAAGGCCCATTTACAATCAATAAATGTGCACGTTATAAGCAGAACAAACCAGCAATTAATAAACAAAGGTAAATACCACTACACAGCTAACATAACCTTACATAGCTATAACATTACTATCCCAGAAGTAAATTATGAAGAAAGAGCATAGCTAAAGTGTGTTAGGGGAGCCATGGTGCATTCACTTTGTGTATTCACTTTGTGTTGGATGACATTCAACCACATTTCACAGATAAATAAATCATATCTTTAACTGCAGACTGTGTCTGATCGCACCCAGTGTGCTTTTTAAAGTAGTCCAAAAACCCAGTTACCTGTGGCTTTGCCCTTTTTTTTTGCATCTTTCAAAGATACGGACCCTTTAGCTGCCCCAAAGGCTAGCACCAAGGATCTGAATTTGATGCTAGCCAACATCGCTAGCCAGTGGAGGGAAATGACAAGGGTGTGACATGGCAGAGCCTCGGGAGGTTTAAGAGCAGCAGTGGCCTGGATGAGCTGCAGAGGCCTGAATGTGGAGGCAGTGAGATCAGCGAGGAGGGAACTGCTGTAGACCAAAGAGGAGATAACCAGCACCTGGACCCAATAGCTGGGTTGAGTAAGGTGTGATGTTCTCTGAGAAGTACAGTTTGTTGTCCAGTACCACTTTGAGGTGTCCTCCCAGCGGAAGAAGGCGACACTGTCCTCAACAGCGATCGCTGAAGTTTAGCAAGGCGATGAAAAGTGATGTGGAGTTGGCATGTTTTCTGTTGGACCTGCAAGTAACGTTACCTCTAGCTATCCAGCTAGCTACGTTAGGTATCTACTAGCTAGATGGCGAAGTCGGGTGCATTCAGTGGGAGGGTTTGAGAACGGAGGAGGAGACTTCTTTGACTGTAAACACAAGACTACAGCAAGGCTAAAAATCCTGCATAGTGCACCTTTAAACTTAATTCTGTAGGATGTATGAGAGTACGGGTAGCACGGTGGTGCAGTGGATAGCACTGTCGCCTCGCAGCAAGAAGGTCCTGGGTTCGAATCCAGGCCAGGGGCCCCTCTGTGAAATTTACATGTTGTGCGTGCCCTGTGATGGATTGCCATATCAGTGCAAGGATGTACATACATAAACTAGCATGCCAACATTCAGAAACTGTGACACCCTTATGAAAAACTGTTATGTTTCAGTTAATGTTCAATGAGAAGTACAAAATAGAATTAATATATTTATTATTTCTATTTATGTTGCAGTATATTTTTCAGTTAGACAGGCTAAATTATTTGCTTATTTATACTATATATATGCTACACTTCATATATTTGAAGTATCCATGTGTTGTTGGAAAAAACACCTTCATACAAATATCAAATACATTCAGAATCAAAATTCAGGCCAAATCGCTGGTTTTAGAATCCAGAATTTAAGGGTATAAACATAGTATATGGTGCTGGATTTCTCTCGCAACAGTCCCATGATTGCTACCAACTAAGCATGACCATTCCCTGATATATATATTTTTTTAAAGTTGCGTACTCCAGCTTTAAGTATAACTTATAACTTAAAACATGGAGTGACACTGTAACTACACACCATGATGCTTAAATACTCATGGCAAGCACCAAATCACTGTCATAATGAACGCAGAAAATTTCAAAATAGCCATTACAAAGTGATTGCAGTGTACATGTCAGTATCTATCGCTAGCTGCCATGAGTGGCTATGATGGATGTTATGCCACTCTTATGACAGACGAATGTCAGCTATATGGTAGTTCCAGTTAACTGTCACTTCACACGCACTCCCGTGCAATGCAAGGGCACTTTGACTATAAATGCAGGGTAAAAAAAAAAGTACCATTTTCCATAAAACATGGGTGTAATTGTTATTGTCACACAGAAAATGTGCTAATAGTATTCACTTTTCCTGTATGGTCCAAAGAGCCGGAAACCTCTCTGTTCGAGTGATCAGAGAGATCCCTCTGTGTTGCTTCCCATTTCCCAGACCTCTGTGAAACGCAAGTGAGATTAACTGATCAGTACATCAAACATCCCTGCACTGTCACAAGCTGGCTCCCAGTTCAGCAGGGGGCTACAGGCCCCCCTTAGCAAAATGTATAACCGGGAGCTGGGTGGAGGGGGGTGGAAATCTTTGTTAAACTCTTGCAATGTGTGCAATTTCCTCAATGGGGTGGAATTATGGTGAGATCAAGGGTCCGCCATAGCTGGCCAAGGCCATCTTTGCCTCGAAGACCAGTCAGCCATTTTATTTTTTCTTTCATGAATTTTCAAACAAAAGCAAACGGCATGTACTGCACTGTACTTCAATGAAATGGCTATAATGTTTGCTGCATATGTAAGAGCACTAGGCATAAAGTATAATATATATAAACAAACGAGTGACAGATTAAAGGAAAAACCAACATAAAGTGTCTTAGGCTGTGTCCGAATAAGAGCCCTATCTACTGCATCCTGTCTCCTGTGTACAGTGTACTGGCAGATATGTGATGCTTAATGTGTACTGTTTAGTATGCGACATGCAGTATGCAAAAATAATATCCCCCATACTATTTTCCAACTGTTCTGTGGAACGAAGCTGCGTGTCATATTTATGCGCCCAAAATGTTTGCATAGTTCTTGAAAAGTGTGCTCCCGAATATACTCAGCGAAACCCCTGAAGTAAGTGTATCATACACGGGTTTTAAGTATACTACATTTAGAGAAAGTTTTTTCCTACTTAATGACTTTCTCGTGCTATCTACTCAACAAGCCTACCTAATAGTATGGAAGGGTGCTGATTCGACACAGCCTTTGTAAGGTGTTGGGCCACCACAATCTGTGGCTCAAAGATTATTGATGCCATTTAGCTCATTTCATATTGACTTGAGGGGTATACTACGAAGTACGATTACCAAGTTAGCTGGATAACTGCACTGAGTAAAACCCGGAACAGCTCTTTTTACTTCAGTCCATGTTCAAGATTTGGGAGGGTCTGGGTTTTACTCAGTGCAGTTATCCAGCTAACTCAGTAATCCTGCTTCGTAGTATACCCCCTGCCCTGGGGTGTGCAACCCTGGTCCTGGAGAGCCACAAGCAGTGATGGTTTTTGTTTTCACTTTAAAATCAGCACCCACTTCAGATCCAAGTAACCAGGTGAAGTGAGTTAACTATAATCAACTGCTCTATTTGATTAATTAAGTGCAGAGTAACAACGAAAACCAGCAGAGCCTGTGGCTCTCCAGGACCAGGGTTGTAGAAACCCTGATATAGACTGAGGGATTCTTTACGGCTTTAATTGCATTAGCCCTGTCTATCCTGTTCCAATAATTATTCCCCTACTGTGAAAATTGGGATTTCGGATTGATACTTATCGGAGGCTTCAGCAGCCCACCTTCTGCATATTTCCTCTAATGCTGCTGTACAGAAGTGCTGTGCGCAATCTTTATACCTTTAATGGCTTTATTTGTGTACAGCGCAAGAAAAACTGAAAATTTACAATCTCAGGGAAACGGCAGTTTCGGACATTTTCTGCTGATACCTCTTTGCCAGAGCTCCCTTGAGAAAAGATAATTTCTCTCGCAAAAAGGACTCACCTGGATAAATAAAGGATGAATCAAATATAAAAAACTGAAAAGAACAGATCAGAATGTGCTATTCCCCCACTCTACTGCTCACCCCCCAACCCCAATCCCACCCACACACTCACGCTCACTCAAACGCATATAATCACACACGCGCACACACACACACACACACACACACACACACACACACACACAGATGCTCACACATGCACAGACACACAGGGACCAGAAAGGTGCTTTAAATCATTTTGTTGAATTTATTTCCTTTTCACATCATTCAGACTTTTTTTCTTTATGCACTGTTGTAGCTTGCTTTAATTGAAAGAACAATACTGCAGGCGGCAAACAATAAATAGGTAATTGTCCAAAACACACACACACGCGCACACACACGCACGTGCGCGCGCCCACACACACACACACACAAAGAAAAATGGGCCAAATGTGCATAACACAAAATTCATTGTAAAGTGACACAGAATGTGCCACGTCAAGAAAAACCATCTCAAATCTGGAACATGGACTGAAGTAAAAACAGCTGTTCCTGATTTTATTCAGTGCAATTATCCAGCTAACTCACTAATCCTGCTTCGTAATATAACCCCCAGATGTGCTCCTCTCTCGGCCGTGCATCCCCACTCCTTCCCACCGCAGTCAGTTCCTGTACTTCCCCGAGAATAATACACTACAGATAGGACCTTGGTGTCATCACTTTTCGCATAGAAACCAGAGAGCTCTCCACCAATCACGATGTATGTTGACAATAAATAGAACAAAGCGAGCAATAATTGTTGGATACGGTCTGGCTATCTCTTTCAGAAGGTCTTTCAGAAGTACAAACAAAGTATACACCAATCACCATTGGGGCTATTCCGTTTCTTCTTACCAACCTACTCCCTGATTGGTGGAGTTTGTCTCTGGGTTCTATGCAGAAAGTGACAACACCATTGTCTCATCCCAACTTTATAATCCCTTCCTATGGCATTTCAAACAGAGGCACCCAAACACGGTACAGGCCACATGCTACGGGGACGTTAGCGGATCTCCATCACACGCTACTGAACACCAGCTGGTTAAGGACAGGCTCTCTGGCGGCAAAAATGCACAGTATACCGCCTCGCCAAAAAAAGTATCTCACACAAACACACACACACACACACACACACACACACACACACACACACATCACAACTTGACAAAGTCACTTATACAAAGCATCTGTATAATCAGTTGAGATGGCACTGTACACCAGCTGGTTTAGTGAAGAACAGGATTGCAGCTGACACACATTACACAGAGTACTGTACGCAGACTTACCAAAACAAACGCACAGAGGCAAGAACGTGCGCCTACACACGCGCGCGCACCCATAAACACATCCACACACACACAGAGGCATCAATGTAACTCACTGGCTCTCTCTCTCACACACACAGGCAAGAACCCTTACACCTACCCATATAAACTCACACACATGCAGAGCCAATGCAGGCATGCGCGCTCTCACACGTGCTGACACACTTGCACCACACACACATACAGAGGCAAGTGATCTCACACACACACACACACACACACACACACACACACATACAGAAGCAAGAATATATTCTCTCGCTCACAATCTCACATGCACAAACAAGCACAATACTTAACAGCGGTTATATAGAGCATCGTTTTAATTAGTCCGGGGCTGATCATTCTGTGATTTGGCAGAAAGGTCAAGTGTACCAATGACTGGTCAATCCGCATGCCTTTGCTGATAGCAGTCCCTTTCCCACATTGAAGAGTTCCTGTAAAATCCGACAAGGTTTTTCGCATATGTATATTATATTTCTGAGATGATACAGGTGGGTTAAAAGTGGTTCTATATGTGGGAAAGTGGCACCATAAAAGCCATACATTGTCCATAAAGTACTCACACAATTCAGTGTCTTTTTTTCAGAGGAGAACTGTGAATTACACATTCTGGATTAGCGGCTTTTTCCTCCAAGAGGGTCAACATCAAACACTTTATACCAAGACTTCACAAGAAAAAAACATTGTTTTTGTACAGAAAGGAGAAGAGAGAATAACTAATGGGGAAACATTTCATCTTTCTGGAGGGTGTCGGAGAGATCCTGCAATCCACAGAATACCTTCATAAAGACAGAAGAAAGAGACAGAGGAACGATTAATAAGAAAAAATTAACTGCCCTTAAGTGTTGTGCTGTAGTGTTTCTGCACGGTCACAGATTTGGCTGTTTGTGTGAAAACCCTTTTTCCCCTATACAAGTTTTTCTTTTTTTTTTAAAGCAGACCCAAAGGATATAAGCTGTACACAGGCTTTTCTGAAGGTGAACCCTCACCTTAAAAAAATCATATTCAATCATGTAATAGCCTATTTGAGTGTGTGATGTTTAATTTAGTAGAAACTTAAAAATAAAATAAATAGGTGCTGTATGGTCTCTCGCATTTAAAACTATCCAAGCTGTGGACATCCCTGATTCCAAGAACCTCCAAAAATCCAGAAGATAAGAGCGGTGTGGTCTTGTGCGTTCCTTAGTTTGATTACTTGATTTTATTTTTTTTAAAAGGGGGTGCCCCTCCCCTGCTTCTTTTCACCCCACCAGTTATGAAAAGCCTTCATCCATCACGGCGTTCATGGATCACTCAAAATAAAAAAATACAGCCCCCCACCCCAATCCATTCACAAATGAGCCATCCGGGTGCTGGGCAGAGACAGACATTAGTAAGCAGCATGGCCGATATTACTTAAGCACAACGTTGTAAAGTTTGTCAAAAAAAAACAAATGGCTCAACGGTTGTCACT
This sequence comes from Synaphobranchus kaupii, assembly GCA_029718625.1. Lineage (NCBI taxonomy): Eukaryota > Metazoa > Chordata > Actinopteri > Anguilliformes > Synaphobranchidae > Synaphobranchus > Synaphobranchus kaupii. The sequence goes on from CM056392.1 coordinate 30,198,877, forward strand.
TCAGAGATTGTACAGTACGCATTGTGATCTTGCACCAGTACCAGATATTTGTGACACAGCTTTTTTTACATTTATAGTTAAAATGCACAAAAACATCCACCACCGCACACCTGCCCCCACCCCTCTCTCAAAACACGGTGTCCTTTGTGTTCTTGCAGAGTATCTTCTTGAAGGCGCGGCGGAAGTCCTTGTTGAAGATGGTGTAGATGAGCGGGTTAAGGGAGCTGTTGCAGTAGCCGATCCAGAAGAAGAACTTAAAGAGGGGTTCGGGCAGGGCACAGGCCTCTGGGCAGATGGCCTTCAGGCTGTAGGTGAAGAAGAAGGGGAACCAGCAGATGACAAAGACACCGATCACCACCGCCAGCACGAAGGTGAAGCGCTTCTCGCGGTTCAGCACGGCCTTGCGCCTGGCCGTGTTGGGCGTGGCCTCCAGCCTGGCCCTCTGCTGCTCCAGCAGTACTGTCCCCGACGCCGTGACGACCATGTCCCTGAGGCTCCGCCCAGGGAGGTGGGCTCGGGAGGCCTTGTCTGAGATACCCGGGACGCTGGAGGTCCCTCGGCCCGCCGACACACCCGTGCACCCCCCGTCCGCCTCGCCGTCCGACCCAGAACTGGAGCTGCTGCCGCCGTTGTTGTTGTCCACCATCTTCCCCGGCGTCCTCCGCTTCCTGCTCTGGCCCTCCCTGGATTTGGGGGGCACCTCCGGCTGGTGCTCGGGGGGCAGGGAGGGGAACGGTGAAGGAGAGGGCCCTATGGGGGTTGGGGCTGGGGTGGGGGCAGGTGAGGTGGGGTCTGGCGGCAGAGGAAGGGTAGGGGGTCTCAGGGCTCTCAATTTTCTGGGGTTGTTGGCTCCCTCTTCGTTCTGCTCAGGGGTCACTGGGGCTGCGAGAGGTGGGGGTATGGTGGCGGGCGTCCCTGGCGGGCAGCGGGTGTGGCGCTTGGCGATTTGGTAGATGCGCACGTAGACCAGGATCATGATGAGGCAGGGGGCGAAGAAGGAGCCGATGGTAGAGTAGAGGATGTACCAGCGCTCACTGTTGAGCTGGCACTGCGGCCCAGCCCCCAACTCCGCCCCGCCGGGGCTCTTGTTCATCGACAGGAGCGGCGGGAAGGAGATGACCGCCGAAATCAGCCAGACCACAAGGATGGCCGCCTTGATGCGCCGTGGCGTACGCTGACTGCTGTACTTCAATGCCCGCGACACCGACAGGTAGCGGTCCAGGCTGATGGCGCACAGGTGCACAATGGAGGAGGTGCAGAAAAGCACGTCCAGTGCAAGGTAGATCTCGCACCAGGCAGAGCGGAAGTACCAGTACCCCATCAGCTCGTTAGCCAGGGAGAACGGGATGATGAGCGTGGCCACCAAAATGTCCGCCGCTGCCAGGGAAACCAGGAAGAGGTTCTGCGGGGCCCGCAGCAAACGGCTGGTCAGCACTGCGATGATCACCAGGATGTTGCCAAAGATGGTGAAGAGCATCATGAGGGTGATGATGGAGGCGAAGGCGGCGGTGGCCTCGGGGGAGTATGGCGGTAACTTCACTGCGCTTTGGTTGCATGCGGGGGGCGTGGCAATGCCGCTGCTACCGTTCCTGCCGCCCAGCGCCGGAATGGTGAGACAAGCGCCGTCCAGAACCGTAGACATGTCGGGCATGTGGATTTTGAGTCGAATACAAGAACCAACAAGGTTTCGTTTTTATTTTAAAAAGCACTTTTTAACATAGCCCTTTCAGTGAAACACAGTCCTGAGGTAACTGAGAATTAAAACTAATTGGACGGAATGATAGAAGGTGGCTAGATTATATTACAATCCTCCTATTGGCCCCCGCCCCCTGTCACTGACAGGATGATAAATCCATGAATGAATTTTCCTCCGTGATTTCTTCCTGCGATGTGGTCGTTTCCAGACTGCGATCTCTCATTATTGCTATCAAATCAGTCTTATCCGTTTCCTTTTTGTGCCCCTTCTGTTCACCCAAACGCAGATGAATTAACGGCTAAGATACCGATCAATGGAGTTTGCTCAAGGAACTATGCCAGGATTACAGACCTTGCTTTTTTCCGGCGGTCAAACCCAATCTAATCAGTCATTTCCTTACAGTAGCCTGTATATATTTCTAAAATGTAATATTTGATTACTCAACCGGAAATGTTGAAACTTTAAGGAGTCGAGCTTAGTAGTCATCACTTGTAAGTGGCGTAACACGACTTTAATTCACACATCTCTTCCTTATTTGCTACATTTAAACGTACTAATTCAACGTTCATTACTAGGGATAGCTGCAACATTATGGGAAGGATGTGCTTAGTCTTGTCTGTTCTGTAGTGATCTTGATGATGTCTCTGTATGCACTTATTGTACGTCGCTTTGGACAAAAGCGTCTGCTAAATGAATGTAATGTAATTAACTTTTCTCAGAAAGGCTAATGTCAAAGGAAATGACTGCTCATCTCCCACGAGGTCGCTGGTTGCTGCTTGTGGCAGACATGAACTAATGAGGTGCCTTGGAAGAGTTCGTAAAATCTCGTTTAAATCATAAAATTATTCTTATTCTAGATAAGGTGAAATTACACTGTAGGCCAAATCTGAAGAGCGCCTGTTAAATTAATGTAACCCAATGCAATATTCCGAATCGCATTAAATGATAAAGGAGTTAAATTCTTCAAAACGAATTTTATGAAGTCTTATCCCAAAAAGTTGATATTAGGCCGTTAATTTCAGTTTTAGATTAGCCTATTAAATGGCACCAATCAAAATCCCGAATTTATAGCTTTAAAAACTTTGTAGCCTACCTAACAGTTGTTCTGAATATCCCAACACATTATTTTAAATTGTTAGTGTAGAACTAGGCAACGCATTTCAGGAAACCCATGACTTGGTTGTAGAAGAAAAAAAACAACATAATTGGTCCACACCTTAAAATTGAGCCGTTCCACTCTGAGGAGCTGTACTTTTCCAGAAAAATACGCCGTCGCTGTTAATGTTGCGCTTCAAGTGCTTTAAGACTGTAGCCTATCGGTCCTGATGAGATTATTTCCTCTCCAGAAATATAAATTGGCATTTTATTTTTTTCCTTTCACGTTCTTTTTGTGTATATCCCGTGTCGCTCACTTGCATCCTGTTCCGTCCCTTATTCACTCGTCCGCGGACATCAGACCCTATGCTCTGTAGCCTACTGTAAGCGCTCTATACTGTACAGCGCGCTGGACTGGCCCGCATTAATAACAGCGCATCTCCCCTCCTCGTGTCCACGAAGTGATGTCAAGTGGGCGTCATGAATCGCGCAGCATGGTTCTCTTGATCTCTTGTAAGGGGGAGCCAAATTCGCACTGTAGCCTAGGCTAACTAACGCGGCGCTTCAACTCCCTCAATCGATTCTTACTGGAATCAATACTGCGCGAACATTCCCGTTCTTTTTTCTTGCGCTTATCTTTGGAAAGATTTCAGGCAGCACGATAACACGTGGAATCCTGAAGACGAAGACAACTTCACAAATAACTTGGAATTCTAGCTTGGAGTATTTCTAAGAGGTGGTAGCCTATTACAGCCACAAAGTTGCATAGTCCGATAGAATGTCCTGGTGCTGCGCAGTCCCACATTATTAAACTATAGAAACCTAAGTTAAACAACTGCGTTTAGCACATCAAAATGACCAAAAATTGATAGTCATCAAATATTTTGCAACCTGGTTTTCCACGTATAAGCTCGCCTATAGATGGAGGACTGGACCTATATTTGGCGTGGTCCACCGGCTATTTGATAGTCAGATGTTCACATCGGACAAGAAATGTCAGTTCAACAAAAAAGGTTCATTGAAAAAAGGTAAATGAAAGGGCATGATAAAATACGGAAGAGATTAGATGAATCTCGTTTCATTCACATTTGTGTCTTAACATATCGACATTTCATATTAATCGTCTGAATAGGTATATTTGGAATATTTAAAAAATAAAAAAGTGAAGTGTTCTAGAACTCCATTGCTTTCAATACCAGTAGTGTTGTATTAGCGTGTTAAGTTAGAATAGAATTAACTTTTATTTTCCCTTTAGGGAACTTCAGTTGTAGACCAGCATCAACAAAAAAGACAGTGGCAGACCCACAACACACAAACATATCAAAAAGACATTCAATAGAATCATTGCATTAATCAAACTAATTAAGTGAATTAAAGTTGAATACAACCATGATTAAAAATAGCCCCCGCTGTCCCGAGATGTCCAGTGTCATTAAGCAGTCCAACACACAAACTTTGCCTCCACGACTTTCCTCCATACAAGCAGTGTTGCGGTCTCTGTACACTGTCGAAACGGAGGACCGAACTGTGTCAGCCTTCCCACTCTTAGCCTCGCTGCTCCCCAGCATCATCTTCTCCTGCCCTTCGGTGGTTGCCTTTTGGAGATTGCCAGCACTCTCGGATCAGTCCCCTGAAAAATATCCAGCCCGCTTCCCCGTACCACAACAGACACACAGCGCATGAAAAAAACAAGACAAAAGCCCGACAACAAAATACATTCAAATTAACACGAGACAGCTGGACTACGTCTCCATTACAGTGCCACGTGACGTCACCACATGCTAATCACATAGCTACTTGTGATCTTACACCTTAGTGATACAATATTGTAATAATTTCTACATTTATTAATGTCTCTGTTAATGAATGTATATGGCTCACCAAACTGAACAAACTGTAGCAAACACGGCGAGGCATTTGGATGGAAGATCGATTTGCAAAATGCACTTAATCAGAAAACAGAAAACCCAAAATCAGTAGGCTAATATGGTAATGTAAATCAAATATTCTTAGAGAAATTGATATTAAAAAGTTGATTTCCTAATTCTCGAGGATGTCATAAGGTGCTTGCTGAGGATCACCAATTTGAAATTATACAAACCCCAACTCCAAAACAGTTGGGACAGTATGTAAAATGCACATAAAAGCAGAAACCAGTGATTTGTAAATTCTCTTTTACATATATTTTCTTTGTACTGTTTTCAATTAAATGTATTTAACGTTTTACCATATCAACTTTATTGATTTTTGTAGATATACGCTAATTCCCAATTTGATGCCTGCAACATGTTCCAAAAAAGTTGGCACAGGGGCAAAAAAAAAAAAAAAACACCTGTTTGCAACATTCCACAGGTAAATGGGTGATGCCATCATGAATGGGTATAAAAGGACATCAAAAGGCTCGACATCTTATTTTTTTAGGTACTCTTACAAGCGATACTATAACCTCTCTGCATTTGAATGGATCTCCATGGCAATTGGGGGGTGGGACTAGATTAAGCTGTAAATTACACTGGAATAGTATGGAACCCATGGTTGGCTAAGTGGCTGTAAATCTTCAAGGGTCTGAGGTATCACACGAGCCTCAAACCATCACTCTGCTGCCAGATATGCAGAAGATATGGATGGATCACTAAGGGTCATTTCTCCTGACTCATTTTGCTATTGAACTATGGAAAAATAAGTCAAGAGAAACAACCCTTCAAGTGGTCCATCCATATCTACTGCATATATGGCAGCAGTGATGGTTTGAGGCTCGATTGATAGACCCTTGATGACTTGCATCCACTATCCCCCAAATCTCTCCAACATCAGCTGCATCAGAGCAGAACCGGTTCCTGTTTGGCAAAACAGACAGCGGGCTGACAAATTTGAGTTGAGAAGTTGGTGGCTGTTCATTTCTGTCTTAGATGGAAGGAAATTACTAAAATATATTTTAGCATTTATGTTTCCTTGTTTTTTTTTGTTTTTTGTTTTTTTTAAACAGCATTTGCAAAAAAATAAATAAATACAAATAAATGTGTTCACATTGTGGTAAACCAGGGCTGCCCAAACCTATTCCTGGAGATCTACCGTCCTGTAGGTACACTCCAACCCTAGCAAAGCACACCTCATTTAACAGCTAGAGATCTAGTTGAGCCGCCAATTAGTAAAATCAGGTGTGCCAAATTTGGGTTGAAATGAAAACTTACAGGAATAGGTTTGGGCAGCCCTGTGGTAAACCAACATCATGCTTGTTTAACATTTCTAAAACCCATGATTTTCTCCGAGAATGTGTGAAACGTATTTGCAGTGATCCCTCAAATAGGCCCAAAGGCATACTTACGATTTATGAAAAATATAGTATAAATTCACAAAATTACCTCAAAAAGGGAAATTTCCCCAGAACTTTACAACCTTAAGACCTAAAGAATACATTCTTAATGGTTTAATTCATCTTTTGAATGATTCATTAAAATGTCTCAAATACAGGGATTAAAGAGCTCCAACTGAAAATGAAAAAATTATTTATACTTTAAATAACGACATGGTTCAGCTGATATTAACAAAGATATCATGATTTGCAAGTGGAGCTAAGCTAATTTACTAGACATGGTGCAAAAGCTTGGATAAATCAGCATTTCACAAATGCATATTCTTATTAAAAAAATAAACCTAATCTTACTCGATAAATCCCAGGAGACAATACTGTAATAAATAAATACACAAGAGACCATTTTCTAAAGGTACCCCCTTTAAGCATGATGGAGAGCACAAATCGTTTCAAGTTAATAACACTGTCCATCTTCTTACAGGCAACCTCCTCGGGGGTTCGGTATGTTCAATTCAGGGCAATTCATCACTGAAAGACACTTAACTGGATCTCTGGAATGAGCCTTCTAACAAGAAACACGCTCCTGGCGACAGGCCCTAGTTAACGTGCTAACACAGCGCTCACTTAACGGGCTTACTGTCAAGAGAACAGGGTTCAGTGCTACCTGTGTGCCCAGCTGAGGCTAAAGGCTAAGACCAAACCTAATGCCCCATTTTGGCAACCTCACTCCAGGAAACCTCCACGCAAAAGGTTATTTCCCAGCACTTAACTAACATGTCTCACGTGTCTAAAAGAAAAATATTAAATCTGGATATTAAGCAATTTTTTGCTTAAAAATAACTAATTGTTCCACACAGCCCACCAAGTGAAAAAGCAGTCATCTCTCATTTAAAGAGAAAATAAAGTGAGTGATTACCAAGCGACTGCCCCGATTTACTTTTATACTAAAGTTAAAATTTTCACAATTAATTATTTCAATCTTCCAGTTCTCACTGATGGACAGCTACAGGAAACCATGAGCAAACAGTGCCCCCTTGTGGACCAGAGTACAAAGGACCAAATCAGATTTTCTGCACACTCTACAGACTGACTGTTGGAATTTCTGGGCAAATGGTTCCTACCATGCATGTCAGGGAAGAGAATACAGATCTGATCTGTGTCCCATAGCGGAGATGCATGCTGAAATTGGATTTTTCACTAAAAAAACAACGTAAACACTGATGAGGAAAGCACTCCTGTTTATTTACTCACTTTGAACCAACAAAGCTGGTGGTGGCTATGCTGCAGTGTTTTTACATCTCATTACAGCCTAATAAAGGGATATTTTGGTTGGGTGGATTTTTTTCACAGCATGCACAGGATTACGTTGGAGAACCCACATGTTAAAACTGGACCAACTGAACAGAAGAGAAGCTCCTGCCAAAGTAATGTTATTTCAGGAATAAACATTTCATCATTGCATTAGTATAAAGTGTATTTGCATTAGGGGTTTAATATATATGCAACACAAGGGAGTCAGACAACTGCCTTGGACTTGGGGGGCGAAAGATCGTTCCAGTTTGCTCAACATGAATACTCATAAAACTGGACACTAAGTTCTGGGCAAAAGCATATTAAGATTGAACAACACAAGCATTTCAAAAGGATTTCTTTTACTGGGGAAATGTTCTTTAGTCCACTCAGGGGCATGGCTGTGCTTCACCTTGTGCCTGGTTGTGAGGTGCTGGGAGATGGGCGAGTTCTCTTCAGAGAGATCGAGGCGTGAGACTGTGCAGGTGCCTCTGAGGGGTTGGCGCCCCTCTCCATCTCCACTTAAGGCGTGGATTGGGAAATCACCGGAGCAGACCTAGATGTAGCGCTCACCGGAGCAGTTGCAGACTGGGTGCTCACCGGAGCAGTTGTAGACTGGGTGCTCACCGGAGCAGTTGAAGATTGGGCGCTCACCGGAGCAGTTGCAGACTGGGCGCTCACCGGAGCAGTTGTAGATTGGGCGCTCACCGGAGCAGTTGTAGACTGGGCGCTCACCGGAGCAGTTGTAGATTGGGCGCTCACCGGAGCAGTTGTAGACTGGGCGCTCACCGGAGCAGTTGTAGACTGGGCACTCACCGGAGCAGTTGTAGATTGGGCGCTCACCGGAGCAGGTGTAGACTGGGCACTCACCGGAGCAGGTGTAGATTGGGCGCTCACCGGAGCAGTTGTAGATTGGGCGCTCACCGGAGCAGTTGTAGACTGGGCGCTCACCGGAGCAGTTGTAGATTGGGCGCTCACCGGAGCAGTTGTAGATTGGGCGCTCACCGGAGCAGTTGTAGATTGGGCGCTCACCGGAGCAGTTGTAGGTTGGGCGCTCACCGGAGCAGGTGTAGATTGGGCGCTCACCGGAGCAGTTGTAGACTGGGCGCTCACCGGAGCAGTTGTAGGTTGGGCGCTCACCGGAGCAGTTGTAGATTGGGCGCTCACCGGAGCAGGTGTAGATTGGGCGCTCACCGGAGCAGTTGTAGATTGGGCGCTCACCGGAGCAGTTGAAGATTGGGCGCTCACCGGAGCAGTTGTAGATTGGGCGCTCACCGGAGCAGTTGTAGACTGGGCGCTCACCGGAGCAGTTGTAGATTGGGCGCTCACCGGAGCAGTTGTAGATTGGGCGCTCACCGGAGCAGTTGTAGATTGGGCGCTCACCGGAGCAGGTGTGTTAGTCTGCTCCCCTGTGGAGGTTACCACAGTGTTAATTTCAACCGCACTACTTTGTCCGAGTTGACTGGCAATTCCCATGTCTGTTGGAAGTGACAAACATTTGAAAATGAGAACGCTTGGACTGAAAACAGGGAGGGCATTAAAGGAAGCAAATTTTCAAGCCTACACAGCATCCAGGTCATTATTTAAACCCAATCAGCTGAATGGATAAACTCAGTAGTGGCCCAGGGGTGAAATGTGGCCTGTCAATCTTTCTGTCTGGGACCTTTATCAAAACATGTCTTGATAAAGGTCAGAGACCAAAACAGTGAAGACAATTATGTTTCTTGTTTTACTGGAAAGTTGGAAACCAGGGGGGGGGGGGGGGGGGGGGGGGTCAATTACTCCCAGCATGATGAACATTTTTGAGCAGTCTGCACAGGGGCATAGGTTTCATTTGAACATTGGTGGGGGGGGGACCACAAACACAAAATTTTCTTTGTGATAAAAATGGAGGGGACACTGATAATATACCATCCAACAGTAGCAAACCATGACTATTGGACCTAGGGGCGAATCAAGAGATGTTGGTGGGGCAGAAGGCGGGTACAAAGTAGCGGGGGGTGTGGGGGTCCTCCCCCAGAAAAAAAACAAAGCCTTTTCCTTCATTTCTACACCTCACACAGGGCATTTTCTAAAATAAAATGTTTTATTTATGAACATTTGAGAACTTTTAAATATTTTTATTTCCATTTTAATTTTTTTCAAAGCCCTAGGCAAGATTTCAGATACTTTCATATGGCTAAAGCCATGGTAGGCTAATCAGTACATTAGTGGACAAGATCATTTTATTACCTTTTAAACCCACCTCCCGCCCCATCTTATAGGACAGCAAGCAAAAATACCAAATCGAAATCATTATCAAATCTTTGATGGAAACAAGTATTTTAAAGATGGGCTATATTCCTAAATGCAGGCATAGCATCTAAAAATGCACATAAGTGAGAAAGGTACAATGCAACACACTACAACTGTAATACTGGCATAATCTTTATCATTAACTTCATTAACTTAATGTATCAAATTATTTAACCACACACCAAGTGTTAAAAAGTTAAAATATTTTATTGTATTAGAAACAACCGCTGATAAAACCTAATACTCTAACGCGTGTGTGCTTGTATGTGTATGCTGCTTATTAGCCCCCCCCCCAGTGGTACTTGTCGACGTCCAAATTATAGTATTCACATTTCTCAGAAATTGTAAATTAGGCTACAACTTTAATGCCTCAAAATTCTGACGCAAGATTGTTAGTGACACCGCTTCCGAATACACCAGCCTCTCAAGTTGCACTGCACGGCAATAAAATAAACAAAATATATAAATACATTAGGCTACATAGCCTATATCATGCGTATTATGCACAAAACTGTTCTGTGGTAGCTTATTATACATTAGGTCTATGTGACGATTCTGACATCGTAGCTAGCAGCAAGTGTTTTCATGCGGGTCAGATTCATAGACTGTAGAAAAATAAGGAGCAGTTAAAGATAATGTCATCATTGAAATAGCTCAAAGAGTAAGTACACCCACCGTCTCAGCCTGTCTCCACCTACTACACAATTTTGTTAAAAATACTTTGTGGGGTGAGTGAGGGAGAGGGGTGGGGGCGGAGGAGCCATGTACAATCTTCATTTACATAAATGAACATACAATTTACAAATGATTTTGTATAACTCAGATCAAACTGTTAAAGGGTAAGTACTCCATAGATCACTTTTTCCCCCCGCTGTAAACGCGTTTGTATGCCTACCTTATAATGAAACTTATTCATGCATTCCGTTATTTCAACAATTCTGAAATAATACTGTATATCATAAGAAACTGGTAGAAAAGCGTCTTTGTGCTGCCCCTAACAGTTGAAATTTCCTTTCTGTACCCCACACGGCCCCACCCCACCCCACGGCCCCACCTCAATGTCAGAGTACCTCTTTGGAGGTACCTCTATGTCATGTAATTTGATTTTGATTCGATTTTTAGTTGAGGACCGTTTCATATTAAACGAATGAAACGCAGCAAAGGCCGCCTATGCACCAAACATAAAAAGTCTGCTCTACCCCGTAACGAGCGTCTCGATTTCACACTCCGTGAAGTTTCTCGTCTTTTTTGAGGTCTGACTTCTCCATTACAACCTGATTACAACATATCCATAACGTTACACAAAACATTGACTAAAACACTGAGTTATGGGAATTGAAGTCCATAGTATTATCGGCTTGAGCAATCACCTCTAATTGTTGACTACATATCCCATTTGTGCTTTTGTAAACTCAAACTTTTCGTGGCCATGGGGTAAACCATTACTACTGTTTGAAGTAGTGAGTGGGTGGGTCAATAATTGATACTATGTTTACGGGCGTTACATATCTTTCTGCATAATATGAAGTCATTGTAGTTGTTGCAGCCATCATGGAATGTAAGCTTTACTTTGGAGAGGGATCAGTTACAGTTGGGGGGGGGGGCAAGTAGACTGTCTCCAAACATTGGGGGTACACGTCCCCCGTGTCTCCCCATAATACTACGCCCATGAGTCTGCATACAAATTCCCTCTCACATAGGCAAACTCTTCACTTCTTAGATCATTGACAATAAAAAAAATAAGTATTATTCAAGTGCATCAAGAATTGCTTCTATGTGCAGGTCTGAATCTGCAGTATCAGCAGACCTCTCACTTGTGACAAAAATAGCTAAACCTTTTAAATAGGCATCTACTTTAGACATGCGTACCACACTTGAAATTCTTCTTCATGCACTGTTTTATAAACAGCACACAGAAACTGTTTGCATACAACATTTTTTAAAATAATCTAGCCCCCATGAGGTAGTTGCTGTAGACCAGTGGTTCTCAAACTCGGTCCTGGGAACCCTTGTGTATTCAGGTTTTTGTTACAGCCAATTAACTCCTTTGTTCAGATGCCAAATTTGGTCAATTCTCACCAATTTAGGGGGTGTTCTATTTAAGACTTTATAATTCCAGGAGTCAACATTACAGAAAAATGGCTTAAATTAAGCAAGAGAGTTACCATTAACAATACAAATTTAATTTAGTTTATTTTCATGATTTAGGTCAAAATAAAATGCCACAAATGCAAATAAATCTTGGCAAACATAGAAAACTGTATATTTTTCATCATATATTCTGCCTATATTTTGCATCAGATCTGTGGTAGTTCTGCAAATCACCTTCAGATTTCTTTGCTTTTGTGGCACTTTCTTTTGACCTAAATTATGAAAATTAACTAATCGAAGTTTGTACTGTAAATGGTACAACTGTCTTGCTTCATTTAAGCCATTGTCCAAGTTTCTGTGATGCTCACACTTGGAGTTATAAAGCCTTAAATAGAGCATCCCCTAAATCTGTGATAACTGATCAGATTTGGCATCTGGGTGAAGGGGTTAAACTTACTAACACAATGCAGGTTTGGCTTGCTATTTGCTTTGTCTCTGAAGTCTTCATTATCCCAGAAATGGTTAGTTTTAATGGCCATTTGATCAGTTGCATAAAAAGTAGTAACAAAAATATTTAACAAATCAAATTAAAGACTAGGGTGAATCGCCAGCCTCCTGCAATATAGCACAGTAAGCACAATGAACATGGGACTTTTATTATTAATGGCATGCATAGCCATTTCTGACAATGTAGCTTAAGATGGTAAATAATCCCTCTAAACATGAAAAGCACCCAAGTTAGAAAAATAAAATAAACAGCTTGTTAAAACTCAGGGATTGCAATTGTGGTCGGGACAAACACCAGCATACATAGGGGGCGTCCAAGACCGAGGTTGGGAACCAGCGGTCTATATAATCTGTGGCACCATGTGCTGCAGAACAGAGGTAAAGCAGACTTTGCTCACCACACTTGTACAGCAATTGGACCCTCTTGACATCCAGCTCACTCAGTCCATCTCTCTGGCCAATGGGCTCCCCCTCCTTTGATACGACTGTGGGGTTACCGTTAAGGGAAAAGAACTTCCTGCAACATTAAGTGTGCTGTCAAATTTCAGTCACCGACGCACTTGCCAAATCGCAGTTTGAAACGTGTTAAACCTCTAGAGACCATTTACAGTACTGCAGACTTCAGACAATCTAAAAATCAATTAACAGCATCCATTGTCCCCAGTATTCTGAACAAAATTCCTTATGTGATTATGTTTTTGGTTAGTAAAGTTTAATTGAAAATTCTCGGCTGAAGGGTTTTGGGCACAAACACGTATATGACCCAGGTCTGGGCCCGACTGGCATTTATCCTGCCTTTTTAATATCTGTTGCTTAAAAAAAAAGACAATAAACAGGCACTCATAGTGGCAAAGGGACTCACTCTCCATAGTGCATGATTGACCCTGTGTCGTATGGCAGACCCAGGATATTTCCATCTATTTTATCAAAATTTTTTATCTTTTCTGCAAGAGAAACATCAGATAAACATGAGTAACGCATTCAAAATATTTAAATATATTCAGCAAACACATTCTTGGGTTCAGATGACAGTGTCTTAAGATGCGAATAATAAGAACCTTTACAGATGTAACATCTACCATACGAGTCATTTTTCAGCCTAAAACTGCCTAGAATAGTAAACTGCATAGAAAAGTAAAAATAAAATGATATTGTAAAAAAATAAATAAAAAAAAACTATTCCAAGGAGGAAAAAAGCAATAAAATAAATGACCATAAAAAATACTCACTACTGAATTAAACAATAAAATGATAGATCAAAAGCATGATCAAACATACAATGCCTTGCAAAAGTATTCAGACCCTTGACCAATTCTCACATTTTACTGAATTACAAGTAGGACATTCTGTGTGAATTACAACAAAATTCCCTTGATGTCTCATTCTGCTGAAATTTTTCACAAAAACTGCATATCAACCGCATATTACAAGCAGTACTATCAAATTTTCCTATTGAACTCTATGGAAAAAGAAGTCAGAAGAAACCCTTCAAGTTATCCATCCATATATACTGTATATCTGGCAGCAGAGGGATGATTTAAGGCTTGTTTGATACATCAGACTGTTGATGACTTAAGGCCATTTAGTCAACCATGTGTTCCATACAGTTCCAGTGTAATTTACAGCTAAATCTAGTCCCACCCTTCAATTCCCATATAAATCCATTCAAATGCAGAGACGTTATAGTATTGTTTGTAAGAGTACCAGAAAATAAGATATCAAGAGTCTTTTGATGTTGTTGGGTCACAGATATCAGGAAGTCATGGCATGCAAAGGATATGTGACCAAATATTAAAACTGACCACTTTATTCTATATATAAAATGCAGGTGCGCCAATAATTGTGACACATGGTTTTGTTAAAAATAATTATTTCTTGAGGGATTTTTTTTTCTCATAATAAATTTACTAAGGGTGCACGATAAATATCGGACAGATAATTATCGGGCCGATATCAGGAATTATGACGTCATACAGATAAATCCGATAACATTAAAAAATAGCTCCGATAAAAAAAAAGCTCCAGTAAGGCGAGATTGTGTAGATTGCCAGTACTGTGCTGTAGTTGGGTTATGATGAGCAAATCAAGCGCTCCTTTTCTCCTACCTGTGCCGTAAACGGCCTGTCGTAAACTTCCCCTGCAGTGTGTAAATAAACATGGCGTCGATCGTGTGGGACTTTTTCACCATTTTAGATGAAGACATTTCGCGTGCTATTTGCATAAAATGTTCTGGAAACATTTCACGAGGAGGGAAGAAAACGTCGAGCTTCAACACCACAAACCTTATCAGCCACCTGAAAAACCAGCATCGCTACGACGGTGTTTTGAAAGCCTACGAAGACGCCTGCACTGCTAAAGAAGCTGCTAACCCAAATCCAGCCGCAAAGGCGGCACCGGGGCTCGTTCCTATCGCCGCCCGCGTTTGAAAAATGCAAAAAGTTTGCCAGAGACGACCCGAGGGCTAAAGCGATCTGTGATTTCATCATGGAAATGATGGCGCTGGACGACCAGCCCTTTACCATCGTTGAAGATAAGGGCTTTTGTCGGCTAGTAAACCACTTGGAGCCACGGTTTGTAATTCCGAGCCGCCGCTATTTTTCGGATGTATGTTTGCCAGCAAAATATGATGTGATTGCCACACTCCTGCATACACTGATCGATGGAAATAAGGACATGTGTTTTGTTTGTTCGAAAAAAATAAATATGTGCATTTCTAGAAACAGAACTGTACTTGGTTTTTGTTTTGTTAATAATAGTGATGTCATGATATTTGGTTAGGACAAATCTACAGGTAAAATTTGTTAAATCCACCTTTGTTTACCAGTCTCTTACCTCCAGGTGTGCACAAACTACAGGTGAATCTAAATTTAAAAATTAATAAAAAATAAATATCGGTTATCGGTATCGGTCTTGAGAAGCAGGAAGTTATCGGTATCGGCTTGAAAAAACAAATATCGTGCATCCCTAAAATGTACTTCCAATCCACTTTATATAGCACATTTTAAAAACAACAAGGTTACCAAAGTGCTGCACAGAGAATAAATAAAATAGTCAAATAAATAGAGGCATATAAAAGCACTTATAAAATACATAAAAACACATAAAACAGAGACAACAAACAACCAGTGATTCAAAAAACAATAAAAGACAAACAGAGACCCCACAACTCTCATGCTGGATTAAAAGCCAGGGAGTAAAAATAAGTTTTCAGACGAGATTTAAAAGTTTCTCGGGTGGGGGCCATTTTGACGTGGGGGAGTAGCTTGTTCCATAATTTAGGGGCTACAGCTGAAAAGGTGTGGTCGCCGCTGGTTTTCTGCCTGGTTTTCGGGACGACGAGACGCAGCTGATCAGCAGACCTCAGCGACCTCGAGGGGGTGTAAACATGCAAGAGGTCCGAGATGTACTGAGGCGCAAACCCATTTAACGACTTAAAAACGACAAACAAAATCTTTAAATTCTAAAACGGACAGGGAGCCAGTGGAGGGAAGCCAGAACGAAGGTAATGTGTTCATACTTGCAGGTTCCTGTTAAAAGACGAGCAGCCGCGTTTTGGACTAACTAAGCGTGCAAGGGAGGCCTGGTTAACGCCAGTGTAGAGTGCATTACAGTAGTCCAAACTGGTTGATATAAAAGCATGAATCACTCGCTCAAAATCATTAAAAGATAGAACGGATTTAATTTTACATAAAAGCCTCAGATGATAACTTTTTACCACAGAATTAATCTGCTTATCAAGTTTAAAATCACTGTTCATTTTGACGCAGAGGTTGGTGACTGTGGGTTTAACATATGGTTGCAGGGAACCCAGGTCCATAGGAGGGACATCACAGGCCCGACTAGGTCCAAACACCATGACCTCAGTTTTACCTTCATTCAAATTAAAAAGGTTTAAAGCCATCCAGGCCTTGATGTCCTTTAGACACTCTAGCAGAGGTATCAGGGAGCTTTTAAGGGGCAGGTAGATTTGGGAGTCATCCGCATAAAAGTGGTAGGAGATGCCATGTTTTTTTTAAATGTATCCAAGGGGGAGAAGGTATAAAGAAAAGAGGATGGGCCCAAGAATTGAGCCTTGGGGAACTCCACAAGATAGGGGGGGGGGGGGGCAGAGGACGATGCAGTCTCCAAGTCTAACTGAAAAGCATCTCTCGGACAGATACGGCCTGAACCACTCCAAGGCAGTGTCCCCGATACCCACACAGTGCTCTAGACGAGAAATGAGACTTGTGTGGTCAACTGTGTCAAAAGCAGCAGTGAGGTCTAAAAGCATAAGAATAGCAGAATCACCAGAATCAGTCGTTAATAAAAGGTCATTAAACTCTTAAAAGTGCAGTCAGTGCTGTGAAACCAGATTGAAAAATCTCAAGAATGCCATGTACATCTAAAAAAGACTAATTGTAAGAGTAGTATTCTCTAAAATTTTTAAAATGAATAGAAGCTTGGAAATAGGTCTGTAGTTTGATAAAAACCGAAGTGTCCAAATTTGTTTTTTTAACAGGGGTTCCACAACTGCTTCTTTGAAAAACGCTGGGACAACACTACTACTGTTTATAATTGTTTGGACATTAGGTCCAATAGTTTCCCAGACCTCTTTAAAAAGGCGAGGAGGGACAATGTCTGTGGGACAGGATGAGGGTTTGAGTTGAGTGACAGTGGTAGTGAGAGATAAAAACGACACAGGCTCAAACTGGTTTAAGACAGTTGAGCAAGTGACGGCTATGGAGGGGTCGAAAGAGGGGTGAGATATGGGCTCTAATGGTAGCAACCTTGTCAATAAAATTGCGGAGAAAAGTTTCACAGACTTCAGATGAAGCTTCCAGACAGGAGGATTGGGGAGAGTTTAAAATTGAATCAAGTTTTAAAAAGAACACGTGGTTTATAAAAATTTTGGGAAATAATATCAGAGATATATCCTGTTTTTTCAGTTTTTACAATTCTCTGATACTTTCTCCAGCTTTCCTTAAGGATTTCATAAGACACATAAAGCTTGTCCTTCTTCCACCTGCGCCCAGCTCTCCTGCACTCTCGCCAGTCCGCACGGGTGATATCATTGAGCCATGGCTCAGATTTAGGTCTGGGGCGCATAACTTTTAGAGCAGCGACAGTGTCAAGAATGCCGGCACAGGTGGAGAGAAAGGATGAGGTTAATTGCTCCGTGTCCAGGTAAGCAGAGGACCTAGTGTCAGACTGAGCTGTATTAATAAAAACAGAAGAAAACTGAGCAGCAGGGGAAGGTTTTAACCTACGGCAGCGGCATGCAGGAGCGCACGGTTTAAAACTGTGACAGGGCAAGGTAAAATCAAATAAAACAGGCATTTGATCAGAAAATATGGCATCACATACCTGGATATTAAAAATGGGCAAACAATATGATAAAATGAGGTCTAACGTGTGTCCATGCTTGTGTCTTGTGTAGGTCCAGTAACATATTGTGAAAAGTTAAAAGCATCGATCAAATCTCGAAAGTCTTTAGCCAGTGGCTTAGAAGGACAACAGACATGCTTGTTAAAATCACCAACAATTAAAATCCTGTCATAGTTTGTCATGATACCAGCCAAGAAGTCAGAAGTCTTTTATAAAGTTTCGGTTATATTTAGGCGGCCGGTAGATCACCGCACATAGTACCGGGTCCGACCGACCCGGTTCAAACAAACTCAGTTCAAAGGAGGAGAAAGAAATTGGCGACAGGAGCTTACAGTATAAACTGTTCTTAAAAACAGTCGCTATTCCTCCTCCACGACCAGTGGTCCTCGGTGAATTAAAAAATGTACAATCAGGAGGAAAAAAAGCCAGGTGCCGACCGGAGCGAGGGCGCGCCGGGAGACAAAGCGGCGAAGACATGCTCCAAATTCCTGCGAAATGCAGCGGGGAAACTGAGCAACCCGGGAGAGAGGGCCAGCCAGGCTTTAATCCTGACTAGCCGGCCGCTGCGTGTCCCTCTGCGTCTGCGTCACCGGGGAAGTGAAGCCCCAGCACGGAACAGGTGTGCTGGGACATCCGCTAAGTGCGGGGGAGGAAAGGTTTTTGGTCCACCCAGGCCATACTCCCACCAAAAAGTCCACAGTGGCTTTGACTTTGATTTTTAGTAACTCCTGGCGATCGTAAACCAGCAGAGAGTTTATGGTCCTCGTGACAGACGGCAGAAATAGGACAAACACAAAAGTTGACAGCGTCAGACGGCGGGCCAGACACACCGGCGCCATCAGCTTGACTACCTTGACTTTACTTCAATTAAAGGTTGGATTTTTCTAATTTTTTCAGTGGTGAATTAGCATAATCTCACAAACGGTGAATTTTTGTATAACCCTTTTTACTCATCTTTACCAGGGGTGCCAATAATAGTGGAGGGCACTGTATATGTCTGGGGTTTTATAACTTCTGCAAGCAGCATATTTCAGTTTTTGATTTTCCTTAAAATATCTGCTGACAAATAACAAACATTGGCTGTAGTTTACAATAAAATTACTAATTGAAAAAATATGCATCAGAATAAGTTTTAAGGTTTCTAAATACTTTTGCAAGGCACTGTAAAGGATTCAAGAGTAAAGATAAAGTAAGAACAGAGCTAGTGCCTCTAAACTAGCAGACCACTCAACAGTCCTGTAATGCAACAGCAAGGGACTTAATCTGCTGTTTTGCAGTGAACTATTTTTAAGTGAGGTTTTTATTTTTGTGTTTTTAAGAGAAGCCAAGCCTGTGGAGATCAGAGGGGCAAAATGCACATTTTTAGACTTGAAGTCAAAGTGCTTTAACCTGGAATGATGTTTTCGTACAAGACGGTGATGCGGTCATCCCGGTCCTGGCGCATGTGCTCATGGTGGAAGCCCAGCGCATGCATCAGCTCATGGACGATGTTTCCCTTTAAACATCTCTCACTGAGGTAGACGGGCTGCTTTCCCCCTATCTTCCCCAAGTAGGATGCACACCTAGGGTCATAAGTATAAAACTAGCAAGGTGGTGAGAGGGAGCTGCCAGTGAGGTGCCCAAAAATGCTCCCTTGTCCAAATCTGTTCCCCCCCAAGGAGCACCGTTCTACTGCTGGTTCTGGAAAAGGTTCTCAGCACAGCGGCATTATTAGTAAGACTTAATCATAACAGCAGCTTCAGCCAAGAAGGTTGTGCCCCCAACAACCCAACCTTACCTGTAGCCAATAAGGGAGTTTAATGTATTCTGAAAATCATGTTATGGGAAAAAATAAATAAATCAAATAAAACAGACGTTTGCAAAGCCGAAGGTGCACACGAGAACGCGCTTTCCACAGTCGCGGCAACGGATATGGAAACGACGGCTGGCCACAGAATGACTAAAGGCGGTAGGGACTACTCACCCAGAGCCGTCAGTGAAGAACAGGTAATCCAGCTCTGTCGTTTGCGGGTGAAACTTGACACAGGTGTTTTGCGAAATCTCTTCTAAGGAAGCAGTTAACACCTCTTCCCTGTGGGCTGAGGAAGCGAAACAGGTGAAACTGCAGAACGTGGGCTTTGAGTGCTGCGTGAGGAAATATTGGCTTTGTGCAGAGCGGAGCCTCACGGTGGACTCCACAGCAGACTCACCCAGCTGGTAGCTTATCTGGTATGGTATTGACTCCACGTCCCAGGGGGACCCAACTGCATTTCTGTCGAACTGCAAGAGAAAAGACAAAACCAATTTTTATTCAGGTTAGGAAGCGGGTCAGTAAGTTTGATCAAGACTCCAGGTTTGGAATCCCAGTCAAACGTATGGAACTGCACTGTTAAACAACTGTAGAAACTGTATCTAGGGGGGTTACTAGAGCATTCAGAGATCTGACAGCTTTTCAATCAATCATGTGCACTAGGGTATCTGTACTGCCACAGGATTCTAATATTGTCATTTAAGGTGCAGCATAACCTCAAAAGATCCACTCCATGATTTTCAGTGAAGATGAGAAAAAAAATTCTAATGTTTAAGGAATTTCATCACTGAATTTCATCATACACTACATTATGTGAAATGCGCTCAAAATGTGAAAATAACAATAGGCCTATCAAACATATTGGACAAGACAGGGGTCGAGTTGAAAAACTAAAATATGTAGCCAGCGAGATCGACCGCATATTACAAGCAGTACTACTTGCATATCGGGAAGGGAAAACTCCCATTAGGGAATGCGTTTAGAGCTTGCATAATACTGGACGGTTAAAACTAAAAATGCCATTCCGCTGGGCTGTTATTGTTCAAAGCATCCAATAAGACATTGCAAACACCTTTGCTAAGGGTATAATGTCCAATATTGGATAAAAGAATCATCAATGAAACCAGAAAGAACTGGAATGCATTAGACAGGTTTGCAGAGCATGGGGAGTTTTACGCATCAACGTTCCAAATAGTGTAATAGCTTAGAGTTGTCACAAACCGTTCTGACTTAGCTACTTCTAAAAAAAAAAATTTAAAAAAATTTCTGTGCACCTGACATGGAAACTGTAGCCGTGTTTGAGATAACTGCAGTTCAGTGCCAGAGCCTCAAAAATGGGGAGAGCGCCAGTCTCATGCCCGGTTGTGAAATGGGTCTGAAAAATAATCTTTGGGCAAAACATGTGCCTGTTTCACAAAAAGCTTGGTTTCTTTGTGAAATGAATAATGCACTTTATACTTGACACAGACATATCTGAATGTCCTTTGCAATATAAATTACTTTGGGAGCTAAAACAGCTTTATTTAGCTTCTACAAGTAGTACATTTAGCTTTCCCCAATGTTACAATATGCCGTATCTTGTAAGTAGGCGCAGCAAAATAAAATTTGAATGCTGATAAGCAATTAAAAGTCTGAAAATCCAGTCATTTCACTTGACTTAACCATTCTAGTTGAAGAAACTTACACAGATAACAGTGCATTTCATATGGTAAGCAAATGCCACTAGAGCCACAGAGGCAAAGTTACATTTTTCTTTAACTTTTATTTAAGTTTTTACATTTATGCTACACTGCCACCCAGTCACAAAGTACAGGTTACCATCATATAAGTGCCACCTTCAAGGTGTACGCCACAAGACCTGTGAATATGCTTAGAACAAAGTGTTTACATTTAATAGTAAATAAGCATATTGTGCAACTGACGCTTTTCTGTTCGGACCAAATAGAGCCATTGTAACGGTTGGGGATACTGGGTAGGGAGAGCTTAACAAAGCTACTCACCCACAGTATGACATCTCCCTGTGTAGCAGGGATATAATACTGCATCAGCTCTGCGGAAAGAGAAATGTTCAGCACAACCGTGAAAATCCTAC
Source organism: Synaphobranchus kaupii (assembly GCA_029718625.1). Lineage (NCBI taxonomy): Eukaryota > Metazoa > Chordata > Actinopteri > Anguilliformes > Synaphobranchidae > Synaphobranchus > Synaphobranchus kaupii. The sequence goes on from CM056392.1 coordinate 30,220,409, forward strand.
ATATAGTGATTAGGCCTACATCGCTTAAATTCTTTAGATACAATCCATTTACACAGTTGGATATTCGCTGAAGTATTACGCTATATTTCCGCAATACTACTTAATTTATTTACATAATAATGTATTAGGCCCAGTGGCTTCCAAAATAATCTCTGAACCACAATGTCACAAACATGACTTTTGACAAGTTCTCATATGAACTAATTTATAACGGTAGCAAAATGAATTGTTACTATTGCCATTATTTACTGTTATTTAGCAGAGTCTTGTTATATGTGCTCCACTGTAATGTGCATTGTGGTTGATGATGTGTGTTGTGGTACACTATGTGCTTAAATGTGAGAGACGTGATAAGACTCCACTGTGCTGGAACAGAATTCTCTCTTACAGTTATGGCGGGGCGATAAACCATATTGACGGGTATCAAATGTTTTTTAAGCACAATAACAATCATCGCCATCATGCAGTTTATGGCTTCCTTTCGTCTTTTTTCTTTAATCACACCCGATAGGGTAGTAAACATCCAAACTTCAGAGGCCACATGAAATGCTTTCGGGGAAAAAACATCACTGATATCTATTGGGTGTTGATAAGACAGCCAATCAGCAGCAAGATCGTACAGCTTTCATTTTCATTTTTGTCAATCACATGGAAGCTGCATGGTCTTGCTGCCAATTGACCGTCAATATGGTTTATCGCCCAGCCCTAATAACAGTGCAGACAGAACTTTGACATTAATTGGAAGTCTCTTTAATATAACTGACCTATCGCACAGAAGACTCATAAATAACAGTGCCATAGTTTCTTTCATTCATACTTTTATCTTTGAGGCACCCAGGCTAAAAATTGGGAAGATCTGCAGTCACTTCTTAAAGACGAAATCACACCCATTCATACGAAGAACACACAAACTCATCCAAGTCCACCATAACAAAATAATCAGACTTGCCAAATGACGTTTCCGGGTTATTGTCTGGAATCCAGTTTCCTTTTGCTGCGGGGTCCATAGGAGCTGAGGATGAACAGGAGAGCAGAAGAATGCAGCACAACATTTATTCACCAAAATAAACATGAAACCACATGGCTATCCTCCAAGGCCCATTTATAATAAGTAATGTTTAATTAACAATGAATTATAGCAATAGCATTATTTGTATGCCACCTTTTGTAAAATTTAAAAAATACAGTAAAATATTTTTTAAAAGTGCATCTAAAAGTGCTTCACAGAGTAAAACACAAAAACAAATAAAATTAACAGAAAAAAGATAAAAATGAATAAAAGTACATAAAATAAAGATTATATAAAATAAAAGGTATGATTGAAAAAAAAGTAAGTTTTAAGTTGAAATTTAAAATTACTAACAGATGAATCATTTCTTATATGTGCCATGGCAATGAATTCAATAACTTCGGTGGATTAAACAAAGGGTAGGCACTCAATGATTACAATGGTACACAATGATTAATGGTAACTTCAAACTTTAGTACTGCATTGTACATGAATCAGAAATTACAGAGCACATCTGGTGAGTTCTCAAAGCATCCCTCAGCCATAAGACAAATTGAAAGGGGATGACATGACTGAAATTAAGGGAACATATGTCTGCGTAAAAGAGAAAAATGTGAAGAAGCCTTCCCTTTCAAATAATTTCTCATCTATTTTTATTTATTCTTGACCCTGAAATAATAGATTAAATGTATACTTGCCCACCTTTTCATAGATGGAATTACACTACATTGTACAGTACATGCATTTAGCAAACATTCTTATCCAGAGCACCCTTTAATAAGAGTAGCAGTGCACTTCCTCATTCAGGACATAAGGCTCATTTTACACACTTCCTTTAGCTCACAGGTCACATTAACCAACCAAACTTGATAGAGCCAAATGAATAAATTACTAGGCAATTAACTTAAACAGGAAACAGTGCAGGTTCTTGTCTACTGAAATAAAAAGGGGTTTCTCATTAGCCTCCCTGAAACCCAACAGAATCTCTCACACATTCAATCCAAACTCTGCATCCGGACAAAAACAGTCATACAGAGGACCTGTCAATCGGAATGCCGCTGAAATTGTGCTGTGGTTTTGTCCGGTTCTGGTAACTTGTCACAGTGCAGAAACACACTTCTCCTCACCCACCCCAACTCTCACAGGAGCGCACTAGCCTATCAAAACCCTTATCTTCAAGTCATTTTTAAATATGATATGCCATATTCTAAAGTAGTACCACAGTAATGCTTAGAGTACTCTTACAAGTATCACCTTGTTAGCCTACATGGCCAATAAGTCCTAATATGCTGGACATGTAGCCAGAGTTGGGGGCGTTACTTGAAAATTATAATATATTACTAGTTACTTTTTTTTTTTTTTTTTTAAGTAAAGCGTTATATTACTATATTACTTCACAATTAAGGTAATGCGTTATATTACCCGTCATATTACTTTGCGTTACTCTGTCATAAAATCACTTAAATCAGTGTTAAATTATTCACCTTTCAGAATTATTATTATGACCATTTAACCTCACGTATTCATTATAAAATGTGGTTGAAATATGTTGTAGATTGTTTTACAAAACGATTGCAAAAATGTATCACCTTCCTAGCCAGTTGTCCCACAACAACCGATAAAATAAGTGTACCCGCATTCTGACAATGCTTTGCACTTTTGTTAAAATCCTCATGAGGGCGCTTCACGCCAACATTAGAGTTGACAGATTAATTCAACAGACAAGAGATACGGAAAATAGCTTTTTAAATTAACCTTCTTAAACGTATTCAGTTCGTCTCAATTGAAAATATAAACGTAGTAACAGGGTGATCAAAATGTTGCTTTTAAAACGACATTGACAAATATGAAAAGCTAATCAAATGAAATATAGGGCTTTCACACTCACTCAGTCAGTGTGGATTAGTGGAAATAGGTTAAATACGCTACTGCTTTTAACGTTCAAATTATGAACACTTCAACTCATCAAACAATGAATTACATTAAATCCAATTTCAATAATGTAGCCTACTGAAATGCAAAGAATAACAAAAAATAGCCCGTGCAGCTGCCATCTTGTGTTCATTGAACTGCGCACGATTGAGTTAGATTGACCATTTAGGCTACTTTACGACTGCACTGCCAAGGATTAATCAATCGATTGGAGAGTTCTTGTAATAAATAGTCTTGGCATATTAACGTAGCCTACAATATTAGGTTGAGTAACGCGTTGCTAATTTCGAAAATGTAAAGGAATATTATTACACGCATTTAGGCCTATATAGTAATGCGTTAGGCTATATTACCACGTTACCCGAAAAACTAATATTATTACAATTCGTTAGGCTACCCCCAACTCTGCATGTAGCCTACAACGCCTATAAGGACCTCAGAGCCAGGCCAACCTGAAGTTGACTAATGTTACCCTGAACTTTCAGCCAATATTATTCGTGCATTTACGCAGCATCACGGCAAGTGAGTGTCAACGATTATGCTTAACCGGAAAAAAATCACTGGCGAGCACAGCCCAGCTGCAAAGTGGACAGTAGCCTAATATTAATACCAAAACGAGTTACATGCAGGCCTACTGATTTCAGAGCAGGTGGACTCCAGAATCGTTCAGGGGTTTGTTTCCCGATAACGATCAATCTTATGGTTAAGTGCGATTTCAACGAGCGATTCTACGATGGTTCTTTAATTTGTAACACGCGTTTCCCAAAACAGTTCTTAAAGCGTGAACGCACAGTCACCTCTTAAGTGCTACTTAACCAGAGGTGTAAAATCCGGTTTCAGAAAGTAAAAAAATCCTCCCCAGTATTTAGTTCCATTCACCTGGATTTGCTAATTTGCACAATTCTTCAGCCAGGGGGTAGAACTAATTAGTGAAATCAGCTGGCTGAGTTCATGGGTGGAAGAAACACATAGCAGGACTTTTCCTTTCTGATCCCTAGATTTTACATCTCTGTACTTCTGTCTGTGGTTCTGCTGATACGAGGAGGAGGGGCGATAGATTGGGAGACGCGAACCCCATTCTGATGCCCAATACATGGCCGGTTAGACACGTCAAAGTTTCTTTTGAAAGAAAATATTTTTCCCACTGATTTTACTTGTCTCAAACTTATTTATGGCTTTTATGGGTAATTTCCAAATATATAAATAGAAGTAAATAAAAAATAAACGTAAATATTGTTGTATCTAACATCACTATAAAAAAACAATCAGTGGTTATGGTAATCGTAAAATGAAATGAACACAAACGAAAAATCAAATAAAGTATGTGATTTATAGGCTTCTAAAACGCACTTAACCGTCTACGACTGGTCTGGAGTAATCGGTAATCTACGGGCGTTTCTAAGAGCGTCTTAAATTAAGATGCTTTTGGGAAACGCACCCAAAGTTCAAGAAGCTTCGTACGAAGGGTTTTACGACGTCTTAGCCCAGTGGTTCTCAAACTCGGTCCTGGGGCCCCCCCTGTGTATGCTGGTTTTCGTTCCAACCACAATCGTGATCCGAGAATTTTAACAAGCTGTTAATTTTTTTCAATTGTACTTTTAATTTTTTGATGGATTATTTACCATCTAAGCCAAATTTTGTCAGAAAATAGCTATGCATGCCATGTAGAATAAATGTCCCATGTTCACATTTTTCTTATTGTTCTATATTGCAAACTACATACAAAGAGTTAACAAAATGATAACTGGTGAGTCAATATGCTCCTAATTAGTACTTTCATAATTCTGTTTCCTTAAACTTATTAACACAATGCAGGTTTGGCTCATTATGAATTTACGTTGTCCTTGAATTGTTCATTATCAACCAAATTGTTAGTTTTTGTGGCCATGTGTCCACACTTTCACCAATTAGGAGCCTGTTGAGTCACCTCTGCCTTCCATTTGCTCAGTTTTTTTACCTCTTTTAATGAAATTGCAATATAGCACAATAAGCAAAATGTGAACATGGGACATTTATTCTACATGGCATGCATAGCTATTTTCTTACATAATTTGGTTTAAGAGGGTAAATAATCCATCAAAACATGAAAAGTGCAATTAAGAAAAATTAACAGCTTGTTAAAATTCTCGGGTTGCAATTGTGGTTGGAACAAAAACCAGCATACACAGGGGGGCCCCAGGACCGAGTTTGAGAACCACTGTCTTAGCCTAACGATGGTTTTGGGAAACGCACCCCAGTTCCAGTCCACTGGGATTTCCACAAATGGTAAGTGGACGGTCGAAGCGAGAAATGCTTTCGATGAAGGAACTATTTTTACACTTTCGTTTGTGCACACACGATTGTCCAGCGCGAACTATAGCATTCATTTAGCAGAGCGACTTACAAATGTGAGCGAAGTCTACCCACCTGAACTATGGCGCACCACTGACCAAACCAGGGAAAGTAGCCTATAGCCTACAACATTGCTCAATGTGTAAGCTTTTGTGTTCCTGAAATGCTACACATGCATACCACACAAGACTTATCCATTGCATAAGGGTACTCCAATGACACGGGCTGCTAACACAAAGAGCTACATGACAGACCTCAGAATTATCCACCACGTGTAGCTTGTTTCTAAACATGTTTGAAAGTCATTTTCGTACAAGAAATGTAGGGCGCCCTCCTGCATCTGGCCGGAAAAGGGCAAATTCGTTTGAAGAATCGGATATTGTGGCTTGTTGACTGCTGTGGGCTAGATGCCGGCTTATTCTTAACAATAGGCCTAATTTAGTAACACTTGAAGTAATGAAAGGAACAAATGAAACATTGTGCGGACTTATCAATCCTCCTATAAAGTGGTAAAAACTGGAGGGCAACAATAGCATTCAGTTACAAGAGCATGGAGAGAAAAAAATATATATCTTTACCGTTAATGAGCACCGTAAAAAAGAAGTAAAATAAAGATGCGCGTGAAGTACCCATTCCAATAGCCCAACAGAGCAGACAATCATGTGCTACCAAAAAAACAATGCTGGGCCAACTGTAGCGCACACGAGGAAGCTTTCTCCCCCACTCCCAGTAAGCAATAACACTTTCCTTCTACGACCACGTGGAGTTGGCCAAATGGCGCGCCAGACGGACGATCCCATTAACTGCTAATGCATTTGTGGCTGTGCTAGGAAGTGGTACAGGCCGATTTGTTAAGGTTTTTGCAATATAACCCACCCCACCTCCACCACCGCATATAGCTTTGGCTACTTGTTCAATGCCAGGTGTTATGAACCAATCATGTTGTGTGCATGGCTAAATTATGAAAAACGTTGATTTTTGGTAAGTTTAGACAGTGAATGCACAAAAAATTGCAGTAGCCTACTGTTGCCGTCCATTCGCAGACATAAATTGTAAAACAATTCCTGGCCGTAGAGAGCCACAAGGTAGCCTATATGCTGGTTTTGGTTTAAAATCAACAATAAACCTCAGCCCAGGTAACCAGGAATGAACAGATTATTTGTTCAATTATTCAAGCGCTGATTAACAATGAAAACCAGCACATGTGGCTCTCCAGGGTCTGACTGTCCTAGAGACTGTTTTGTTTCCCACAGCCAAACTGTCTCCAGACAGGGCATTAATCTCGATTTCTGTTGTGACATGCAGATGGTAGTCAGAATTTGGCGTAAACAGCACAGAATCAATCCTTGGATTCATCCTGCCTTATGTCAATGGTGCAGGCTGGTGGTGGTGGTGCAATGGTGTGGGGAATGCCACAGCATACCTACGCATTGTTGCTGACCACGTGCATCCCTTTATGACCACAGTCAACCCCTTTTCAAATGGATACTTCCAGCAGGATAATGCGCCATGTCACAAAGCATGCATCACCTCAAGCTGGTTCTACAAACATGACAGTGATTTCAGTTTACTTCAATGGCCTGCAGTCTCCAGATCTCAATCCAATAGAGCACCTTTGGCATGAGGTGTAAGGCACAGCAACGTGTGGCCAAAAAAATCTGCAGGAACTGTGTGATGACATCAAGTCAGTGTGGACCAAAATCCCTAAGGAATGTTTCCATGAATCCATGCTGTGAAGAATTCAGGCTGTTCTGAGGCAAGAGATACTAGATAGTTGCACCTAATACAGTGGCCACTGAGTGAGTGTGTGTGTGTGTGTATGTATATACATATATATATATATATACACACACAAACAATGATGCAAAAGTGAGTTTCATGAGTCAAAACAGTTGATTTGTAGTTAAATATGTTGTTTTATGTACAGCAGTGCACACAATTTAGCCATTTTGGATAGATTTGAAGACACTAAGGGCCAACAGGGTACACTGCTTACATTTTGCGTCAGACTTAGTTCTGCATGTCACCCTCAGATTTTGCACACTTGTGGACAAGGTGTGTATGATCCAGGAAATATGTAGTTTTACCTGTTTTACATACACTACTCACAAAAAGTTAGGGATATTTGGCTTTCGGGTGAAATTTATGGAAAATGTAAGTTCACGCTACAGTGATATTATACGTATCATGAAAGTAGGGCATTTAAGTAGAAGCATGCAATGGTGATTTCCTCATCTCAAACAATTTATTGAAACAAAAGCCAACAACAGTGGTGGGTATACCACAACAAAAATGTCAATGTCTCAATAACTTGTCATGTGCCCTTGAGCATCAATTACAGCTTGACAACGACTTCTCATGCTGTTCACAAGTCGACTTATTGTCTGCTGAGGCATGGCATCCCACTCTTCTTGAAGGGCGGCCCTCAGGTCATTGAGGTTCTGGGGTACAGAGTTACGAGCCTCTACACGGTGAGTCAGCTGATCCCATAGGTTTTCTATGGGATTCAGGTCTGGAGAAAGTGCAGGCCACTCCATTTGAGGTACCCCAGTCTCCAGCAGCCTTTCCCTAATGATGCGACCTCGATGAGCTGGAGCATTGTCGTCCATGAAGATGAAATTAGGCCTGTGTTGTTCATGCAGGGGCACAATGACTGGATTAATGATGTTATTCAGGTAGTATGGGCTTGTCACTGTACCATTCACAAAGTGTAGGGCAGTTCTGTATTGACTAGACACACCTGCCCACACTGTAACACCGCCACCACCAAAGGGTCGTCTGGTGACAACAGTGGCTGATGCATAGCGCTCTCCTTGACGTCTCCAACATCGTTGGCGGCCATCATTTCTGCTCAACGTGAATCGACTTTCATCAGAGAACAGCACTGAGGCCCACTGGTCCCTCGTCCAGCGTAAATGCTCCCTGGCCCATGCAAGACGATGACGCCTGTGCCTGGTGGTGTGGTCAGGTACCCTTGCAGGTCGTCTAGCACGCAGACCACGCTGATGTAAACGGTTTCGAATGGTCTAACGTGACACTTGGGTGCCTCTCACCTCCCTTAAATGTGCCTGGAGTTGAGTGGCATTCATCATCTGGTTCCGCAGGGCACTGTTCACAATGAAGCGGTCATCAGTGTGGGATGTGGCCAAAGGACGTCCACTTCTATGCCTTTCTGTGACTCTTCCAGTCTCTCTGTATCTCTGTTGCAACCTGCTGATGACACTCTGTGACACTCTAAGCTCAGTGGCCACTTCCCTCTGAGAACATCCTGTTTGAAGCCTCGCAATGGCGAGGTACTGTTGATCAATTGTTAGGTGTCGTCTTGGTCTCATGATGTCAAAATGTGAACAGCATGATGAAGAGGACTGTTTAAATACCAATTCTAATTGAACCAGGAAATTTATTGGTTGATTCATGGATCAAACACCTGTTGTGAATTTTGCCGTTCAGCTCCTTGTTAGAGAACAGCAAGTTGTGCAAAAAGTACTGAAACATTGAATGGTTGGACATGTGCATTCAAAAGTTTAGAGAAGGTCAAATTAATTTCACCTGTAAAGGTTATAGTGCATTTTAGGTTCATCCTGAAATTTCACCCGAAAGCCGAATATCCCTAACTTTTTGTGAGTAGTGTATGTAGCTCTCAGTATTTCATTGCAAAGTAAAGAAAAACAAGATTTTTTGCCAATATTTGTTTGCATTTCTGGCACTTTATTTTTACCTAAATTATGAAAATAAATGAATCTAACAATACCTAAACAGGCGAGGATTGACCAAATTTGGCATCAGTGCGAAGGGGTTAAAATTCTGACGGAACATGGGAAGGATCCATGTGCATTGCCACATTCGCAGCTCAGCGCGATGCAAGGAGTGACCGAAGCACCGGCAAAGCCCGAAAGAGGATGTGGAAAAGCAAGAAGCACTGGCACGTGCTAGCTCGTCCGGTATTGCCTCAGCTGAGCTAAGGAGGCTAGCGTGCATGTCCTAGGGTAAACTATATTTACCATTAAAAAGGAAATGAGGAAATATTACCAAGCTCAAACATGTTTATTCGTCCTATCACATCTCCTCCAGAGGCAAAAAGAACTGATTCGGGAGCACTGAAAACAATAAAATGCAAATATCATCCAATTTCATCCCTGTGTGGATTACACAATTGATTATCATGAGGACCAAATCCTTTACTAAGCGAGTATGAGTGTCCAAGGATTGAGAAAAATTAAATTACTCAGAAATGTTACATTCTCTCTGTGTGTGACTGAGAAGTAAAAACTTGATAGTAAAGTTACAGTCGTTTTATGCAACTTAATTTGTTTCCCCTCACAAGAATTTATAAACCCAACAGCCCTGTTACCTAAACAATATAATCAAAAAAATTTAAGGTAAAACCAAATAAAACACTTCAGTATTCTATACCTTGGAAATACTGTAGTCTTCAAATTTTACACCGTACCAAAAAAAAATATCAAATGTTTGAACCATAATTGTGTGCTTTTGCACGTGTACAATATGTATGTTTGTGTGTGTCTGAGGGGGGAAAAAAGACAAAGGAACCTTTTTTCACTGTGATGGCGTCAGCTTGTATCAGCTCTTTGTTTTTCTTTTTATTTTGTTTGAGATTTTATTTTGTTTATCAAATTAGATGTATCAGGTTCTGTCTGTAGGCACCAGTGTGTGTGTGTGTGTGTGTGTGTGTGTGTGTGTGTGTGTGTGTGTGTGTGTGTGTGTGTGTGTGTGTGTGTGCGTGCATGCGCACCTGCATGCATGTTTGCCTCAGGGTGAATGTGTGAATTTGTTTGCATGCATCCCTCCCCTTTTAGGGATGCATGTGTCAGAGTGCCCACAGGCATTTTTTGTGTGTGTGTGTGTGTGTGTGTGTGTGTGTGTGTGTGTGTGTGTGTGTGTGTGTGTGTGTGTGTGTGTGTGTGTGTGTGTGTGTGTGTGTGTGTATTATTGTAAGCATCAGGGTGTGTGTGTCAATGTGTCTCCATATCTTAGTGCGTGGTTGAGTGGTTTGCAATGGGATTTGTGTGGGGTGTGCATGTATGTTGGCCTCAGTGGTTGCCAGAGTGTATGCATGTAGGCTGGTGTGGCTACATCCCAGTGTCCCCTGCTCTCCGTCTCAGTTCAGTGCAGTTGAGTTCAACCTGGTGCTGGTGCGAGCCCTGACAACTACCTGGTGCTGGTGCGAGCCCTGACAACTGTTGCCTGATACAATCATCCCTGACGATCATCGCTATGTCACGCTAGTTGGTCAGGCCTTCTCCGTTCCATCTGTCCTCGATTCTGCCAGGCTGGTGGTCTGTCCCAGAGAGAGAGAGGGAGAGGAGGGAGAGGGAGAAAGAGGGAGAGGGGGAGAGGGGAGAAAGAGGGAGGCAGGAGAGAGGGAAAGAAAGGGGGGGGAGGGGGGAGGGGAGGAGTGGGGATTTAAATTCCAGATGATTTTCAATGAAGTGTGGGCTCCAACCAGGGCTGCGTCCCAATCCAGTTTTTGCTCCACCCTCGTAAACTTCACTTGCAAACTTCACTTGGGGGAAATCCCTTTTGAGACCAGATGTTCCCTCCGTCTCCATTTTAGGTGTGAGTCCAATCCGTTTGAAAGCTAAGTGAAGTTAGTTTTCAGACTCGACAAGCTCATATTACCCACAACTCACATCAAACGTCCTGTTCAGTGACAATCACGTGATGTTTTATAGCGGTATTATACATTAAAAGCACATACAGAATGGGAAAGACAGTGTACAGGCTAATAAATACAGGTTAATCAAGTAGTAGTTTGCTGTTTTGTATTTAATAGTTTAGGAAATTGCTTTATGCAGCAACAAAGTAGCGCATTGTGGGATGTAGGCTAGGCTACTACCAGGTTCTCTGGAGGTTAATCTTGCTTTTAAAACGGATTATTAGGTTACTCGTCTCAATATTTCTCCGTATAATTTGCCAGATAGCCCTAATAATCAAACAATTGAATTTCTCAATAACCAAAACGAATAGGTAAATAAACTTGTGCAGAATTTTACTATATCTACATTTGTGCTGACGCAAAATGTGTTAATAGCCTATTGTCATGCGAAGTGATCAATGAATAGCACATATTTGGGTAAATTCGTTTTTCTAGCTTGAAAGCATGCTTTGCGCTCAATGCTGGTTCCAGCAATTTAAGAGGTTTTCTTTGTATGCTTTCTAATGTTTAAATCGTTTTCACTAAATCAAGTGCCGTCTTATTAATGACATTCTTTAACATGATGAGGAGAAAACGCAATGCTAACGTGCAACCCAGAGAAAATGTTGGGATTTTTTTCCAGTTAATTATTCAGAATATTGCCACCGTTATTAAACAATCTCACGTTAGTTATCTCTTTGCCATTGTCATTTGTTAATCTTTAGCCTATAGCAGGGGTCTTCAACCTTATCCCGCAAGGATTCTACTAATCAATCACTAGTCTTTGCTAAGGACCTTGATTAGTAGAATCAGGTGAGCTACTGCTTGGTTGGAACAAAAGCCCGCACCCACACCGGCCATTGCAGGATAAGGTTGAAGACCCCTGGCCTATAGCCTACATTACTGTTCTCGATTATTCAGGGAATTTGTTTGATTGACATAAGCAAGCAAAATAAATGGAAACAGGTGAGAATATGTACGGTTTAAATGCTTTATTCCAGCGCACGACGGTTGTCCTACATATTTAAATGCTAAACAATTTTATGACACAAAGAAATATGCTATCCCACAAAACTTGCTGTATTTATTGATATTTGTTATTCAGTAAATCAATTGCTTGACTGATAATTAATGGAAACAGGTTGAGAGTTTCATCCGCTTAAAGGTAGGCTACGGTGACAGAGGTTTTACATGATCTGAGATCCCACGATACGCCACTGTGCAGCAGCATGGTTAACTTCCGAGTATAGATGGGGTGAAGTGCGTCTCAATGGGGTGAAGTGCGGCTCCCTCCCACTCGCTAAACGCAAGTGTATACTCCTGTTTTATTGTTATGTGCTTAACATCCTCCCAAGTGAAGTTTGCAAGTGAAGTTTACGAGGGTGGAGCAAAAACTGGATTGGGACGTAGGTCAGCTCATTCCATTAAGCAGAAAAAGGGTTGCTCTTGGGGCACCGCGGGTGGTGCAGCGAGCTAAGGCGCAGACTTTGTCGGGGGTTCGATCCCCGGTCCTGCCAGATCGGAGCATGGCCGGTGCCCTGTGGGAGAGGCAATTGGCCTGGGCGAGTTGTATTCACGGTCAGGAGCACGAGGAGTCGCGCCCTGAAGAGGATATGGCGCCCCTCCTTCCTACTACTGGGCTGACGGGGTTGTGTAGCGGTTGCTACACGGGGGATTTGAATTAGAATAGGGGTTCAATTGGCTACTAAATTGGGAGAAAAATGGGAAAAAATCAAAAACTAATTTTTCAAGAAAAATGGTTGCTCTTGCCCATGCCCAGCACTGCCCCGCCCCACCACAGACCAAGCCCTAGCCCCGCCCAACCAGAGCCCCACCCACACCACGCCCCAGCCCCCCACCCCACCCCATCCCTCACCCCACCTTGTCCACCAGTTTCTGCATCTTCTCGATGACGGCGATCATGTGCCCAGCGTTCTCCTTCAGGCTCTTCTCGTAGGTGGAGTTCCGTCTCTCAGCCTTCTCCAGCCGCTCCCTCAGGTCCTCCTGCCCCCTCCCTCATGGCAGACAGCTCCCTGTGCTTGGTCTGCACAGACTCCGCCTCTGACTCCGCCTCCGCTAGGGGGGTGGGGGGTGTTGGAGGAGAGAAAAAACATTTATTTTAAAGCCTCCACTAGCAGCCTTTCCTCAATTCGCAGATTATGGTGCTGGTGCATGATATATAATAATTGACTAACATACAAATTTTTGAATATTAAAAACCTGCTAATTTGACTGCTAAGTATGCACCATACTGTTACATGGTGAGGGACAGGGGGTAACAGTGTGTAAATGGTGTTGCCTAGTATGGTAGTACCGAGCCTGGCCCGCAGGGGCGGGCGATGCGCTGCTCCAGTCCTTCCCGCAGGCTCTCTCCCCTCTCCAGAGAGCGCAGCAGATTGGGGATGTTGAGCACGGTCCCTTTGTGTGTTACCCACGTCGGCGCTGCTGCCTCCACCGGACCGCCTCGACGACCCCCCTCCCTTGGCGGTGCTGCTGGGTATCAGCGCACGATTTCCTGGAAACAGAGAATGTTTGGACGTGTGGGTGAAGATATTGCCACCAAAAAAAAAACAGCTACTGTGCACCACCCAGGTGCATTTTACACACTAGCACAGATTAAACTGGATGCAACTACCCGTTCACCTGGAAAGCACTTTCACATCCTCAAAGGCAGTATATAAATGTAACCGTCAAAACATAATTATTATTGTAGGGAGATAACGCCACGTCTTGTAAAACCAATGCCAACGGCAGAGAATAAATTTCAGTGTGGGTATCTGTATTTAAGAGGGTATATCAGTACTGTTCTGGAACAGTGTCTGCGCTGCATTCTGACCCTGCAGTTTGGAGTCGTGGTCCCTGTGTTCGGGGTCCTCCCATCGAGCAGCTAGTCTCCTGTACTGACACAGCTCACCCGCCACAACCCTGCAGACCAGCTCCCGTGCCTGGCACGCACACGCACTACGCACACGCACACGCACACGCACACGCACACACACCATTCGTGTGAGAAGCAGGAATAGCACACACAAGAGAAAGCATCAGTATTAATGAGAGATACCTCACACCTCTATAAACACACACACTCATGCGCACACACTCGCGTGCGCGCACGCACACACACACACACACACACACACACACACACACACACACACACACACACACACACACACACACACACACACACACACACACACACACACACACACACCTGGATGGGGGTGAGGTGCAGGCCCAGGGACAGCAGAATCTCCTGCAGGTCTTGGCCTCTCAGGCTGCCAACGAGCTGCCTGTCGAAAAACACCCAGGACAACAACACCCTGCGGGGCAGGACAGGGCTGCACCCCACAGGACGGTCCTGAGGGGGGACGAGACAGCGGAGAGAAGGGAAGAGAGATAAATCACACGGATAACACCATCTCCTCTTAAAAAGCAGCCCACCCCACACAGAGAGGACGCCCCAGCACCTACACCGTCTCTGGCTGACGCACTGTCCGAGTTGTCAGGTGTCACAGCCTGAATCTTCCCCTCCTCCGCCGCCGTCTCTGTGAAGAACAGGAAAAACAAAGCAAAAATCAATACCATTTTATTTCCATCAAATCCTTTTATCCCTGAATTAAATCTTTTATTTGTAAGAAACTCATCAACGTCCTCTGCAGGCAGACTGCAGGCACCCAATCGGCCAGCAGAGGGCGATCACGCCGGCAGAGCTCCACCGTTTCCGGGCTACTTTATGGCCAATCATGCGTCAGCCTGCGGGACTGGGGAGGAGCCACCCAGCAGCCCCCCACAAAATGAACTGTTACTAAAGAGTTGCTGCTAAAATAACAGTATTTTCAGGTCTTCAATTATCGCAGAGTCTATTTTGTGATAGCGCTCGTTGTAGGAATTATAATTTATTGGATTTTTAATCTGTACCAGTGCCCCTGTGGCCTGCTGTTCCACAGGCAGATATATAATTGGCCACAGTGTTGACCCAGGGGGGAAGGGTTCAAGTTTAATGGGGGAAACTGTTTGAGGTTTATAAAAGGGATTAACAAAGTGAGCTACAGAAGATTTTCCAGGTCGAGTTCCAGGAATTGTTTGGTTGATTACCCAGGCAACTAAAGCTCCGCTTCAGTTCTGTGCGTAAAAAAATCAATTGCGCTCTACCCAGCACTGGCGAGCGCCGCGATGAGAAGGCATAGCCTATGTGACATTATTAGCTAACCTTAGTGCTACACGGCTAACGTTAGCCAAGATACGCGTAATGTTACTGAAAGTAGTAAATACACAGGGCTATCGAACACACTGGCCGTGTTCGCATTAATGCGGAACGCATTAGTTTTGACAAACGCTGGTGAGAGGGACAAGCGACATCAGCCTTGTGATTGGTTTCGGATTAGTGACGTCACTATTCCCACTTACAGTACCACCCAACTTCAATCCAAAAATGAGGGTAAAAGTATCCAGCATCTCTTGAATTCATAAAGTAATTATATGCATACTGTATGTCCACAAGACCCAAATTAACTTAATTAGAAGGCAATCACAAATATTTGTTCCCTGGGGCTTTAATGCATCCTTACCATAATACTGCTTCGAAGTGGTAATTGTATCCCACAATTCATCACGTTCATGAGTCCACAGTCAAAGAGCCACCACCCCCACCACAACCAGGAACTAGGCATGGACATAACATTGGCTAACGAGGGGGAAAAAGAGCCATTCTAAATGGATCGTTCACTGAAAAGAATCGGATTCCACTCACCAAAGAGAGCCATTCAAAAAGAGACATTTGTTTGCAAATGACCCATCACAGCCGGGAACAACATCTTTGAGTCGATAAGGGTGTCCCCATGTGTGTGTGTGTGTGTGTGTGTGTGGGTGGGTGGGTGGTTTGGGGGGGGTTCAATACCGTGGGCGTGCCGCTCTCCTCCCAGTTAAAATCCTCCGCACAGTCCATGCCTACTTCATGCCTACTTGTACACTGGGCAAAATGTACACAAGTAGCCACTTGGCTAAGTACGAAAACCGCAAGTAGGAGTAATGGGACAGGCCCCATGCCTGAAAGAGCTTATCAGCTCATGTGGGGGAGGCGGAGCTTGCCAGGTCATGTGGTAGATACGGAGCCCCTCAAGTCCAGGCTTGACGCAGGTGAACCTGGCTGGGCCGAACGCCCTGTTCTCGTTAGTAGCGTAGCCGAATATATACATATAGTTGGGCCTGCATAGAACTAGGTGGGCCAGAACTACCTAGTTGGGCATTCATAAATGGGGGGTAGCGCCAGACTAGGTAAATGGGTGGGCCAGTATACCATTCAGGCGGCCGTGGCCCACCCTGGCCCACCTATGCCTACGTGATCGGTTCTCGTCATCACGCATTTTTAGGTTCTCATTCGCTCCGCCTCCCCAGCAGCTCAACTCCATTTTAACTCTGACCGCTCCAGTGTTGGAGGCCGTCGCATTCAGGAAATCTATGGTGGAAGTGGTTGTGATGCAACAGGTCTACAGTTACGATAGGGCATTCCGGAACGGGGGTGAAAAATTTAAACGCGAAAGAAATTGTGCGGATCGCAGACTGGGGCCCGGGCAAGGTATGGCGAGGGTGTGTTTTTAACAGCTGCCTGCTCACCGCTCTCTCCGTCCTTATTCTCTGCCAAATTTTCATCCCTCTCTTCTCTGTTCTTGTCCTTTTCCTCTTCTTTCAGGTCCCCCGCGCTCCCTCTCTCCTTGCGGCTTCTCCTCTTCCCGTCCTTCGCTCCCGACCCCCTGGAGTCTCGATCGCCCTTTTTCACTTGATCGCCCTGAGGGAAAAAGCACAGACAGAATAAGAGATGTGTGTGTGTGTGTGTGTGTGTGTGTGTGTGTGTGTGTGTGTGTGTGTGTGTGTGTGTGTGTGTGTGTGTGTGTGTGTGTGTGTGTGTGTGTGTGTGTGTGCGCGCGCATAAGTGAGCATGTGTGATAACTTGCACTATCTAAACTTTTCATAGGTAGCCTATCTATTGTAGCTCATTGCTAAATAAGTTGTTGGCTGGTTAAATCGGTCGGTCTGTATTTAGAATAGTACAGAGATGTATAACGATGCAAGAACTTGTAACTACGGTCACACTAGTCACTTCATGCGACTTCTGGAATCGGAATTCCAACATCTGATTATATCAGGACAGATGTGAGTTGTCCACATTTAACACACTTGCAATTCTGGGTGCATCTGCTGTTTTGGTGGAGAGGAGGGTATGGGTCCACGAATGTCCACCAGCACTGGTGGAAACATATTGTGCTTAATTTCATGGATTCCGACTGGGATTTCAATTTCCGTAGGCGAAAGTACACCTTCAACTACATTCGTGAACTTACAGCGGCGTCTTTACCATCAGCATACTAATTTCCGTGCGCCCTTATCTGTGCCGGCTTACGTGGGGGTGGGAGGCCGTGAGGTCATGGAGGCGTTGCTAATTTGCATATTCATAGATTCTGGCATTCTCAATGAGGGTAAAGGTGTAAAGATGCTACCAAGCCATTTTCAGTAGTTTACATTTTTTGGTGGGAAAAACATATTAAACAAATTATTATTCAAAATAGAACATTGTTTAACGTTTAAAATATGTGTGGAGGGGTACTTTAGAGAGAGAGTTGGTGAATGTGTGTGTGTGTGTGGGTGTCAGTGAGAGAGCATGTGTTTATTTGTCTTCAAGAGAGAGCTGGTGAATGTGTGTGTGTGCGTGCATGCGTGTGTGTGTGGGTGGGTGCGGGTGTGTGCCTGGGTGTGTGCGTGTGTGTGCGTGTGTGCGCGCGCGTGCGTGCGTGGGTGGGTGTGTGTGTGTGTGCGTGGGTGGGTGTGTGTGTGTGTGTGTGTGCCTGGGTGGGTGCGTGTGTGCCTGGGTGGGTGTGCGTGCGTGCGTGCGTGTGTGTGTGTGTGTGCCTGGGTGGGTGCGTGTGTGCCTGGGTGGGTGTGCGTGTGTGCCTGGGTGGGTGTGCGTGCGTGCGTGCGTGTGTGCCTGGGTGGGTGCGTGTGTGCCTGGGTGTGTGTGTGTGGGTGGGTGTGCGTGCGTGCGTGCGTGTGTGTGTGTGTGTGCCTGGGTGGGTGCGTGTGTGCCTGGGTGGGTGTGCGTGTGTGCCTGGGTGGGTGTGCGTGCGTGCGTGCGTGTGTGCCTGGGTGGGTGCGTGTGTGCCTGGGTGTGTGTGTGTGCGTGTGTGTGGGTGGGTGCGTGGGTGTGTGCGCGCGCCTGGGTGCGTGCGTGGGTGCGTGTGGGTGGGTGGGTTGGGTGTGTGCCTGGGTGTGTGTGCGTGCGTGGGTGGGTGTGTGCCTGGGTGTGTGTGTGTGTGTGTGCCTGGGTGGGTGTGCGTGCGTGGGTGGGTGTGTGCCTGGGTGTGTGTGTGTGTGTGTGTGTGCGCATGTGTGCCTGGGTGGGTGCGTGTGTGCCTGGGTGGGTGTGCGTGCCTGGGTGTGTGTGTGTGTGTGCGTGTGTGGGTGGGTTGGGGGGGGTTCAGTACCGTGGGCGTGCCGCTCTCCTCCCTCTCTTCAGTCTCTGGGTGGGTGCACTGAGAGGCGGGGTCATGAAGCAGGCCGCACAGACTGTGGTAAATCTGCAGCCCAAAATCCCTCTGCAGCATCTCACTGAATAACTCTGCGCTCAGTCCAACCTGAGATAGGGGGAGGTAGGAGAGGAAGAGAAGAATGGAGAGAGGGAGAGGAGGAGGTAGGAGGAGAGAGGGGGGAGAGAGGTGGAAGGAGAGGGGGGAGAGGAGGAGGGAGAGAGAGGAACACAGGCAGTGGGGGAAGGAAAGGGCGGGAGAGAGAGGATGGGAAAGTCATAAAAGGGAACATGGGGGGGAGAGAGAGAGAGAGAGGGGTAGAGAAGAGCAATGTAGAAGAAAAAGCAAAAGAAGATCATCAAATAACTATTTGAAAAAACAAAGGAATTTAAAAATGAAATTAAAGCACAAGTGTGGAGCAGAGTGTAGCAGGCCGGCTTGAGGGGGACGGGGTCCATGCACGTCTGGTGGGTGGGGTTCAGGGGTCGTACCTCAAAGGCATCCTGGGACTGTGAGTTCCGGGGCTCCAGCAGAGAGGAGAGGGGGACGAGGGACAGGCTGGTCCCAGGACAAGGGTACACCACAAGAGATGGGTCCTCTGGGAAGGGCAGTGTACCATCCTGAGACAGGGAGAGATTCATTCGCCGTTTCACTTAATTTTTTTTAAATCACCGTATATTACTCTATCGCTGCATGTCATACTGTACTAGTTTCTCTGTAGAAGTCAGTGAGCAAGAATTTGTCAGCAAAGCACACACACAGGCAGACAGACACAGACACACAGGGTGATTACCTCCTGCTCTTCCTTAGTGCTGGCCCTCAGCTCCGCCCACTCCTCCTTGGTGGGAAGAGTGCGCCACACGTCGGGCAGGTAGAACACCACCGTCTCCACCTCCTCCCCACACAGGTAACGCACCTCCGCCATCTTGTACCTGAGACACAGACAGGGAGGGGGGGCGGGTGGAGGGGAGGAGACAAGTGACAGGTTATCTCTCTCACTCTCTCACTCTCTCACTCACTACGTGTATACTGTGTATACTGACCACTGGCCGCAATGGCTCAGATCCAGTCCGGTCTGCTCCTTGATGCAGCGCACGGCAGTGCGGATCAGAACAAGCGGGTCCTTGGCTGGGTTGGACCCATCCTCCTGGGGACACCAGCGCCCCCCCGGAAACTGCAGCTCCGCCCCCTTCACCGCCAACAGGAACTGCCAAAAAACGTACAGGGGCACATATGTGACGCGGTATGTCAAAAGCAGGCGGAATTGGGCAGAGCTACGAACGGAGGAACAGCTGCAAAATGCCTTGAGGGTGAATTTTAGGGGTTTAGAGATTTTTGGACATTTATGATGCTACAAATATTAAAAATGTTCTGTAAAAGTTTCTAACTGAAATTTCATCGACAAAGTATTTTTTTAAACACTTTAAGAGAGGCATATAATTTCACAAAATGATGCCTTGTTCGAGATTTTGCTTGGAAATGACGCCAAATTTAGCATAACTTCGAGCTCACTTGCTAACGTAAAATCGCATGATGATATTTTGCCAACATATTGGTTATTCAAACGGTATCTTTCTTGATGAAATAAACTATTAATTGATTATTAAAACAACAATAATCGTGAGCTTGTTTATGCACTACAAGAGCCGCCCGATAAAGGGCGCCCCTTTTTTGACAGTACTTTCTCATCTAAAAGACGTTAAAACAAAAAAACTACCGGTCACATCTACATGGTTATTGGCTTAAAAGTTAGCTTATCGTTTTGTGAACCTAATAAATATAATATATTCAATGGTATGTGCCAGAATAATATCAGTATCGTATGTTGATCACAAAAATGTCTGGTTTCCGCCCGATAACAGGGTTCGGTACGCTAACATTGTTAACCAACTTGTTTTGTTTAAACTCAAACTTTAAAGGGCTATTTCTCAGTTTCGATGTTTCAGACGGTCCAATTTAAAATCTTAATAACTTCGCTTTGGAATATCCGATTTGAAAAAAGAAAGCGGAGTTGTAAAGTGCAAGGTCTATGTTTTACTAATATACCAATAACTCAAAATTGACCTCTTGCCCAATTCCGCCTGGTTTTGACATACCGCATCACATATAAGAACTAGGGTTGGACACCGGGAATGGGATCTCTGGATTTCCCGAAGTGACTCGGTCACTGATTAACAGAATGGGAATACTTTATTTTATTCTTTTTTTATTTCAATCAAAAAAAGTGTGAATCTGTCCGAATCATAATTGTAAGCAAGCACAATCACTGACATATAAAAATCGTTTTAATGCAGTTTTATTGTCCTTGGTTTTTGGCTACATTTTAAACTGTTTGTAGCCTTCTGTGCCTGCCGAAGGGAGACTAGCAATGTAGCCAAAAGGCTGGCTACCAGCTGAGATTAGATCTGTTTTTACACCAATCAAGCGCACAAATTTATTTGATGCAATAAGATCTGAGCCAATACGATTTAGGAATATAACACGTTGCTGTTGTTTTTACAGTTTTTACGTTACTGTCACGAATATGCGTCCAGCTGCGCCAGATGGAGGACAGCTGGATGAAAAACCGGACTGTCCGTCTCAATGATGGACGTCTGCCCACCCTATACAGAGTTGGCTGTAAATTATGTCTTTTCATTTAGTTCAAATGACGGATTTACGTCGCAGACGTTGAATGAGTTGCAACTCTGTTTAAAAGAAGTGTAATCTCACGCTGTGTGACAAAAGAAGAGAAAAAACTTTCCCTTCCTCATGTAAATTCCTGTGACAAAGGATTACCTGTTGAGGGTGTGATAGAGTATAATTCTGTATAAATCTTTCCTAATAAACTAATCAAATTCAGTTTTTTTTAACAAGATACGATCACATCACCTAGAACTAAAACTTTACCCATTACAATACAGCATAAGCTCACACTACACTAAATTTAACTCCACACCACTGATTTGGTCACAGTTGAAGAAGCAAACTGCAAGTACTATGTATTAAACGTAATATGGTAAGCTCAAGTTAACAGAAGTCTTATTTTAGAAGTTCATACTTTGTCGGCACAGAAAGTAACACACGTCAGAGGAGTGTGTGGGGAAGGGAGTGAGTGCACGAAGGCTCCTGACCTTGATGAGTGTTGTTGGGTGCACAGCACCCCCTTGTGGCTCCTGCTGGTCCTGCGACAGGCCGCAGCAGCGTTGATACAGCTCCTCTGCAGCCGGAACAGACAGCAGCATTACCTGAAAGAGAGAGAGTGAGGGAGGGAGAGAGAGATAAACTAACACAGCTGCTGAAATGACAACATGTCCTGTTCCTGAATGGAGCCGTGCTTCAAAACGCAACTTTGGGAAACAACTGATACGAGCCGACAGCTGTCACAGGTACCACCTGCCGTTTACGAGGAGGCAGGTGACAGGTGCGCGGCCGCAGGGTGAGTCACCTTAGCCGTGTAGGCGGAGCTGGGGCTGGCAGAGGCCGTGGTCTCGGATAGAGTCTGGGCGGGGCCCAGGTAGAATGGGCAGGGTCCTGAGAGGTTGAGGGGCTGGTCTGGAGGGAAGCTCTCCGTCCAGCTCAGCTGCAGGTGGAGGAAGTTTTCGGGGAGGGGCAGGTGGGGGTACCGCCGCTGCACCTCCAAACTGTCACACGCCGAGCTGCGGGGAAGGAATAAGGAATTAATAAATCAACACAAACACACACAGACAGACGCTGCATAGAAGACATCAGTTCTACCTGTCACTGCTACCTAAGAGCTGTGTTGAAACTCAGTACTATGGCTTGTTTTAAGATTGTGAAGCTCCCTTTATTCCAAGTGCTCCTGCTTGATCCTTCCACTGGATTAAGCCCGTCTGAAAATCTTGGGGTAAGCCACACATTTCCACAGTAGAGGTGAATTAATACCCGTACAGTAGATTAACCTCAACAAGAGGCGATTTTACAGAATTATTTTCTGTGAAATTTTCTGAGATATTCATTAGACAAACACCAGAAGGTTAAAGCTGGGACGCCCCACTGTGAATGTTCTGACACTTTGGGGGGCTTTAAAATCTCCTGGAAGATAAAGGACGCGTGCGACTAGGCTCTAAGCGGGCGTCAGTTGGGGCGTGTGGGGATACAGACGGCCACCGCGAGCCAATCGCGTCGCGGCGTTTGCGCGTGCCCTCTCTGCGGCGATCGCGTGGCCACAGCCGGGGCATACCTGTCCCTTGAGAAGCGGGAGAACAGGGGGCAGTTCTGCGGGGGCGGGGGGCTGCTCTTCTTCTGCCCCTCCTCCAGTGCCCCTCTCCACCTCCTTCTCTTCTGGTGCACTCCGTCACCACCCCAGGAGCCTCCATCCTCCCTGAGAGAGAGAGTGTGAGAGTGAGCGAGCGAGAGTTAAATGGAGAGGGTGAGTGAGAGGTGGGGGACAGAAAGGGAGGGAGGAGCGGGAAAGAGAGAGAAACGGGAGGGAAAAGAGAGTGCTACATTAATGCAGACGGAGGGCCACAGGCAGACCAGCCACTGAGCCCCAGACACACAGAAGCGTATAGATGGGCACACGCAGCCTGCACTAGTGTGTGTACAAGTGCGTGACTGAAACCTCGGACAGGTTGTGTGGAAAGATCTGGAAAAGCGAGTCGTCGCGTCAACGGGGCCTGACCGAGCAGCGACTAAACTCACCAGCGCCCGCCCCTCCGAGCCCCCATGCCGTCGCCGTGTCTCTTCCTGTTTCCGCCCCACGCGTCAAACTGAGCCCCCCAGGGCGCCTGGAGGTGAGAGGGAGTCTGCAGCAGACCCGCTGAGAGAGATTTTTTAAAAATAAAATAAAAAATGAAAGCACGTCATTTTCATTACAAACTGCACTGCAAACAGGAGCATAGGCCAGCAACCAAAAAAAAACTTAAAACTGAGACTTGAATCTCCGCCAAAGCTTTCAGCTAAAAGCCACGGTAAACAAACAAATACGTGCAACTCAGACTATGAGTGCAAATCAAAATGCCAAGTAAATTGCATGTTCATTTGTAATACTTTTTTTTTTTTTTTTTAATAAAGGCCTTTCATGTTAAAAAGTAAACCATTCTGCATGAGTCTGTACCAAATCTATATTATGAGTGTTTCGAATTATATCGTTCCATCTGGCCTTTTTGTCAAAAATGAGTTATTAGCATTGTTATTACAATGCTTTTTGTTGTGTCTTTGCCATCTACAATAGTAAAATGGTAATTCTGGAAAACAACACCTGAAATTACTATTTTACCATTTTAAACATATCCAATAATGTATAAAATACAAAACAATCATATTATATGGAAATTCTAAATCCAATTCTAAATTTCTAAAAACTACACTATTTGCAGAAGGAAGTCTCTCTCATTCTGAAATCTTGATTGGTAAGCATGGTTATTATAATAGTTCGAACTTACCTTGCCTCATTTCGCTGGAAAAGGTCCTCTGGACATTCAAGCAGATGTCCAATGACTGTTTACCATTATTTATCATAAAAAGTATAAAAAGCCTTTAGGCAGCATAAGCGAACACCTGCCATGGCAATAAAGCACATTTCCACTTGAACTTGAGACATCGGGAGCTCTGCAAGGGCACGAACACTCACGCTTGGGCGGGTTCTGTTGCATGCTGGGAATAAGCGGCGGGATCTTTGGAGACTTGAGCAGCGGCTGTGGCTTGCTTCCCAGAATTCCAGGTTTCTGGCTGGGTGCCATGGAGGGCAGGAGCGGAGGGGGAGATTTGAATGGCTGAGGGGTAGACAGGGTAAAAGATGGTTCAGGAGACTTCACACAGTTTGCACCTGTCCTGACCTCCTAAAAGAAGGGGGCACCCAAGGGGAAAACATGTATATCTTCCCCATGCTAAGAATATATTATTTCAATTTAACAATTTTATTTTTACTTTCTGTTCAAATAAACCTGGTCTGTCCAAAACGATATGTTTTTGGTAATATTGTGATATATTGCACTTTACCATTTATATTCTACATAACACGTCATATCAATCCATTGTGTTTGATGTCCCATTTTAGACAAACTTCTGTGTACTAGTGTGTTAAATAACCTGTCTTATGGGCACATACCTGGCTGTTGAGAGACTGCACTCTCTGAGCTGTCCAGCTGACAGACACTGAGGGGTCCCAAACCGCCTTGACCAACACCTTCTCCCCCAGCTGGGGAATCCTACCAATCACATCACTAAAAGGAAGGGAGGGGCGGACACAAAGGCTGTTATTATCTGTGCTAAAGCAATATATGCCTTTAAAAATAACTGCAATTACTTTAACCCTTTAAACCACTGAAAGTGCTGAAGATTGTGGCTACTCATACGGTTATTAACAGATTGCACTGAAAATTTTAATTTTTCTCCTTTTCTAATTTTACCAAAATTAGGTATCTGAAATACGAATTTGAACTCTCTCACTCTCACTCAAACACACACATACAGGGAGGTTTGGAGTCAATCGACATTCCGTCCAAGACTTTAATTTACAACTAACTTTAAGTAATGCTTTTTTTTCTTCACAAATACAATGTTAAATTGACAAACTCATTTTGGTGATTGTTCATCTTGCCAATTGTGTTTGTGAAGAAAAAACCTCCGCCACTTAAAATTTAATTGTGGGCCTAAGTTAAGAAAAAAACATTGATTGAATCCAGACCACAGAACGACACAAAAAGTAAGGGTTCTATCCTCGTACAAGTCCTATCCTCCATTTCTCTCAGACCACACTGATTTCCGTCATTCTGTTTGTTTCTGAATGGGAGACGCACACTAAAAGTGGCACGCACTGCGATAAAGCAGTTACACAGAAAGAATGTTAGAGATAAACCACAACGAGAAAACGAGAAAACCGAAATGAGACAAAGACGCAGACAAAAGAAATGATCGCCGTACCTTGTTTGAAAGTGAACTTCCTGGTCAACCATCCCATAGTTATCCTGCAGCTGGGTAACTACCCCAGTGAAAACACGTTGCTTCGACTGAAAAAGACACACAGCAAGGACTCGGTCTTTAAAAGCAGACTGTGAATAACAGAGGTTATCCCCACGCCTATCAACCCAACTACACTACACCATATGAATTAAAGCAAATCAAACGTGTCACTTAACGCAAAGAGGAAGGAAGTACTGACCTGGGGCTCCATCCAGATGGGTGAGATCCCTACGCAGGAGGGAATGTCTGAGAAGAGCTGGCGTCTGTGAAACATGCACACAGGATCAAAAGTGACCAACTCACTAGAATAACCACCAAGCTTTTTTTTTTTATGAACAAGCTACACAGCATTCCACAGCTCAGGCTGTGGAATCGACATGGGATGATTATAACCCTGCACCTTAAGGACACCTGTGGGTTTCTGAATCCTCACAAGCTGAGAATGGTCACCGCAGAAATTTTTTTTACTGATTAGGTAAATCTTGATAAATCTTATCAGCTGATTTCACAAGTGTGGTTGCACCCAGCCAGTGATAAATGACCAACATGAAATGTTTGGAGCAGCCCTATGGTGTGCATTGTGGGACAAAATTCTAATCAAGAGGAGAAGATGAGGAAGTCTTATGCAGTAATAAAATGAAGTTAGCGGAGTATCTGAACGTACTGAATGACCAGGTTATCCCATCAATGGGCATATTCCAGGACGACAATGCCAAGATTCATCAGGCTCAAATTGTGAAAGTGTGGTTCAGGGAGCATGAGGAATCATTTTCACACATGAATTGGCCACCAGATTCCTGACCTTAACCCCATTGAAAGTCTTTGGGATGTGCTGGAGAAGACTTTACGGAGTGGTTCGACTCTCCCGTCGTCAATACAAGATCTCGGCCAAAAATTTATGCAACTCTGGACGGAAATAAATGTTGTGACGTTGCATAAGGTTGTCGAAACAATGCCACGACTAATGCGCGCCATAATCAAGGCTATAGGCGGTCCAACGAAATATTAGAGTGTACGACTTTTTTTTTGGCCAAGCAATGTATAATTTATTGGAAGCTACTAGTAGATACACATGCTAAGCAATAATTGTAATGTAAACTAAAGATACGTCCAGGGCACAGTCCTACATTCCTTTTATCTACCTTCTTAAAATAAATAAACGAATAAAGACAAATAGGACGAGAATCCTGGAATACAGGATAAGGTGATGGGTGGAACAATGTGAGTGGCTTCAACCTGTAGGTGCAGTCCCACTAACAAGCAGTCTTCATTCATTCATTCACTCATTCCCTCGTGTGTTCCCGTTTACAAGTTCACCCCATTTTGCATGGTGAAAGAGTTATCGTTTGGTTTTAAAAGTAAGCTTGGTACAGATCAATGTATATATGCACTGAAAGAAGTCATTAGTAAATATAGACGACAGAATTCTACAACGTTTATGTGTTTTTTGGATGCATCAAAAGCCTTTGATAGGATCAATCATGGCAAACTGTTTGCTAAACTCCAAGAACGAGGAGTTCCACCTTACCTGATAAGGATCCTGCAGTTTTGGTATACACATCAAACTATGCAAACTAGATGGGGCAGTAGTATATCTGTACCTTTTCATGTAACTAATGGGGTGAGACAGGGAGGGATCTTGTCACCTGTCCTCTTCAATGTGTATATGGACGATCTGTCTAAGAAGCTTAAAGAGTGTAAGACTGGATGTATGGTGGGGGAGAGTCTCATCAACCATCTGATATACGCTGATGATTTAGTAATTCTGTCTCCATATAGTGCTGGGTTACAGCAGCTGCTTAAAGTCTGTTCTAGCTATGGAGAACAATATGATATCAAATTCAATCCGAAAAAGAGTGTTATTTTGATTGCTAAGACCAAGGAGGATCAGAAGCAAAAGTTTCCCTCCTTCCTATTGTCTGATCGTGCTCTAGACGTGGTGAAGAGAGTACGATATTTGGGTCACATCATCGCTGATGATATGTGTGATGATGATGTGCAGCGCCAGTGCGGCAAACTCTATGCACAGGCCAATATGCTGGCACGCAAGTTTCATATGTGTACAGATGACGTTAAAATAAGCCTGTTTAGAGCCTACTGTACTTCACTTTATACAGCCTACCTCTGGTGTAACTATAGCACAGCAAAAATGAAAAAACTACAGGTAGCATATAATGATGCGTTCCGGATCCTCCTTAAGCTTCCAAGATGGACAAGTGCAAGTTACATGTTTGTAACAAGTAATGTCCCCACCTTCCATGCTGTGTTAAGGAATTATATGTATAAATTTATGTGTCGACTATCTGAGTCACACAACAAGATAATAATTGCTCTCACTAAGATTAAGCAGAGTGATACAAGATACTTCTCCTGCTTGTGGAAGCATTGGAATTGGTGTCTTTATGTATTTTAATCTATGTTGTCCTTGTATTGTATTGTATTTATGCATGTTTTTTATATGGACTATGAGTCTGAAATAAAGTTATCATATCATATCATATCATATCAGTGTTCTTGCTTGATACTACAACTACTGTTCCTACTACTACAGTACAAGTGTATATGCCATAACTTACCCACGAACTTATGATTGGCTCAAAATGACATCACCACTCTTCTTTCCAAAGATGGTAATTGCAAGGCGTTGAGTTTTGCCCTGGAAACACAATAACACAAAAATAAATGCTACATCTATTGACAGGTATCACAGAGTCCGACTGAATGCTGTTTTTTTTCCATCATCGTTCTAGTTTTTCCAGAATTTAGTGAGAAAACGCAGAAATAACTCCATGCTTGTACAATGTCAATAACAGGTAAGTGGAAATAAAAAAATCTAAGATTAAAACGTGAGGCAAGGATGGACACCAATCAACGCCCCTGACAAGCTAATTCAGCAAGCTAACGTTAGCTAACTGTTCTGTAACTTATTCAGTGTCTGTGTAGGCAACGATCAAATTTGTTCACCGACTAGTTTTCTAACGTTAGCTTTAACCTTACAATGGTCTAGCTAGCTACATATCGGTCAAGCTCAACGCTTCACTAAATCATAGAAACAGACTGCGTTACCCTATCCGGTTATGATCAAGCTAGCTACTAGTAGCTCTGTCTATTTAGTTAGCCAGCTAGTTATATCCAGTCGGACACTACAATAAGCTGCAGGTCTCACTTAAAACGCGCTTAACTAGCTAACGTTAGCAAACTCGCAACAGCAAGACCAGCTTTTTTTTATAAGATTACCTAACATTAGCTAATAAAGTTGCTGAAACTACAGCGAGGAGTTGGTTACATGAATGCAGTAGACTACGGTTTCATTCCGCTAACAAGTTCATATTTCTTAGCGCATGCAGTAGCTTACTTTTCAATTGCTTCCAAAATCCGACTCGATTTCCTTTCTTCTTCTTCTTCTTCTTTTTTATTTTATGGCGGTTGTCAAAAAACTTTAGTGGTGCATTTACCGCCACCCACTGGTCTGGGGTGTGGACTGGGAATCAATAATATGCTTGCTTAATAATAAAAATGTAAAAAAAATACGAATAATAAAAATGTAATATATATTAATAATAAAAACTCTAATTATATTTATTAAGCCTGTTGAATGTAAATACTCCAACCGAAATGTAATGAAATGTATCCCCTGTTGATAGATTCAAAATTCTGTATATTATTACTATTAGGCTAAGTTGTGCCCCCACTTCATGTAGATTGGTCTTTAGTCTCTCTCTCTCTCTCTGTCTGACATATTTTATGCAGCTGTATACTACATTAATTACTGTTTCTTGTTCACCACAAAATTCACATCTGCCATCTATATGTTTGTTTATCAAGAAAAGTGTAGGTAGGTACAGGCGTTTTCAAAAAGGACTACTGCCATCTAGCGGCCATGTATGTAAACGAGAAGGCCCCAAATGAGAATATTGCTGTGTGCTACTGTAATCAGTATAATCGATGTGGCGGAACGACGTCGGCTAAATGCCAGTAAAGTCAAATAAGTAATAAAGCACACAGTCCATTCGTGTTAGCTAACGAAGTAATTGATAAGCACAAGTTCACATAGTTCTCAGTATTGGATACACGACTAACATGTATATGGTTTATTAACTAGCATACAAATTTGATGCCTTAAAACCAATAATTTTACCAGTATTAGGACTTATACCACGATAAGCTTCGAATGTTAAGCGCTGTCGTCTGTTTTGACCCTGATGCGAAATTGCACCAGTGAGGCTAACTGGAGAAACATATTCAGCTCCTGTGCGTGCATTTTAATTTATTCTAAATAGATTAATTCACATATTCAGCATAAATAGTTCCCAAGCACGCAACGATATGAAGTAAATTTTCCTGGTAATGACTTGGTTTCCCTGAATTGTATTGTCACCTTGTCCATCTTGTCACGATAAATTGTACAGTAAGAAATTAGGGCTTCCTTCCTCCCAAACGCTAGATGGCGCCTCTCCCTGCGCTGTCTGATAATCTCTCAAGCCTTGCAAGCTTTCGACCCTACACGCACAGGAGACACCGGAGACACACACACGTGTGAGCAATGGCTTCTGACAAGCTGCAGTTTCACGAGATGGGTTTGGATGATCGCCTGCTAAAGGTATGAAAATTGACACTGTCTGTTAATTACTGTGTTGATATGAATAGTGACTAGTCAGACTAAATCTGACGAGTGAATATTTAGCTTTCTAGTTGTGTTGCTAAAGCTGCGTTGCCTTTCCAGATGTTTAAGTAGCTAACGTTAGCAAGTTAGCTAGTCAGCTATCAACCAGACCATAACAACTTCTCAGCCTACCCTGGCTGAGATACAATATTTTGTATTTCACTGGCTGTACAGTGACTTAACTTGGATATTATTCTTGATGTTGGTGTTCGTTGATTGGTGGGGTGTCTCTGTAGGCGTTGGCAGACTTGGGTTGGGCGCAACCCACTTTGATCCAGGAGAAAGCAATTCCTCTTGCATTGGACGGAAAGGATCTATTGGCCCGGGCTCGGACCGGCTCGGGGAAAACCGCTGCTTACGCAGTGCCAATCATCCAGCGCATCCTTACCTCCAAACAGGTAGAATTTGTATGAAAGAAAACACCCAACAACACCACACAGCTTCCTGTGAGACCACTTGAGTAATGAAACAATGTATTTAAAAGGATGTTATGTATAATGCATTTTCATTAGTGTCCAAAACATCAAGCTATTTGGCTAAGGGTGATTGACGTGTGTGCCCATGCAGACGGTGCGCGAGCAGGCGGTGAGGGCACTGATCCTCGTGCCCACCAAAGAGCTGGGCCAGCAGGTCCAGACCATGGTGCGCGAGCTGACGGCGTTCTGCGCCAGGGACGTGAGAGTGGCCGACATCTCCGGGAAAGCCGATCTGTCCGCACAGAGGTCAGTCAGCCAATACAACCTGCCATTTTTAAAGAGTCTCTGGGTCTGAGGATTAATTAAAAATACATAAACTAGTTACTTCGAAGACCGTGATCTGATGAGTTTCTTATTTTGCATTATAATGTTGTTTAATTACGCCTCGCCATCATGGTCAATGTAAGTCATTCTGTGTTTGAGCATGTGACACATGAACTAGAAACAATTATGGGCAGAGATATCCTGGTTACACAAATGTGTGTGTGTGTGTGTGTGTGTGTGTGTGTGTGTGTGTGTGTGTGTGTGTGTGTGTGTGTGTGTGTGTGTGTGTGCGCGCATATGTTGCATCTGCATGTCTGCACATCGTTAAGTATGTGTGTATGCATGTGTGCTCATGTTTAATGTGTGCTTTCTGTTAAATGTACTTTCTGCTGCCCAGGCCCATCCTAATGGAGAAGCCGGACGTAGTGGTGGGCACGCCCTCGCGGGTTCTGGCTCACCTCAGTGCCCAGAATATGAGCCTGCAGTCCTCGCTGGAGATGCTGGTCATCGACGAGGCCGACCTGATCTTCTCCTTCGGCTTTGAGAGTGACCTCAAGAGCCTGTTGTGGTATGAGAGCTGTTTAAGGCCAATGTGCTCTCACACTTACGGCCATATCACACACACACACACACACACACACACACACACACACACACACACACACTCACCCATAACAAATACACACACACACAATTGCCCATAACGCACACACACACACACTCTCTCTCATCCATAACAACACGTACACTCACCCATAACAACACACACACACACACACACACACACACACATGTAAGCATGCACACAAGGTTATCCTTTGGGCTGAAATGTTGTCCCTTTGCTAATATTTACTATTGTTTGGGAATGTTGCTATTAAAATGAACATGTTTCTTAAGGAAGTACAGTGCAAATCTTAACGTGCATATACAATTTATTTTTCTTCAGTGACCACGCAGCATGACAATTGCATGCGATTGCACGCTTGCCCACGCACACAGCCAATCAGAACATGCAGACCCAAGTGTGCAGATGGCAGGCTCTTTCGTACTCTGACTAACGCTGACCCTCTTCTCTGTCTGGCTGTTTGTAGCCACTTGCCTAAGATCTACCAGGCCTTCCTCATGTCTGCGACTCTGAACGAGGACGTCCAGTCCCTCAAGGAGCTGGTGCTGCACAATCCTGTAAGTATCCTGCTATGTAACAATCCTGCTAATGAACCCGGACTAGTAATCATGAGGTTGCGGGGAAATGAGGCTTCACGATGCAGGGTCAGTGAGGAGGGGCAATGGGGACAGTGAGCTCAGTAGGGGGTGAACTCAGTAATTCCGGCGTTTGAAGTGTGTTTTGGGGGTTTGTGAGGACGTACACTGGTGGGGGGGCAGTGAGGAAGTGCTCCGGCGGGTAATCGGCAGCATCCCGTTGCCGTGGTGTCTCCTAGGTGACGCTGAAGCTGCAGGGCTCCCAGCTTCCGGACAGCTCCCAGCTGCAGCAGTACAGCGTGCAGTGTGGGGAGGAGGATAAGTTCCTGGTGATCTACACGCTGCTGAAGCTGGGCCTGGTCCGGGGGAAGACCCTGCTCTTCGTCAGCGCCGTGGACCGATGTTACCGCCTCAAACTCTTTCTGGAGCAGTTCAGCATCCCGGCCTGCGTGCTCAACTCTGAGCTCCCTGTGCACTCCAGGTAATATTCAGCTCTGAGCTCCCTGTGCACTCCAGGTAATATTCAGCTCTGAGCTCCCTGTGCACTCCAGGTAATATTCAGCTCTGAGCTCCCGGTGCACTCCAGGTAATATTCAGCTCTGAGCTTCCTGTGCACTCCAGGTAATATTCAGCTCTGAGCTCCCTGTGCACTCCAGGTAATATTCAGCTCTGAGCTTCCTGGGCACTCCAGGTAATATTCAGCTCTGAGCTCCCTGTGCACTCCAGGTAATATTCAGCTCTGAGCTCCCTGTGCACTCCAGGTAATATTCAGCTCTGAGCTCCCTGTGCACTCCAGGTAATATTCAGCTCTGAGCTTCCTGTGCACTCCAGGTAATATTCAGCTCTGAGCTTCCTGTGCACTCCAGGTAATATTCAGCTCTGAGCTCCCTGTGCACTCCAGGTAATATTCAGCTCGTTCCAGTCAGTGTGTGTTCTGTAGCCCGTCCCCATTTTAAATGGGCAAGAAGCTGTGAGCTGGACTCACCGTGCTGCCCCCCCCCCCTTCTAAAGGTGCCACATCATCACCCAGTTCAACCAGGGCTTCTACAATTACATCATTGCCACAGACGAGCAGAGCCTGGCCAATCCCAGCGCACCGCCAAAGGGTGACGAAGGCACGGGCAAGAAGAAGAAGAGGAAGAATGCTGGGAAAGGAGCCGGGTGAGTGGAGGGCTGGGGTGTAGAGAACTGGGATTTCGGGACATTTACATTCTACATTTGGTTCATCTGGCTGATACATCTATCCTAAGCACCGTCCGAGGTCGGAAGCTTGTTACAGCAAACAAGACCAAGTGCACGCAACGTGAGCCTTGCTTGAGACTCCCTTATGATGTCAAGATAAAGTTAGGGTGAATCCAAGCTAGGATAATGGCAAGTACAAAGTCAGGGTAGATTAACACGATAAATATCAGTGCAAAGCTGATTAGAATCAGCTTCCCTACACACAACTAAACTGAGATATAAAGTGCAGAAATATTTGACACAACACTCTTTTTACTGTCCAGTACTACAGTAAAAATGCCTGCGAAGCATAAATCAAATATGCAAAAATAAAGAAAATATAATTCTGGCTGTAATTTCAAAAAGTTTCTTTGAGGAGTGGTTTGATCTCTGGAAGTGTCTGAAGAGGGAAGTTTTCAGCGTTTTCAGCGTGTGGGTGCAGGTCATTTCTAGTTTATTTCATTATTTCATTTCATCATTTTTTTCTCGCCTAAAAGATCCTTTATTTGTTTCTATTTTGCCGGGATAAGCATGCAGATTTTATCGTAATTCGTGTCATCTGGATTTCCAGAACACAGTCATCGTTTTGATCGAGCCTGTTTTGTGTCATGTTACAAAATAAGGAACCGTTGTGGATCATAAAATAGTTTATAGAGGTAGAATGATGAGTTTTAACACTTTCAAACAATATGTTGTGTGACCATATGAAAATGACTGAAATAAACTAAACTACTTCGCTAGTTAAGGGATTAAGAGTGTGTGTTTGTGTGTGTTCCCCATGTCCTCAGAGGTAAAGACAAGGAGTATGGCGTTTCCAGGGGCATTGACTTCCAGAACGTGTCAAATGTCATTAACTTCGACCTCCCCACCACCGTGGACTCCTACATCCACCGCGTTGGCAGGTGAGGCCTGAATGGGGTTTTCGTGTCCCGTAAACGTTAAAAAAACGTTAAAAAAAGACGATAAAACCTAAACCCGTCACAGCCAGGGGGTGTGGGGCTCACCTGAAATATTTTTTCTTCTCCAGAACGGCCCGAGCAGACAACCCCGGCACAGCTCTCACCTTCGTGTCCCCCGGAGAGCTCCCCCTGCTGGCTGAGATCCAGGATGCGCTCACCGGAGGTCAGCACAGCACACACTGTTGCAGTGATGATCATTCAATGACGATAATGGATCATTTATATTATTCATATTGTTTATAATCTCAGGATCTGAGAGTTCTTTAAACCGAAGGGTGTAAACTCCCGCCTCCCGTTAATCTTTAATGACAGCATTGGGTCAGGATCTAAATGATTTACTCTTCCGTGTTACTTTTACGTCTCTGCAGGTGGTAATATACTATGTGGTCTTTTATTCAGGGTAATCCGTCTGTTAATGGGGACCACTCAGCCGGTAATGTCTTCCATTCTATGTCTTTTACAGAAAACACAGACACTGCCTTGAAACCATATGGCTTTAAAATGGAGGAGATCGAAGGATTCAGGTACAGGTGTCGGGTAAGTGGACCCCAGCACAGGGGGAACCTTCTTTTTTCTGTGTGCAAAATTGCATAGAGAAGTAGCTGTTTAGCCAGAGACTTGGGGGCCATTCTCACAGGCCGCCTCTGTTCTTTTCAATAGAATGAGACTGAGAATTTTGACACAAACCACAAACCTTTCGCGGTCGCGCTGCTGCCTCTTGGCAGTTGTATTTTTCTCAACTTTCGCCGCTTGGTCGCTTGGCGAAACAATACGCAACCACAACGGCTTTAGTTCTCGCCATCATTTTTTACTTTCCTTCTGTGTGTAGAGACTGGTACTTGAACAGGTGTGTGTATGTGTGTGTGTGTGTACTGCAGGACGCTATGCGATCAGTCACCAAACAGGCCGTCAAAGAGGCCCGGCTGAAGGAGATCAAGCAGGAGCTGCTTAATTCAGAAAAACTCAAGGTGAGTGAGGTGGTCTCCACTAGAGATGTGTTCATTGCATGCCATTATATTCCATTCATTTTGCAGGCGCTCTCATCCACAGTGACCTGCAGTGCAAAGTGTATTTTTATAGGTGCGTTCTGCACAGTCGGGACGGGTTAATGAACCACTGATTACTGACCCGGGTGCTTGCTCCTCGTTCCTCTACAGACGTATTTTGAGGACAACCCCCGTGACCTGCAGCTCCTGAGGCACGACCGAGACCTGCACCCCGCCGTCATCAAGCCCCATCTGAAGAATGTTCCAGAATACCTGAGTAAGCAGGGGAACCACGCCACACAGGTGTATGACCTAGACACACACACACACACACACTCACACAGTACATGTGCGCACATACACCCGAACGCACGTGCGCACACATGCCTACATAGATGGCACAAAATATTTGCGCACACACAAAGTGTTTCATGCACATGTACCGTCACAAATGAACACAATCGTGCGCACACACACTGCAACACCTGTACATTCTAAATACTTTGTATTTCCGTGCTGGCCTGTGAGATTGACATTGTGGTTCGATTGTGGCACTGTTTCGCAGTCCCGTCAGCTCTCAAAGGTTTAGCCAATCCGTTCACCGGAAGGAAAAAGAGGTGGAGACCTGGAAAACCTGCGCCAGTGGGTGTTGTGAAAAGGAACTTCAAGGTGAGGCATATGTGTTGCAGGCCAGCCATGTCTGTGAGATGTCTTCCTCTGAATACAATGTTTAATGTAAAACTTCTGCAGTAAAAACACGGAAAGATTGCTTCAGTAATCTACACAAAATGAAATGCATTAAAATCCGTCGATCCGTGACTTTTTTCCCCCCCTCTGTGCCATGAGGAATACTGTGTGTGATGTAATTTCCTGTTGTGTCAGTGATTGACAAGTGATTTCCTGTTCCCCCAGCATCATCACAGAGGCAGGAACCCCCTAAAGAGCTTCCGCTACACAAGCAAGAAGGGCAAGGGAGGAGCCAGCAAGGCTGGCCATTCCTAACACAGTAGCTTCACCATGGACCAATCACAGACTCTGTTGGAACGAGGTTCCATCTAGCACCACCCTCCTGGATTGGCATACATGGCTCACAACTGTGTAGCGGCATCCGGCTATCGGCTTTTTAAAGGGCCAGTCCATTCAGAAATATTGGGACCTTGGTTACATGCACATGTAAACGTATGGATAAAGGAAATGTTACGCAATGTTAATATGGTTCACGTGAGCCATCCAACAAACTGCCTGAATCTCATAAACTCCACGGGGATCTCCAATTTGGGATTATCTTTATCTTTGTTTAATACTCAATTCGATTGCAATTTTCCTGAATTTCAGTCACCTGTGCACAGTTCTGACATATGCAGTCTCTTAACTGAAAGTCACTCGCTCATTGGTAACATTAATCGAAGGTGTTTTTGAAATTCTGTTTGGTCGGAACTGGATAACGGAGCTGTATTAGGTCAGGTTGCTAATGCGTCTTTGCTCAGCACATTTCCGCCATCTCTTTTCTCAAGCAGAATCCCGTTGCCATTCTCAGCATTGTGATGTAATGTGTTGAAGCGGGTCCCTGCAGCCTGCTAAGGCTGTGTGCTGTGCACCCTCGCTGTTCTCCATCTTGCAGCCTGCAGGGGGCACCATGTATACCTTTTGAACTGTCCTGGTTATACCTTGAGGTTATGTAGAGGACCTTTTCCTATATGTTAAATAAATTTAAAAAAGACTGTCATGATATAGAGACATAAAACTCTGCTTTTCCTTGTTTGCCTTTGTTCATTTTGGTAGTTTGCAAAGAAAGAAAGGAGATTCTGTTTGTATGTAAATGAGGGATAAGATCCTTGATTAGGCAGATTTGGGTATTTGTGTGAATTGGGCCATTGTGAGGATTGTTTCGGTTATTTTATTGCAATGCTTAGGGGAGGTGGGGGCGACCAAAAAAAAAAAAAAAAGGTGCTTTTCAAAACTGAACGGAATTGAGGGAAAATAAATGTGGACAGAGTGAGTGGACAGATATACATTTTTCTGCATTTTTTTCTGCATGTGGTTTGATGACGTATAGGAAACAAAGCCCAGAGTTCCAAAAATGGCGATCAAAATACAAAAACAAAAAAAAAAAAAAAAAACTTGGGGAAACCAGTTAGGCGCAGAAAAAATATTTATTAAGCTCTTTAACACACAAAATGTACGTCAAGCCGTGAAGCCCTATTAAATATTTTTTCAGCACCCAAGTGCTTTCCCAACTGTTTTTGTTGTTTCTGCTTGCAGCTTAAAAAGAATTAATTTTTAAAGGTTGCGTGATGGCTGGATTTTCTGAGCACAAACTTCTTCTGGCCCAAAACAAATTTTCTCAGTATTTCTCATTTTCTCAGCAGTGGTATTTATTTTGTGGGAAGCGAAGCTGTTCACCGAACTTTAAGTATCATTTGCCATTATTTTAGTTGCGGGAACATTTTGCTTCTGTGGTGAAGACACTGCCCTGAACATCACATCACACAATGTACACTCGCCTCTTGATTCTTGTGATAGTCTTGTGATAGTACACTGATAGTGTTGCATGTTCGCTGCAGTTATGACCTACCTGGTCAAGGCTCCCTGACGTACCTGAGACCACCTTCAGCGATATCTACTGTACCTATCCGAGATCATCACTCCAAGATACGGGCCCCCCACCCCATCGCCTTTCCCCCACACGCCCCCTTTCTCAAGGCCCCTGCATCAGGTCATCAATCGCTTTTTATGGTGCGCTCATCTGCGCGGTAATGCCTTGTTTATCTCTATCCAGGTTCCCGCAAGCTTGCATGTGAAGGGTGATTCATGAAGAATACAGCACAGTGGTCCTATCTACAGTATAGCCATCGTAGATAACATTGGAGGCCATCTTCAGTTTTCACTGAAGGCCATGGCGAACATTAAATGTTAGCTTCTCCAGCTCCACCCAGCTTCCCAATTACTCAGCACATGATGGCTAGATCTAACACTCAATCGGACGTAAAGAGCTGTTTGTGCAACCAATCAAAATAATTTGGGAGATCAGATGACTCCGATTGGCCAATGGGAGTGCAGCCTTTCAGTTATGGAAGCAGATGTTCATTCAGCCAAAAAGGCCACCAGAAAGGCATTGCATCACGCTACACAAGTAATGTTATACTGTAGAACCAGTAACCATGCAAAGAAACATCGGCTTTCCCTGTCAAAACTATTTTGTACAGTTTTTCATCTGGAAAATTATGCAATGCCAGATGGTCTAAATACTGCAATTACGTTTTTTTAAAGAAACTTGGAAAGTCTATACATACATTTGTACAAAAATATAATCTGACATCCTAAATTTAATCCAGCTGAGGAATAAGTTGTGTGAAAAAATATTTTTCTCTGAAGGCATGTTTAGGAGATAATTTGCATCATTATATATTCTCTCGGCAGTGATGGTGGTCCCAGCAGCCTAAGGTCTACAGTACAGTGCAGGCATGGGGTACCTTGCCTTTTTCATACAGCAGATACACCTCACCTAACCCTGCCCACAGACGAATGAGAGCGTATGTGCAGTACAACAGGAATGTTTGTTTTTTTTATGACGCTATGTCCTCCTCGAAGGAGCTGACAAGCCCGAAAGCAGCCACG
Source organism: Synaphobranchus kaupii (assembly GCA_029718625.1). Classification (NCBI taxonomy): domain Eukaryota; kingdom Metazoa; phylum Chordata; class Actinopteri; order Anguilliformes; family Synaphobranchidae; genus Synaphobranchus; species Synaphobranchus kaupii. The sequence continues at coordinate 30,259,150 of CM056392.1, forward strand.
GTGGAGCTGATAAATTTTTTTAATCTTGGTTTTATGGTGAAGGAAGTTTGTAGCAAAACTTAGGAAGAGACAGACCCCTGACCGCACATACGCGTGCGCACACACTCGCCCACATGGTGCTTGCAATATTCTATTTTTCCCTATTATGTGCTTTTCCCTTAAAGGAAATTTGAGATTTCAGCTGCTTATACATACATACATAATTTCTTGAGGGATAGTGATTATAGTACAATACTACAGTGTGTAGTATGATGTTCAGCCATTCAGTTATCTCTCCTGTAATGAAATTAGTATCTGAGAAATGCAGGTTGACTGTCATCAGGGATATGTAGTATTTCAAGTATTTGGAATATGTACAAACTATTTTTCATGTATCTATTTTTATGTAATACAGATTACTCATTACTCATACTCAGATTGCATGTACATATTTGTATGGTTTATACCTCTGTGTCACCTGCAAAGTTACCCACATCTTCACTATTTTGTAGTTATTAGATGCATTTTGTTAGATATAATGCATTTTTGTTCATGTCATCTAGTGTAGCGGGAACACATTTGCAATTTAAATATGAATCTGATGAGATCACTCCATCACTCTATATGGTGGGTCTGCGAGATTAAACATGGATTCAAAGACTTCTCATCTCGAAAGGCAAACATGATTAATAAAACAGATTAATAAATTAGACTGTGACAAGCCTGAAAAATGTTTTAACAGTAAAGCAAAGTAATGCGGTTTATCATTGTTTTTAAGTCTTATTGACTACATATACCCATTGAACATGTGCCCAAGTGAAAAAATTGAGGAATCCTTTGTCAAAGTCTATGGTAAATAATTAATACAGTCACTAATTCCCTGAAGTTAATGTTTGCCCAGCAGAAACCACAAGAGCAGATTGTATGAACATTGTTGATGTTTATGTCCTGTATCCCTGAATAGACACAGCAGAAACGAGATATAATGTATTCAATAATCTTTAGTTTCTGTGTTGCTCCCTTGCGCTCAGCACAAATTCACAAATTAGTACCATCTGTCTCTGGATTACTTGTGAACTGGTTTAAAGTAATTGTAACCAACTGTGACTAAAACATATTCGCGAGTGACTCTGTGTGAAAGGGGAAGTAGAATGTGTTTTTGGGGTTGACTGATTCTTTTAGCCAGGGGAATTCTGGGGGTGTCTATATCTCAGTTTACAGTAACTTGCTAAATGAGTCTCTCTCCACCTCAGCAGATAGTGAGCAATCAGTTGCAAAATGGCTGGTGACATCGACCAGGTTGGCACGACATCTCGGTGGTGGTCATAGTTATATACCCATGAAAATTGATTAATACTAATCCCTAGTTATTCAGTTATTTGATTTGTAAATTCATCCATCCATTTTTCAGGCTTGTCACAGTCTAAATTCATTTTTAATGAAATGTGTTTGTGTGTATATATATATATATACACAGTGCCCTCCACTATTATTGGCGCCGCTGGTAAAAATGAGTAAAAAGGGTTATAAAAAAAAATTCACCGTTTGGGTGAATTAGCTTAATCTCACTGAAAAAATGAATAAAATCCAACCTTTAATTGAATTTAATTTATTATGAGAAAAAAAAATCCCTCATCAAGAAATAATTATTTTTAACAAAATAAAAAACACAATTATTAGCACCCCTGCATTTATATATAGAATTAAGTAATCATTTTTTATATTTGGTCGCATATCCTTTGCATGTCATGACTTCCTGATGTCTGTGACCCAACAACGTCAAAAGACTTTTGATATCTTATTTCCTGGTACTCTTACAAGCAATATTATAACGTCTCTGCATTTGAATGGATCTCTATGGGAATTGGGGGGTGGGACTAGATTTAGCCGTAAATTATGCTGGAACAGTATGGAATACATGGTTGGTAAAATGGCTGTAAGTCATCAAGGGTCTGAGGTATCAAACGAGCCTCAAACCATCACTCTGCTGCCAGATATGCAGTAGATATGGATGGATCACTTTAAAGGTTGTTTCTCCTGACAAATTTTCCAATTGAACTCTAAGTCAGGAGAAGAAACCCTTCAAGTTATCCATCCATATCTACTGTATTTCTGGCAGCAGAGTGATGATTTAAGGCTTGTTTGATATGTCAGACCCTTGATGACTTAGAGCCATTTAGCCAAGCATGTGCGGGCCCTGACGAGGTGTCACCACCATCCCGGCGGGTTAATCATCAGTAACACCTCACCTGGTCTGTGCTCAGGGATTGGTGCCTCCGCCATCAGGCCAGATAAGAGATGGCTGATGTTAATAACATTGATACTGACGGGGGGACAGGGGATCCGCGTCTCTCCCTGTGCATCTCTTTCTCTGGTGCGCATCAAGGAACGGACTGAAGGACAGGGCTGCAGCAGTCCATTTCAATCGCCCTCACGAGGACACGCCGAGCTTCAGGCTTAACCCCCCCCCCCCGCCCCCCACCCCTCTCCTGCTCCAAATTTGCCCAACTGTTACTCATCACCCCGAGAGCCAGAAACGGTGGGATCGCGGCATGGGGCCCCCAAAGAGGAGCCGTACCCTCAACGTCACCTTGTTCTTCCTTTTCGCCTGCTTGGTAAGCCATTTTTTTAAAGCTATTGATGGGAGACACTGATGTTCTGCTATCCTTGCATTTAGGTACCTATGTCTCATATTAGATCTTACCTGATTTTTTGAGCGTATCAAAGTTTTTGCCAATATGGCATAAATAACTGAATATCACTGGTAACAAATTGAAGTTACTTCATGTTGATCATTAATAGTCTTGGCCCCCAGAGGGGCTTACAAAACAAACTTCACCATAAGTAGATTAAATTAACAAAAGTAAAGTAGAGAAAATCTCAAACAATAGGGGAATAGACAAAATAAAGGAATAAGCACAACAAAATGGAGGTGTGTGTGTGTGCACTTGTGTGCGTGCGCATGTATGTGCGTGTGAGTATGTGCATACGTGTGTATTACAGAGGGATCATATTATTAAGCAGTTTGGTTATTATAAGATTTTATTATTATACTATTATTATTATTTGGTAATATGGACATAATTATTCCTTAGTCTTGATCCTCTGTATCTGAGCGAGTTCTGGAATTGTGTGGTACAATAGCTGGGAAGATGTGGCTTGTCTTAGTTTCTAGTATTGTGTGAATGAACTTGAGAATGTAATTAGAAGCATGCTTTTCAGTATTTGGGAAGGGAAATGGCCTTTTCACACCAAGTTGAACTTCAAATTGTTTGCATCCTTGTGCACTTTTAAACATTTTTTTCAGACCAGGAAATCTGTATTAAACTTCAATTCAAACATATTAAAGTTATTTTGGTTGGTGATGGTCCAACGGCTGAGAGTGGACCTTATTATAAGTTTCATTTTTTTCATTCACTAGTCCATTAGTTTCAGCGTTGACCTGCAGCAGACGTTTTCTGGAAGAATTCCCTGTATGCTATTGGCTCGGTCTTAACAATATGCAATTATTTTTTACAGTATATACAAACAATACAAAACTGGATTCTTGTTGTTGTAGTATTGCACTATTTTAATGTACTTGAATGAACCACTAAAGATATAGACTCACTATGAATCTTGCCATCAAAGCAATCAAAGTCTCACATAACAACCGCAAAATAATTAATTAATCAAGAATACCCAGCAGCCCCCTAGTGGTATGGGCAGTACCTTCCACAGAATTTCAATTCATCATAAATCTACAATGTATTAAAACATAGCCGACAAACACGCCATAAATTTGTAGGAGATTAATCTGCAGCTACAACACTGCTTTTATTCTTATCAGCTCTTCCTTAAGCTCAGGGCAATAAAACAAAAGGAGCCTCCCCATCTTCTGATCTCTCGTTACACCCAAAACCGCATCATAAACTTATTTTTTCTACTTTCTACGGTCATCTTGTCTGGTATATCTTACAGTTCTGGTATTTACAATACTTGCATCTTTTGGTTATGGTATATAGGCTCCTTTCATATTCAAGCTGTAGTTGTTTTCATCCTCTGATGGAGATTTTGAGTCAATCAAATATGTCTTCACTTAGAACGTGACCAACAAGTAACGCGGCCAATCTAAGGTTATAGAAAAATGTCCAGTGGATCGACTTGCATTTTGTTGTCTGAGCAGCAGCAATTAGTTTGGTGGATAGTCAAAGAAAAAGGTTTTTCACTGTGGCCAGGTTATTGGAGAACTTGACAAAAGTGAATCTTCTAGGCGAAAAGTAATCTTTCCTTGGAAGCCCTTGTTGGATTTAATAGCTTTTAGATATATGCACATTTTTTTCCCAGTGGTGGCAAACATGTTGGAGATGAAGTGCGTACAATAATTTTAGCACTAGTTGATGTGGATTTTATGAAATAGACAGAAGAGCAAGTAGATTTTAAGGTGCTTTATGTTTTTCTTATTGCATTTTTGTGTCCATTTAGGTCCTGATTTACTAAGACCTTTAGCATGTCCAAAACCTTTAAGCATATGCAAAACCAACAACATGACCAATGATTGGTCATGGTATTTGTTTTGCACCAATCATCGGTCATGTTATTGGTCTTGCATGTGCTAAAAGGTTTTGCACATGCTAAAGGTCTTAGTAAATCAGGCCCTATGTGTGTACCATCAATACTTCCTTGCATGTGTACCATCAAGACTAGGTTTTAACACTGTAGTCTTGATGGTACACATGTGCCAATGAAATACTGCCATCAACCATGTCTCTGCTGTGTGTTGCCCATAGACCGTAGAAAAATAGGTGTTGCTACAAAGTTATACGGCTTTATTTAAGAGTAGTGCAAACAAGTTGAAAATTGGGAGATATGGTCAGGCCCGGTTCTAGACTGTTTTGATTGGGGTGGCATGAAGAGATGTTGGTGGGGCACAAAGGGGAACGAAGTAGCGGGGGGTCATCGGGGTCCTCCCCCAGAAAATTTTGAGCCTTTTAAAACTTATTTCCTGCATTTCTACACAACCTCACACAGGGTATTTTCTAAAATAAAATGTTTAATCTATCGGAGAGAATCGCTGCGCATATAGCTGCCCTGGGCGAGTTGGAATCACGGTCGGGCTTGGAGGAGTTGCGCCCTGAATAAGGACATGATGACCTCTGTCTACCACCGGCTGACGGGGTTGTGCAGCGGTGATTCTCTAGCGGTTGCTACACGGGGGAATTGAATTAGAATAGGGGTTCAATTGGGGGGGGAAAAATCTGAAACAAATTTTTTTTTTAAAACACGTAGGCTAGCCTACTTTAATCCATATCAAGAGCCGATGTAATGGCCTTCTCATGAGCAAGAATAATCAGGTTTTGCTTTCACCCATGCAACATGGTATGGTGGAAGGGGTTAAAGATGCAAGATAACTTGGAGAAATAACTTGTTGCAGATGAAACCGATAATATCCAATTTTCAAACGGTCACCTGCACATTTTCTCCTCTCGCTGAGATTACTGTTTTTGTACATAATCCCTGACAAAAATAAGCGCAATAAGCAAAAACTTAACTAAAGTTAAACTAACATTTAGAACACTAATTTTCTTTGCCCTATGTGTGTGCAATCTGAGCCATCAGAGTTCATAGTAGTCATGGCAACACCCCTCCCCCTCGGCATGACACTGAGACTCCGAGAGACACTCTGTGCAGCGGACAGGTCTGCTTCAGAGCTCTGTGTGTTTGTGCCTGAACACGACGAGAAGAGGGGGTGAGCAGTGGGAGACTTTGGAGGCGGGCTGTAGGCTGCCCACCCAATCAGAAGTTAGAAACGGTACTGGTATTTTCTGTGCTATTTTTCCATTGGCTGTACAAAATTATTTTTTTTTCTTAACTTTTGATTGGGTGGGCAAGACGCACGTTTGGGTGGGCTGAGCCCACCCCTGCCCATAGCTACCGCCGGCCTTGGATATGGTTAACCTTGGTCTCTGTCAATGTTTAATCCCCTTACAAAGTAGTGCAAAGTAGTTGCATAGCACTTACTGTTCAGTGTTAAATAAACTCTAATAGAGTATATTTTATCCCATTTATATTCATATTAACTCTGCTAGATTTGAACTGCACATTTTACTATGTAGTCTCATGCATGTGCTGTAGTTCCACGGAGAATGACTCACAGAATGAGTAATTGAGACTGAAAACCACTTTCCATGATGGTCTCCAATCTTCATGAATCATTAAGCAAACTTAAAGCCAAATTAAAATACACATGCATTATAATATTTAGTTTACTTCAGAGATATTCTCAGAGGAACAGTGAAATTCTAAAAGTGTTTGAAGACAGCATCTGCCACTAGAGGGATTTTCATTTTTTACTTTTACAGTCAGTGTAATATATGAAAATGACAAAGTTTCAATGCAATACATTAAGTTAGATTACATCACATTTTTATACTGGTGATTTATACTTACATACAAAGTATGTAGTTAAACCATTTGCTGTTTCACTGAGGCTTCAAGGGAAAGGGAAGGGAAATCCCAAGCTAAGTTACAACCATCCTGGAACCTTCTGGCCACAGGTCTGGTCCAGTTACTTGATTGGTACCATGCGTCAATGTAGCATGTTTGCCAGCCATGTGGGCCAGGCAGAGGGCTGTAAAGTCACTGATATTGCACAGCAGATACCAGCGACTGTAATCATTCAATTACCATATTTGGAGTTGGAGATTAGATAAACCCGCTCATCCGCCACGTGCAAGCCTGTAGTGTGATAAGGGCTTTAGCCATGTGCAAGGGCTACCCTGTGAAAAGGAAAGAACCTACGTTAGTAACAACCTGTTTTGGTACACATGGCGGTAAGACACAAAGGCTGTATTCAAATTTCAGAAAGAATTTCAAAAGAAGGCTGAACAGTACTAGTGGAAGAGGTCCCTTGTGAAAATCATGATCAGTGCTTTTTGGATTCGATAGGGGTTCCCCGGCATGCACGTTCCCTATCAAAATAAGTAAATGTTTTTTTTTTAGTTAAGCTCTGCGTTGACGTGTGTGTTCCTGACAGTGGGTCTCATCTCCACAGGTCACCTCGGAGGCTCAGAACAAGCCCGGTTATTGTTCCTTCTACGAGGAGTGCGGCAGGAACCCCTCGGTCAACAGTAGCCTCATCAAGCCCATCATCCCTTGCGTCAACTTCAGCCCCGCCAGGAGGATCCAGGGTGTGCACTACCAGCGGCTGAAGAAGGTGTGCCCCATGCTGGCGCATGGCGAGGACAACACCACGGCCTGCTGCTCCATTAACCAGCTCTCCTCCCTGGAGAACAGCCTGACACTGTCCAAGGCCATCCTGGTGCGCTGTCCGGCCTGCGCCGACAACTTCGCCCACCTGCACTGCATCAACACCTGCAGCCCCAACCAGAGCCAGACGCTCAGCATCCTGCGCACTATGAACGTCACCATCCTGGGTCAGGTACTGTAGCAGAGTGAGACGGAGACCCTCGGGGTCCTGAAGTCATTAGGCCCACACCTTTTTCAACAAACTTGACCTGACCATGTTAGTCACTGTGGACCTGTATTTTCGGCCGGTCAAACGAGAATGGGCTCACCTTAACCGAGCCTGGTTCCTCGCATCATTTCTCCCTATTTGCCCACCTAGGGAGCTTTTTTCATACTTGCTTTTGTGGAGGTTTTGGGGCTAGGCACAGTGTATATTGTGACAATGGTTTTGTAAAATGACCGTTTTAAATACATTTTTAATTGACTTGACTTGAAGGCCTGAAAGCTTGATGCAGTGCTGGATTCTCTCGTTTGTAGATTAGTTTGTTTTTGTTCTCATCCTGTTCTCATCGTAAGGTGTTTTTATGTGCTTATGTTTTGTGTTTATGTTTTTAGGAAAAAGAGGCTGTGGTAGCCTACCGTTCCTATGTGGCCAAGAAGTTCATTGACACCTCTTTCAAGTCCTGCCAGAACGTGCGGATCCCAGCCACGGGCGGGTATGCCATAGCCACCATGTGCGGCCGCTACGGAGCGAGTCTCTGCACCCCGCAGCGTTGGCTCGACTTCCAGGGCGACACCAGCAATGGGCTGGCTCCCCTCGATATTGACTTCCGCATTATCCCCGAGGGTACCCCCTTGCCCCCGGGAATCGTGCCTTATGCGGGAAAGGCCCTCGGGTGCAACGAGACCACGGACACTGGCGGCAAGGCCTGCTCCTGCCAGGACTGTGCGGAGTCCTGCCCAGTTGTGGCCCCACCCCCACCTCCTCCCCCACCCTTCTTGATTGGCCAGCTGGACGGTGTGCTTGCCGTGTGCCTGATGGCATTCGCCGTCCTCTCCGTCACCTTTCTGGGCTTTCTGGCAGTGCGCCATTTCGGACAGCAAGACAAGAAGCCCAAAGCTAAGGACAAAAACAGCAATGAGGTGAGCAGGGCCAAGGATGAGGTCATTGACCCGCGGGATGTCACATGCACGGACCGGAACAGCTTGAGCACGCAGGAGTTCCTGGGTTCCATATTCGAGAGGTGGGGGACCCTGATGGCCCGGCACCCGTTCAAGGTGCTGCTGACTTCGGCGGTGGTGGTTGCGGCTTTCGGGACGGGCATGATGCACATCGAACTGACCACAGACCCTGTACAACTGTGGTCTGCCCCTAACAGTCGTGCGCGGCGAGAGAAGGACTTCCACGACTTCCACTTTGACCCCTTCTTCCGCACCAACCAGCTGATCCTGACCGCGCCTGGATACCTCAGCCACTCCTATGACTCCCTGCTCTTTGGAAAGCACAACTTCAGTGGCATCATCTCAAAGGACCTCATCCAGCAGCTACTGGAGCTACAGAAGCGGATCCAGGCTATTGAGTTCTGGTCCGACGACCTGAACCGCACCGCCAGCCTCAAGGATATCTGCTTTGCCCCGCTGAACCCTGGGAACCCGTTGCTAACGGACTGCGCTGTAAACAGCCTGCCCCAGTACTTTCAGAACAGTCTGGACAACCTGAATGCCAAGGTCAACATGACAGAGCTGGGGGTGACCAAGGAGGTGGACTGGAGGGACCACTTCATTTACTGTGTTAAGTAAGAAAATTGTGGGGGGTTGGGCAACAGGCAATCAAATCCAGGTCTATCATGAACACATTCTTTTTTAATAAGCATTAATAATGTTTAATAAAAATGTAAGCATTATCCATAAAAAAATGTTTCACATCTGTGATAGTAACACAATAGATGATATATGACATAATCAACTGAGTTAAAATTTGTGAAATAAAGTGATAGTTAAAGTATCCATAACAGTCTTTTATAAAGAATGAACACATTAGAAGATATTCAGCATAATGCACTGAATTATTTTATGGCAATTAAGTGCAGGACCCAGGGGCTGGGGTCAGGTGAACAGGGACTCAAATTCACACGTGTACTTAATACTCAATAGGAAATATGAATACAGTAGAAGCTATTTGGTGTGCTCAACTGAATTAAATATGATTAAATACTTTTCTGATTTTAATGATTTGATGCTCCTGAAAAATAATTGAAAAAATACAGAGAAGTGGACATTTTGTGTGCTGACCACATGTGTTTTACTCTTTTTTTGTTTGTCTTTTTTTTCCCTCAGCTCCCCTCTGTCTTTCAAAGACATCACAGACCTGGGCCTGAGCTGCATGTCAGACTATGGTGGTCCGGTCTTCCCCTTCCTCGCTGTGGGTGGATACGAGAGTAAGTGTCACTTACAGGTCTCCATGGAGACTGGCCAGCAAGCGAGTACCTGTCAGCACGGCAGAGTTTCGTGAATCAGCACTGCAGCAGCATGCTAGCGGATCATTTCACTATTCTTATTTTCTATTTTATAATAAAAAATTCTTATGTTTTATTTTACAGACCCCCACCCCCATCACTATCTTTCATGGTACCCTCAGAAACTCTTTGCTCAACGCCTTATGACATCCTAGAGAATGAGGAAATACGAGTAAAAAAGATTCATAATAAATTCAGCTTCAAGCTCTCCCGTGATATTATCTTCCTTTATCTCAGATAGTATTGCTGTTTACAGTGACAGACATTTTGTTTGGCCATTGACGCTTTGTTTTTGTCCTCCTGTTTAATAAAGCACCTTGTGCTTGAAAAGTGCTATATAAATAAAGATATTGTTATTATTATTATTATTAGATGTCGGTACGTGTGAGAAATCACCTGCCTTATCATTATAACAAAGGGTGGTGGAATGTTTACTCCTGTGAACAATTTTTATGGTAATTATTAGTTAATACTTGTTGTTCCCATTGGAAACAGGCCTTAAGTCTGCCTTATTTAATTAAAGATTATGAAATTATGATTCTTCCCCCCCAGATGAAGACTACACCAATGCAGAAGCTCTGATCCTCACCTTCTCTCTGAATAACTATCTGAGGGGGACCCCCAAATTCAAACTGGTTGAGAAATGGGAGCAAATGTTCCTGGACATTGTTCAGGAGTACCAGCGGAACACAACCACCAACTTCACATTCGCCTACATGGCAGAGGTACAGCCACCCCAGTATAACCTATGTTACCTACATGACAGAGGTACAGCCACCCCAGTATAACCTATGTTACCTACATGGCAGAGGTACAGCCACCCCAGTATAACCTATGTTACCTACATGACAGGGATATAGTCATGCCAACATCACCCAGTTCACCGATAATAATAGATGCACTGATATGAACCCAAAGACGCTGCGCAGAAGAAAACAAGACACACACAGACAAATAAAACAACAGATGCAAGGAAGAGACAGGGTTTTCAATTAGAGAGATAAGTCAGTTCATAGATACTGGCACACACATGCTGCTATTGTCTCTGCTGTGGTTCTCTCCATTCTGGTCTCACCCCTCTGGTCTCTCCTCTCCCAGAGGTCGCTCGAGGATGAGATAAACCGGACGACAGCAGAGGATATCCCCATCTTCATGATCAGCTACGCCGTGATCTTCGTCTACATCGCCATGGCACTTGGGGAGTACTCCTCCTTCAAGCGCATATTGGTAAGCAGGTCATGCCGCTGTACCCAGGCTGTGCCGCTTCACATACCTATAGCAACACGACGGTACAGGGGTCCAATACCCCGCAGAGTGGGATACCAGGGGTGTCCGGTCTTTTCCACGTATGGGTGTAGCATTTCTGTCTAACCCAGCATTACCACACGTGATTCAACAAACTGCGGGCTTTATTGAAGACTAGTGCTTAGTTGATTAGTTGAATCAGGATTTTCAGTGCTGGGCTACTACAAACACTGACACTTACACTAGCCTTTCTGGGATCAGATTAGACACAGCTGCTGTAAATGAAAACCTTCCATATTTATGCAGTAATTCTATTCTCTGTGCGGTATAAGCACCAATTTTGACTGCTTTGCATTGTGGACAGTGCACCCCTGTAATTTACCCTGACAAACAGCAGATGGCAGTGTTTGCGCCACAGTAAGCAGCCCATTTTCGTGCAAAGGTATCGTGGTGTGTTTTACCCGTGGACCCAGTCCCAGAGGGAGGGGTCAGCTGCTGAGCGGTGTGTGAGACCGGAAGTGTTTGCCATTGTTGTGAGAAGATGAGGCTTCATGAACCCCAAAACGGCAGTTGTCACCGATTTCCTGATTTGAACCTTCGTGCTTCACTATGGAGAGCAAACTTTTTTCAAACTAGTTTGAACGATTCGTTCAAACTAGTCAATGATTAACTGTTAGTGTTAATCCTAACCATCAGGACAGTAGTATTCCCTTTTGCCTCTGGAGAGCTGCAGGGTAGCTGTTTTTTTTTTGTTTTTTTTTCTTCAGCAACCAATTCAGGCTCCAAGAAAACCAAGTGAGGTTAGTTAAGTGTGCAGTCAACTGCCTTGATTGATCAGTGCTGAGTAACAGTTGAATCCAGCAGACCCTGTTGCCCCCCAAGGACAAGAGTGAATACCATTGTAGTATGGGGTTCATCAAGCCGAGTTCTCCCCCATGAGTGGTTTACTAGTTGTGAGTCATAGTGGAGGACTGACAGTAGATGGCACTGTGGCACTGCTGCATCGCAGGTGGATTCCAAGTTCCTGGTGGGCCTCGGCGGGATCCTGGTGGTGGGCTGCTCTGTGTTGTCCGCCATGGGCTTCTATGCCTGGATCGGACTACCCTCCTCTCTGGTCATCCTGCAAGTGGTGCCATTCCTGGTACTGGCTGTGGGAGCTGACAACATCTTTATCTTGGTGCTGGAGTACCAGGTGAGAAAAACCCCAACAGTCTTGAAACTCCATTAACTGAGGGGACATTGAAATAAAACATAATATAACCCCCCCCCCCAACATCATTTTCAGGCACTGTTACTGAACTACACCAATTTTCAGAGTTGTTTATCTCAATATTAAAATCTCCAATTGGATTCCAAGAGGAATAATAAAATATTTAAAAATATTTAAAAAATGAAATGGTTTATTTTTCAGATAAATAAATAATAAAGTTTTATTCTTAAATTTCATTGATACCCAAGGGCTCAACCTCAAAAGAAAGCAGATGGTGCTTCAAGAACTTAAGGTGTGAATAAAATGTGGTATTTGCATTTTTTATTTATATCTTAAGTTGTTTAAATAATAATAATAATAATAATAATAATAATGACAAAATAACTTGCTGGTAAACTGAAAATGTTCTGTTTCTTCATTGGTCCAGAAAACTAAAGTAGAGAGTTGAATTTGTCTAAAAAGAGTTTAGGTAACAGTTGAGGAATGAAAGCCCACTTTAACAAAATATCCTCCTGTCTACATTTTATAACCTGTGAAGGCTGTTTGTAAAAAAAATAGAATGCAGCTTAACATCAACATATAAAGCACTCAACAATATGACATGTGAACATATGAATGATCTTAAGTCATTATCTCTGTACAAACAATTCCCCCAACCCCCATACATTTTTCATTACACTTTAATTTCTCGGAGGGACTTTAAACACATTGTGCTCCATGCTGTAACTGAGGAATGTGCCTGTTTTAAATCTGACATTATTCCTCTCCTGGAAATCTTTTGTTTTGATTGGTGCAATGTGCCAGTCGCAGTTCTGTTTTTTTTATCGCAGCGCTGGTCACGTCTCTCTTGGGAAACACTTTACTTTCAGTGGGATCACATGGGAAAATTTAAGGTTAAAGGATAAATCATTTAAAATAAATTAAAATAAAATCCAACTTTAAAATAAAATAAATCCAACTTTTGATCAGATTCGTCCTTTGAGATCAAAATGATCTTATGTAGAGCAGTTTAACTCTCGGGAGAAATTATGAGATTTTGATGGAAGGCTAGTCCCAGGGTCCTTGTTGTTTGTCCCAGAGCTGTTGTGTAAAGTTTTAAATCCTGTCTTTCCCAGAGGGACGAGCGCAGGCCGGGAGAGAGCAGAGAAAAGCAGATTGGCCGAGTTCTGGGTAACGTGGCTCCCAGCATGCTCCTCTGTAGCATGTCTGAGTCCATCTGCTTCTTCCTGGGTGAGATCCCATAACTCGCTCTACTGGTATTAACAACAAACACATTACTTACGAGCGTGCGTGTGTATGCGTACGCATCTGTTTGTGTGAGTGTGTTCGTATGCATGTCTATGTACAGTTGTCACCAAATTTAGTGACAAACCTGTTACGATCTAAAATGCACATACGATCATAGACATTTTCTATAGTCAGAAAAAAAGGTTTGTTTCATGTCATTGTGTGTACCTTTGTGTTACAACAGGTTTCATTGGAAACGCTACATGAGTGTTTCCCAACATTTTACCAACATATAAACAGGGATACTCAAATCTGGCCCTGCAGGCCAGTAGTACTGATGGTTGTCTTTTCTACCTGATAGTTAATTGATCATTTAATGCCACTGATTGGCCAGAGATTTAACTCACATGGAGTCCCAGGTTTATATCAGTCCTGATTAGAGCCAGCAGTACTACAGGCCTCGAGGCCTTTGAGTATCCCTGATCTGAAGAGTCAAAGTACGTTAAATGTGGGTTTGACCCTAGACGTGCCGTTCCTGCTTTGCGTGTTTCAGGGGCGCTGAGCAGCATGCCGGCGGTGAAGTCGTTCGCGCTGTACGCGGCCCTGGCCGTGCTGATGGACTTTGTGCTCCAGATAACGGCTTTCGTGGCCCTGCTGTCCCTGGACGCCCGTCGCCAGGACGCGGGCCGCTGCGAGCTGGCCTGCTGCGTCACCGTGTCGGCCCCCCCGCCCGCCCAATCACGGCCAGGGCATCCTGCTGCCCGCCATGAAGCGCTACTACGCCCCCTTTCTGCTGCACCCCTTCACCAGAGTTACTGTGGTACGCACGCTGGCGCCCCCGGCAACCGTCCAGAACTTCCAGGTGTAGCAGAGGCTGATACAATAGTGCAGGGGTTTCTCCTTCCTCTCTCCCTCTCTCATACATATATTTGATTATGTTCGTATATTCACTTCTTTATTTTACTTTTTCGTTCCGCAGTTCCCATCATTGGACCTGCGATACTGCTCATATTCGCTAGAAAACTCTCATTCCCCTTCTTGCCTTAACCAGTCTGCTCTTCATTTAACTTCACTTTTGTTCTTTTTTTGGCCATCCTCTCTCTCTCTCTTTTCTTTTTTCTCTTCTGCTCTCTGACTCCTCTCTCTCTCTCTCTCTCTCTCTCTCTCTCTCTCTCATTGTCTGCTGGTGGGCGTTCTTCCACATCTTCTGTATCTCATTTTCAGTTCTTAACCCTGCTCTTCCCTTGTTTCCTTGCCAGTAGACCCACCTGCCAACAGAGCAACAGCACACAGCCTGCTGCTGACCTCTAAACGCACAACTCTTTTTGCCCTTCTCGTCACTTTAAATCCATACCTTTACATGGCAAGTTCACCCCAGCCTCACAATGTTCCAACTGTTGAGTGCACAATTGCAATAGAAAAGCACCAGTTCTTTAGCATGCCCATTGGATGAGCAGTTCAGCACTTTGCCCATTGTATCCGCCCCCCACTCAACATTTATCATTACTTGTGATGGTAAAGTGAGACTTTGTACCCCTTATAATGAAGCACAGTTACAGTCAGTTGTTGCTCTGCAGCTGACTTGCATATACAAAAATTTTAATCTTCTATTAGATCTATAGAGTGACTCCCTGATAACCGATCATCACTACACCACCATTCTCCCATCAGTCATTTTTCCAACCCATCAGTGTGTCATTTCTGTAGGTTAAAAGCTGAAACTGTTCCTAATATGATATTTAAAAAATGAAAGTTGAGCAGGCAATCTACTCTCCTTCTGTACTTTAAAAAAAAACTTTATTCAGACAGGGGGAAAGCAAAGAGAGGTTTTTATAAAGGATTTATAAATGATTTTGAATCATGATTTAATCTGCATTATCCACCTGCCCTGTCTCGCCCTCACTGCTCCTCTTCCTCTCTCAGATGGTGCTGTTTCTCTTCATGTTCTGCACGTCCATCTTCCTCATGTTCCATGTGACGGTGGGCCTGGATCAGGAGCTGGCCATGCCTAAGGTGAATTACCCCTGCCCTGTTATCTACACACACACACACACACACACACACACATACACACCCTGCCCTATTATCTACATACACACACTGCCCTGTTATCTACACACACACACATACACACCCCGCCCTATTATCTACATACACACACTGCCCTGTTATCTACACACACACACACACACACACCCTGCCCTATTATCTGTACATACACACACTGCCCTGTTATCTACACACACACACACATACACACCCTGCCCTATTATCTACATACACACACTGCCCTGTTATCTACATACACACACTGCCCTGTTATCTACACACACACACATACACACCCTGCCCTATTATCTACATACACACATTGCCCTGTTATCTACACACACACACACACACACACACACACACACACATACACACCCTGCCCTATTATCTACATACACACACTGCCCTCTTATCTACACACACACACACACACACACATACACACCCTGCCCTATTATCTACATACACACATTGCCCTGTTATCTACACACGCACACATACACACCCTGCCCTATTATCTACATACACACACTGCCCTGTTATTTACATACACACCCTGCCCTGTTATCTACATACACATCCTGCCCTGTTATCTACACACATACACCCTTCCCTGTTATCCACATACACACCCTGCCCTGTTATCTACATACACACACTGACCTCTTATCTACATACACACACTGCCTTGTTATCTACACAAATACACCCTTCCCTGTTATCCACATACACACCCTGCCCTGTTATCCACATACACACCCTGCCCTGTTATCTACATACACACACTGCCCTGGTATCTACATACACACACTGCCCTGTTATCTACATACACACACACATACACACACACGCACACGCACACACACCTTGCCCTGTTATTTACACACACATACACCCTGACCTGCTATTTACACACATACAGCACACTCAAGCCCACAGTATAATATCCATTAGTAATACAGCTGATAACATACACATCCTCTCACTCCTTCCCTCTGTCCCTCTCACTCCTTCCCCCTCTTTCTCTCCTTTCTCCCCTCTATCTCCTTCCCCTTCTACCCCTCATTCCCTTTCTTTCTCAATCACAGGACTCCTACATGCTGGAATACTTTAAGTACCTGTACAAGTACTTTGAGGTAGGCGTCCCAACATACTTTGTGACCACGAAGGGCTTTAACTTCACCACGGTGTCAGGCATGGATGCAGTGTGCTCCAGTGTGGGCTGCAATTCCTTCTCCCTGACTCAGAAGATTCAGTACGCCACAGAATACCCCGATAAGTGAGTCATCCTCCCTTACTCAGAAGATTCAGTACTTCTTTGAGTACCTCAATAAATGTGCCATTCTCCTGCAAACAAATGATTCAGGACCATGGACCATGTAGGCTACTGAGTGATTTGATCACTGTCTGTTTGATAACACTAGTTATATTCAACGGTATGCAATTTGCACATAATTGATTAGGTCTAGTAACAGGTGTAAATGCAGCCCTACTAATGCATCCTTGTGGTCCAATAGATTTTTTAAAAAGAGCCATTTAAAACTTATCCTTGTTGTCAGATCCTACCTGGCTATCCCAGCATCGTCTTGGGTTGACGACTTCATTGACTGGCTCAACCCTGGATCTAAATGCTGTCGTCTATATACCCTGGGCCCAAATGCAGGGAATTTCTGTCCAGCCAGTCAGAGTAGGTACCATGCCTCAGTAAGGTCCTCACAACACAGCAAGGACCTGATTACGCACACACACCCTAACACGCACACACACATGCTCAGACACACGCATATACACACATACATACATACGCACGTGCATACGCCTTCATCAACCCCTCTGTGTTATTCAAGTGAAATAAACTCACTCATTTATAAGCGCAGGACTTTATATTGGCAGTTCATTAATCATATCTTAAACTGAATTCAAAAAATAGTCTCTAGGCACCAGTAAAATGCTTTACTGGCAATTTCCAAAGAAACATCTACTGTATTTTCACCAGTTGTCACAGCCAAATTCAAATTACTTTTAGGTAACGTGTTTTTTTTATTCTCAGGAATCAGCAGGGTTTTTTTTTTACATTTTTACTAGACTCTTAAAGATTAAAATTACTTCAAAAAAATAATTTGAAATACGTCTTTGACCCAGAAGTAGCTTGCAAAGTTTGCTTAAGTGGAGTAATTTCCTTGGCCATTGCAGGTGCATTCTTATGTGGGAAGAGGTGCGTCAGCACTCCCCAAAATGGGGTGCTGCGGCCCACAGTGGAGCAGTTCAACAAGTACCTATCTGACTTCCTGGGCAACCGACCTGACCTTCTATGCCCCAAAGGGTGAGTGAGAGCAGGGAGAGCAGCTCCTCGCAGAAATCACCGGACTCAAAAGCGAGCCGTCTCAAAGCAAAGATCACAAAACCTTTTGAATTCACCCGTATTGACTGTGTGTCTGAAAGAATTGAAATTACCTTTTTATATATTTTTATATAAAATACTTTAAGTGACCAATGATACTTAAAAGAGTATCATTGGTCAGAATAATTCACTCTTTCTTGACCTATGGCACAACTGTTTTTTTCCAATACACACTGTTTTTCAAAATGTTGCTGAACTGTATGCTACTTGGTATCATTTTAGTCATTACTCACTCACCACTCTGCAGGTGAGGTCAGTGGGCAAGGCTGCAGATTGTCCTGAGCAACTGCATAACAGAACCATAACAAAGCCATCTCTCTGTCTCTCTTTCTCTCTCTCTCTCGTTCACAGAGGCCTGGGAGCCTATGACAAGGCAGTAGTGAGAGACGAGAGTGGTGAAATCATAGGTAGGAGCAGTTTTTTCCATTACACAGGAGAGAGGATGCATTTTGAGCCAAGGAGTTTTCGTAACAGTAATATGAGCCAGTTGTTGGCTGAGCACTAACAGCTTTGATATTAAGGTCCTTAATAAAAAGAGAAGGCTTATTATTCAAATTCAGACAGCTGTTGCCAGTGTTTCAAAATCATTGCCTGTATCCGCGAGTCAGGACCTTGGTTTCATGTCTCACCGTCACTGTGGGCACTGGACTTCTGAACACCTCTTCAGCATGAGAAGGGTACAGGGCGACGTGGCTACTGGCAGGCTGTGACCTTAGCTTCCTCGTTCGTCCCGCAGCCTCGCGGTTCATGGCGTACCACACGCCCCTCGCCACGTCGCAGGAGTTCACGGCCGCTCTCCGGATAGCCAGGGAGCTGGCCGCCAACATCACCCTCAGCATGCGCCAGGTCCCCGGCACCTCGCCCGACTTCGAGGTCTTCCCATACACGTACGTGCGTGCACCACCCCGACATTATGAGGGGCGTTATAAGGACTGACAACTGTACTGAGTGAACAATTACTTTATAACTTATTATTCTGCGGTCCCATCAATACCTGTGCAATTTTTATTTCCAATATTGTTAAATACATATTTCTTCAGTTGAAAACTCAAACGCATGCTGCCCACCCGAGTGGACATGTGGAAAAACTCCTTGAAAAACGTGTGTTTAAAAAAAAATGATGTTCAATTTTTTTTTTCATGCCTAAAGAGGAATGAAAACACTTAGGAAAAAAATCCTGACTGAGGTTGTCATAATTCATGCATGAAAGGGTTAACAAAGCACATCCCTGGAATTTAGGTAGACTTACCTCATATGCAAAAGTGTTAACCTGGTGCCATAAGGTTTTGAGCCTGATAAATAAGGCTAATCTTTATGCACACATGGTTATATTACAACTGTAAAACCTGTTTGCGACCGTATTTCATGCGTTGCGTCTGCAGGTACAGTAAGTCTCCACAGACATATAAGCCCTCTTTTCTTCTGCTGACCACCGCTTTCTGCCCCTCCCCTGCCAGGGTGACGTACGTGTTCTATGAGCAGTACCTGACCATTGTGCCAGAGGGCCTGTTCAACATCTCCCTGTGCCTCCTGCCCACCTTCGTGGTGTGCTGCATCCTGCTGGGAATGGACCTGCGCTCGGGCCTGCTCAACCTGCTCACCATCGTCATGATCACCGTGGATACCGTGGGGGTCATGACCCTGTGGGGGATCGACTACAACGCCGTGTCCCTCATCAACTTGGTCACGGTCAGTTTTCTTATTCTCTCTCTTTTTTTGCCGTTTGCGCCGTCCCTCCGGGTTTCAAAACCTTCCGCGCTCCTCAGTGGTTTGGGTGACCACGGAGACCTCCCACACGAGGGAGAAGTTGTTCCAAACCCACCACACTGCGTTTGTATCTGACGCCAAATAACAGGTTTAAGAGAGGAGTTTATTTCTTAGTATCCCTTCTCTCACTGGCGCAAGTAGTACTGTGTGACTTGTACTGTGGAATCAAGGCCTAGATTGGATCAACATCCACCGTTAAAGGCATAGGTCACTTTCTGGAGTGTTTTTATATTATTATAGTTTGAGCTTATGTTTTGATTAGCCCAGACAGTTTTGTGCAGGATAAAAGATATTTTATACACTTACAGAAGTGTTTGACTTTTCGGCTTTACAATGGCAGGTTTCAGCATATTCGGGGGGGTCTGAGTTGTTGGAACCAATCAAAAAAATTGTATTGCTCTCCATATTAAAATGATTATTGGTTCAAGTAAGTGAGTAACATGTGATATGTTACAATGACCATTTTTTGTTTCATGAAACCTCTTTATTACATCACTACAGCTTCTAAGGCAGAGATGGCCAACCCAGGTCCTGGAAAGCCACAGGGTCTGCTGGTTTTTGTTGTTACTCAGCAATTAATTGATCAATTAAAGCAGATGATTATACAGTCAACTCACCTCACCTCACCTGGTTTCTTTGGTCTAAAGTGGTTGTTGTATTTAAGGTGAAAACAAAAACCAGCAGATCCTGCGGTTCTCAGGACCAGGGTTGGCCACCTCTGTTCTAAGGTACAGTATAGCCAAATGATTGGTCAGTACTAAAATCTGGCTCCTCCCCTCAGGCGGTGGGCATCTCCGTGGAGTTTGTGTCCCACATGACACGTTCCTTCGCCCTCAGCACGCTGCCCACACACGTGGAAAGAGCCAAGGAGGCCACCGCCAACATGGGCAGCGCGGTGAGTACATCGCCTTCGGAAAAAGCGGCTTCAGCGTGTTTTTTGGTTGAGTAAAAGCAATGAAAACCAGGCATGCATATAATATGCCATTGCAAATTCTGGTTCAAAATTGGTTTAAAAAAACAATAACAATGAAATCTATCAACCTGAAATGGATTGAAGTGCTTGTCAGAGTGTAAACAGGTTAAGACACTGTGTCACTGCTGCACCTGTGAACTAAATGAGTTAATCGATTAATCCCTCCCCACACCCCCACCCCAGGTGTTTTCAGGCGTTGCCATGACGAACCTGCCCGGTATTGTGGTGCTGGCATTTGCTAAGGCGCAGCTCATCCAGATCTTCTTCTTCCGGCTGAACCTGGTCATCACTCTACTGGGCATGGCGCATGGCCTCATCTTCCTCCCCGTGCTCCTCAGCTTCTTCGGTTAGAGGGGCTCCGTGCACACCATAGACATTCAGACCCAAGTGTCAAAAATGCACTAGAGATTGTCATAGCCATGCATCAAACCCAAAACACACACACACACACACACTACAGACATGAATACCCATGAATCAGCACCCGAACATAGACATTCACACACCTGCTTGGAAGCCAAAAATGTCAAAAATATTCACACTCATGAATCAGTCTCGCACACATACCATAGACATTAATATCTTTGCATGG
Organism: Synaphobranchus kaupii; assembly: GCA_029718625.1. NCBI lineage: Eukaryota > Metazoa > Chordata > Actinopteri > Anguilliformes > Synaphobranchidae > Synaphobranchus > Synaphobranchus kaupii. Next base: position 30,280,339 of record CM056392.1, read on the forward strand.
GAGCCACATGTAATAAAAATTCATACTCATGAATCAGAATTACATACACCTCGAAGGATGTGAGAAATCAGCAATATAAGACCAACAAAACATTCACCATACACAAGGTGTGTGTCTACAAATTCACAAAATACTGTATATCAAACACCTGTATGATATCTATAAACTAAAACTGCAACTGGAAAAACCAGCACAGACCTGCTGATATGACTTTGAGATTCCAGTCAGATCATAGGCAGGGAGGATTCATTTCTGGATTTGAACTCGTATTTGCATTGTATTTTGCATTCTAAACACGGTGTTCCCATAAAGCCTAAAATAATATTCCACCCATGCCAGTTTGCCTATACACGCTCTTTAATAAACAGAAAGGGTTCTGTCATATGGCTCACAACCAGGCTGTACCACGTTAAAAGTTCTGTACACAGAGCTTTGAACTTGAATAAGCTCAACACTGCTGAAATACTGTATACGCTACAAGTATTTTAAAAAGAAAAAGATGTTAAGCCAATAACTCTTACTTTACAAAGGAAAATGAAAGGACCACATGGGTGTTTGTATTACTGCACTGAAAACAACAGTTAAGGAGCCTTTTCACATGTAATATGAATCACAAAGCCTGAAGTCAGATTAAAGACAGAATGAAAACAACCCACATTAGATCTCTTCCTATCCGTTTCCCCTTCCTGTAAAATGAAAATAACAGGAAGTAAACAGAAGTCTAAATGGACAGCATGCTGTTGGTTGTGATGGTAAGCTGTAGGGGTAAGGCTTATGAGTGCACAGGTATCCTACCACTGTTCATTCATAATAGTCATAAGTCACACTTCCAGTTCTGGAGCTTCAGCAGGCCTCATTGTGTTACCAAAATACACACATCTTTCAATGTCGTCAGTAGGCCTACCTCTGAGGAGGGACGGAGGACAGGCAAACGGAGTCTTTGGCAAGATGTTTATACATGAACTGGTTCAGGCTTTTGGCTTCGCCTGGCTGGCCTGACTGTGAAAATGCAGCTAGAGTGCGCTAATGACAGTCAGGCTTCACCCTGCAATGTTAAGGCTCTGGAGTACTTGGTGGGGCTGTGTGTGTTTTCTGAGCGACCCAGAAGCCCTCTATCTCTCCTCCACAGGACCCGACGTGAACAAGGCCGTGCTCCTGCGGCAGCAGAGGAAGGCCCAGGAGAAGACTTCATCCAAAGAAAACCAGGCATACGAAAACCTGAGCTTTGACGACAGCAAGAGCCCAGCCCCAAACATGGGCACCAAGGGCGGGGGAGATATAGTGGCCACCTTCTGAACTCCATCACTGAACTCGCCGTCTACCATTTTGTCCAAGGAAAAAAAAAACTCAAAAAAAAAAAAACACGTCTTCCCACCATTGTGTTCCCGTGACCAGGACACAGAATGGGCCGATTCTGTTCGGCACCCTGTAAGACCACAGCCATAACACCAAAGCTCAGTATCTATCACCAGATAGTTTCAGAAGGCGTCTCACTGTGCATACGAGGCTGGGCAGCTCTGATTCTGCTGCAACAGAGTACTGATGCTTAATTAATCTTATCCTCTCTGTTCTCCTATAGTATTTTCTATACTGTAAGCAAACACTATACTGTTTGGTGAGATGTGGATTGCTGCTTGTTAAATATGAGGCTGGGGTGGCAAAGGAACCTGTAACCAGGTGCTTGGAGATTCGCACTGCATTGTTGCATTCTGATGAGCCAGTGAGGAGGGAGTGAGGCTTCACGAACCCTCAAAACTGCTGCTGCACATCAGTGGCTAACTGACCTGAACCAATCAAAATGCTCTACAGAGAGCAAGGACACCTGGACTGGTTCATATGGGTCACATGATTGAAAGCATGGGTTTTGCTCCACTCACAACATGGTTCAGGAGGTCTTCCCGTCCCATCACTGCTCAAAGCAAAGTATCTTACCTCAGCTGTTTTAGTTTGATATTTTGACATTTTAAATCTAATCAAAGTGTACGTTGCCTTGGGTACAAGCGTCAGCGTAGCAAACGAACAATGCAAACAAATAGCCCAGAGTGGACTTGGAAAAAAAATTACAGCTGAAAGTTATGACTAATCTTAAAAAAATCAAGCCGTCCGATGAATTACTTCGTTTGCGGGCCTGAACCGGGGAATGTTTACCAGTGCCATTATTATAGAATGTTTATGAAAATGTTTAATACAATTACTTGCCAAATAGGGGTGGGGTGGGATGGGGGTAGGGGGTGAGGGGGCAGGGCCACAAACCACTCCATTTGATAGAGGCTTCCAGAAGGCCAAGATACAGTGATTATACTGACAATATTGTCTTAGTGTTAGTGATTGAATTTGGATATTAAAATTGTATTTATTTATTTTTACCTTTGTGTCTCGCTTGCAGTGGCAAACCGGTCAGCTTGCCAGAACAGATAACTGAATCTGACCTGTCTGTCACAGACACGGAACCATACTCAGATTACAAAGTACTGAGTTATATATATTTTTAAAATGACTACCAGTATTTTTTCTGTGATATCCAGTATCTATAATTTCATAAAAACATACGTTCAAAAAGATGTTTTTCTGATTTTGTTTTTTAAACCATTAAACCAGTATTATCATATTGCGCAGAATCACCTGAGGGGCTTAGCATTCCTTAGTGATGGGTCAAAGGTCACAGGCAGTATCACTAAACGTGTTTCTTCCTTGACAGCACATTTTAATCATTTTATTTAAAAACATACATGTCACACATTAACTTCACTCAGTCATGAGATATCTTATCTTGGGAAACAATGTGCAGCTCTGGTTTAAGATTAATTAAAGATTTATAGGTTGCAATGGATCAATTAATTTGCAATGAACCAATCCATTTGAGAAAAAATACTGAAGTTTGTGTTAGAAAGTGTACAAAATAGAAACACATAACTTGCGTCAAACATGTAAAACAATCAACCCCCCCCCCCCCCCCCCACCCACCCCACAGTCACAAACCCTCTCACCCATGTTCCGTAAAACTCAATTGTATCTGGCCCAACTACTACACTGACCTCTGTATCCTAACTTCTTACAGTAACATATTCTTTCCGTTGGATGCAACCCACTCAAACACAGATGTACTGTCTGAAGAAGAGTCCCATAAATTACTGACGGTGATTCACTGAAGAACTCACTGACTCCGACACCTCCCACCCCCAATCCCAGTGCACTTTACGCAGAAGCTCAACGCCTCTGGCAGACAAGCATTTTACCCATCACTCACCCATAAAGTTTAATCACCTTCACTACAGTCTGTTCATCTGAAAATCTCAAGACTCAAAGTGAAAAGAAACTTTCCATTTTAGCGCATACCCAAAATACCCCATGGAAACTGCCCTCACTCTCGTTCCCTTCATTGAGCTTGAACGTGAAATCAGTTCCCTCTCTGAGGGCCAGCCCTTCTGCAGAGTAACCCTTATGGAAAAAGGATATACTGCAGTATATTGTAAATATATCAAAATTATCTTCACAATATATTTAAAATATACTGCAGTATATTACATTTCCATAAGGGAAAGGACTTCAGACTTTTGCCTTCTGGGTGAAACACACCCTTGCACATGTTGGTACTGCATGTACAACAGACAGACAGGCATGACGAGCCCCCTTTCATGAGGAGATAAAAGTGTTTATCGGTGTAGTTAAGCTGTCAGAAGCTGGGCGGAGCAGCATTCGTACAGACAGTTTTCCGAGAGGGCCTTCAGTGGAATCCCACCCCAGTCTTCTCCAGCAGCCTTTAATGATGTAGGTGCTCTCCAGCCACCCTAAATAACCCACAGCTCCATAGCGCCACCCTTCAGCACACCAGCTGTTTCTGCTCATGGCCCTTTGACCTCTTCTTCTTCTTCTTCTTCTTCTTCTTCTTCTCTCTCCTGGAAGAAGGAAAGTGTTCCTCCACTTAATTAACACAGCAGAGTTCTCCGTTTACTAAAGCCTACATTTCACTTCAGCAGAATTCTCCATTACGGCCTCCATTTTAGCCTTACGGAGGTCCTGTGTTTGCAATCAAAGAAGTCGCCTCCTCCATCCTAAACCCTGCCCACACATCTGCATTGAGGGCAAGAAACACGCTTCGAGCACAGCAAAATGTCAATCGAAGATAAAATTTAAATAACATTTTTAGCAACATGTGTTGTTCTATATGGACGGCAACAGTAATTATGCAGTGTTATAATGATGAAATAAAGGCTATCATGCATGCTTCAGTCAACTCAAGGTATTGGAGATGCATATAAATAAAAACGTGCCCGGGCTCATCAAACAGACTTGTAATAGAGCACTCGTAATAGCATGCATGAAGCATGCTTATTAAATATGACTGACATTTCTTCTTCAGAGACAACAGGTGATATAACACTAATTTGCACTTTACACTAATTGCACCTCCTAGGAACATTGGGCCTCATTCATGAAATGTAAGCAGAACACATTTGTGCGCAAATCATTCGTATCAGCAATTTTGCCCGTATTTTGGCATTCATCAAAGTTTTTCGCGGATATGAGATTTGTTAGTACATACGAACAAAGTTTGCACCTGCTCAGGACCACGAGTACAACATTCGTCAATTAAAAATGCCGCTAAATGTGGCTTCTGAATGGCAATTAGAATATGAATTTATTTTTATTTTTAAAGACGGAATCGTATGTGGCATAAGTAAACTTAGCAGACCATATCTTGTCGATCATAGCTAGCTAATACCCTTGCAAAGGAAATTCGTTTTTCATGAAGATATTTGTATACAAATATTATTCCTTTTCTCAAATACAACATAATAATATGTTGTTATATTAATTTGATTCAAAAGGTACCCAACTTCGGCCATATAGCCAACTAACGTAGATGTGTCGTTACTTACAGGTGCAACACAAAACACTCCAAATCCGCGTCGCTTTTCACCCCCTTGCTAAACTTAGCTGTGGCCATTGAAGAAAAGCTAATTATAGGTTGATTGCATCTTGAACGCGCTCGTACCTCACCTCTGTCATTGCAGTAGCTGGCAACAAACGCTCTGCTGAAAGTAACACGATCCCACTCCACAAGCTCGGTAGCCACACCCACCCGTCCCCACAGAAAAGAGCGTCACGCCTAGAAAAACATCTTAGAATGATAAATACAGGCAAAGGAGCAAGGTTTCGGCAATTAAATTTTTTGACAGATTGCCAGTGCATCATAGCTGACTGAGCATGCTTATTTTAGTGCACCTTTAAGGCATTTTGGGGGAGAGAGAGAGATATTACCTCCTGGGTGTAGTCACCATGCACTTCCACAGCATCGCATACAGAACCAGCAGGAAGCTGATGAACAGAGCCGCAGCAATCCCACCTGCAGAGGCACAGCAAAGTTCTGTCAGCCTCTCAGTCTACAACCCAGATCCAGCCCTAGGGTTTTGGTGGCCCTAAACAAGACTGCTGTTGTGGCCCAACAAAGTGCTTCAAAAAAGAAATGAAAAAAACTTTTTATGGTCCTCTGATGGTTGTGACCCTAAACACATAGAGAGTATAGACTGTTTATGCCAGCGGCCAGCTCTGCTACAATGACTCGCACCACTATAATATAACGGCTGTATTCTGGGTTGCTAAGTTTTCACTCCATGCTAACTGTCCTCAAGGCTGAAGCTAACAAGAGATCACTGTCACAGAGATAGATGGCAGTAGAGAGCTACAATCTAGAAGCAGCCAAGGAATGTTCACATTGTGAATGCCAAAAAAAAGAGCTTATCTAGAAAAAATCTTGTGAAAGAATCAAGCCTTCCCCAGCCAACGCCATGGAAACCCGCAATTTCCTGTGACAGAAATGGAAAAAATGAATTCCTGATAACACTGTGCAAACTCAGCTAATCACAGGAGGGATATGCTGCGTTCTTAGCCTAGAGTGCAAACTCCACCCCCCAGCTCTCTGTTTACCTCACAATCACACAGCATCACCAGCTGAAGGAATGTCGCATTTGGTTGTACACATCCGGACTGTTTCATACGAATTTGATCTTTTCCTGCTTTTTTTTAAGCTTCCAGCAGAACATCAGAAACATTTCTGAAGAACTATCGGATAACAGGGCAGCATTCAGCTCCATGGGACAGAGAGAACACAAAAAAGCATGCCTGTTCTTTTATTGAGAGTGTGCACAATTTAGAGCTTCCAAAATGCACTAAAAAAATATTAATGTATAAGATCTGCTTTCCAGAACAATATCGGGCCGAAGTCAAAGTGTCTGGTCCCACCTCAAACACTGAACACACCCAGTCTTTTCCATACAAACGTAAACGACCGGAATGCCTAAGCACTGCACAGTAAATATGAAAAAAGTGGTTAGTAATCACAGCCAGGGGAGTTAACGACTGTTTTCAGCCTCGGCAACAACCTATGTCTTGGGGAGAGCGGAGGCACATGATCACCACTTATTATGGGCTGTGACTGTGACTGATATAAACACACGGGTGTCAGCAGGCTGATAGGACAAAGGCTTAGGGCAGTGCACACAAACTACCTGTACAGTGGGGTCTGAACTGAGAGGGGAGGAGAGAGGAGACGAAGGGGGGAGGGGAAAAGAAGGGAGGGGAGGAGAGAAGGGGAAATGGGTGAAGGAGACGGGAGAGGGAGAAAGGGGTGGGGGGGGGCGGCAGACAGATAATGTTTATCACTGTGGCCTATTGCATCAAACAGGTCGATGTAAGTAGGCTGGTATTCGTGTCTCAAGGACACACAACACACAAACGGCCCATTCACAGTGCTCAACTTAAAGAACCATTCACTGTTAAACAAGGACACCCATCTGCAGCTGCTTTAGGAAGTGTACATTTAGTACAAACTGTCTGACAACAATGCAGAGGAGAGCTGCATGGGACACCAGGGCTGCATTCGGATCCAAAATTTATCCTTTCTTCCTGTTGTTCCCTTCCCTTGCTTCAAGAGTGGAATCCCCAAAATGGCAGGATGAAATATGGCAGCCACACTAAGTGTGATTCAGATCCAATTTAAGAAAGGGGAGGGAGTAATTATATCCCTCATTTATCCTCCCTTCCACCAAGGGTATAAAATGCAAGCTTCCAGCAAGAAGGGAATCCCACAATGCAATGCTCCAAATGGAAAAAGTGAGCGGTCACCACAGAACTATGTGGCAGTCACATTTCAACTCTATGGTGTTGCACTTCCGAAATGTTGCGAGGGCGGTTCAGTTCCGTTTTTGTTTGTTTCTCGTCAATCCTCCCTTGCAGAGCACCTTTTAAGTTTGCTTGCTGCACGTAGCAAATTGTGCCACAAGATAGCTCCCTCAAGGGAAGACAGCAAGGGAAGGGAGTGTGTTAAATTGGACTCGAATGCAGCCCCGCACTGGAAATCGGATTGTTTCTTTGCACTCCTCAAAGAACTGAATGCCTTCTTTCAGGAGAATTCTGGCTTGACCAATATGAACTGGCTGACAACACACAAGGAGACCTATGCTGCCATTACTGTTGAATTGGACACTAAACATTATTTTAGCCCTCTCATTGGAGAATAAGGGGGTACTTCAAAGGCTACCAAACAAGTATGTCCAGGTTGCTGTCCAGGTGAGGGGGCTCACCAGGGATAATGCCACTGCCCCGGGCACCTGCAGGGTCAGTGTGCGATGGATGTGATGTGGCTATGGACCCTACAATGACAAAAGGGCAAAGATCACAATCACTTAGTCACTCAGTTAAGAGTGGTCTTCATTATCACCATCACAAGTCTTAAATGTTAAAAACTCTATTAGTTGGCTTGACAAGATCAAAGCCTAATGATTTTCCAAGCCAGGATTCCATATTTATTTTTTGGATCCTGTGATGTTCCCTTTGTAATCACAAGCAGAATCATTTTTGGCCATTCAATGAACTCACTGGCTAGCTTTAAAAGTGCTAAACTGATTTTTATCCAAGCATTTTGCTTACGTATTGTATAGTAAGGCATGACTGAATACATTTGAATTGTGAAAATGATGGCATATCTGTATTTTCACATCTGTATTTGTATAAATAATCTTAAAGTCAGGTCTTGACAGGCCCCATAAACCTTAGTTGAAGGTAATCAAAATAATCAGATTTTCCACTGTGTTGATGGTTTCCCCTGAAATAATTCCAAGGTGCAGCAATTTGGATCTCATAACACTTTGGAAAATTAGCCACAGGCCTTGATAACAGAATTTAAACAGATGCTTCTAGAGGTGCATCCAGCACTGTGGCAAGCCTGTTGATGGACATCACGTGTCTCTGCTTCCACTCGGAGTCTCTTGGTACTCATGAGAGTCACAAATCAGTAACCATAATGACCTGTGGCCCTACGGTTCTTGTTCCTGTATGGTCTCTCACCATTGCTGTGTGCCGCAGTGATGGAACCCCATGGCAGCTCTTGGAGAACTCCCTGAAAGAGGAATGAAATGTATGCATTACAATCCAGGTCACACCACAAACTGGGGTACATAGGTATGATCCCAAATACCTGATAATAGGGGGTCATGTGATGGGCAAATGGAAAAAGCATTGGACTAGCCAGTCATAAACCCAGTGACTGCACTCAGTATAGGACATTCACCTAAAATGTTCAGGTAAATATGACCATATTAATCCCATTATCCAAGTTTTAATGCAATGAGGGAAATGTTCGCCATGTAACATACGTCTGGCCTTCAATACAAACACACAGGAATCTGACCCCCAACTAAAAAAAAAGTTCTACTTTCTAGGACAAGGGTTGAAAACAGGCCTACTCAGGCACTTTTCTCAACCACTTAATCATTTCCTGGAAGCAAACTTTGACAGCAAGTAGCCCATCAGCAGCCAAGAGAACAGTAGTCGACCCATGGCATCAGAACTAGCACAAAATTCAGTAGGCAGACCGACAACACCATTAGCCGACAAATCAAGATTTATAGTTAAATTAGCTGTTGGATATGAAAATGGAAAAAAGTTGAAAAGGAATCATGGGTTTAAAATATTAAATGCCGTTTTATCATTCTGCACGTGTCAAGCGTGAGCTGGCGGAGTAGAGCATGGGGGTAATTTTTAGATAAATACGGGCGTGGACAAAGTCCGTTGCATCCGTTTAATGACGTTCTTGCTGACTGATTGGTGTTCAAGATGACCCGGGATTCATGTGAACGCAATCCGAATTGGCACTCTGCCACACTATTGAGTAGCCTTAGTCATAAGCCGAGAAAGTAGCCTTGGTGATAGGACGAGAAAGTCGTTGAGTAGGCGAAAGTTTTTCAAATTGCAGTATACTTGAAACACCCGAATGACACACTTACTTCCGGGGTTTCGCTGAGTACACTCGGGAGCACACTTTCCAAGAATTACACAAAGATTTTGGTTCCATAAATATGACGTGAAGCTTTGTTTTAAAAAAATGAGGTGCAGCTTCGCTGACGTTTTCCTACAAATGCAACAAAAGCAAACATGTGACATGGCAGCGCAAGGGTGGGGCGCAGGGTTACCAGATCTTGCAAGACATTCCAGCCAAATGGTGACTCAAAACCAGCCCAAAATATATGTTTAACCGAAACCAACGTATTTTAAATAGAATTAATCATATTTTTACTTTTTAGCTGTAAAACCGCGGACATTGCTGGGACGTCTTAAAACCTGCTTACGACACTTCCACAGTAAAATTGGAAAAAATTGGAAAATATGTAGTTTGGCAGATATTTTTCGCGGAATGCTAAACAGTGCACATTAAACAGCACACTTCTGGCAGTGCACTGTACGCACAAAACAGGACGCAGTAGATGTAGGGCTCTGATCATGCAGCCTGGGTCAGTGACAGTTCCGTGAACTTGCACCCGTGACGGTGCGTGCGCAAACACGCCACACCAGGAGCAGGGATGTTTTGGCTGTGCGCTACATTCGGATTTCACCATTTCCATTGCATTTCCACAAAAAAATATGAAGAAAAAAAATAGGCTAAATAAGTACAGTTTATTATTGTTTATTTCTGCATAACAGGACCAAAGTTGAGATGGTTCTCCTTGGTTTAGGCTTGGGTAGGCCAATTCATGCAACTTCAAATTGCGACAAATCAAAGTAGGCTCGCCTAATGCAAATCATGATCAAATGGTGGCGTGATCAGATTGCATCTCACGGCCGGTCCTATCGAAATAAATTTAACTGGACAAAAAAAGTTAAGAGTTAAGTTGCCAACTTGCAGCAGATTTCACAGGTTCCACATGTTCCCAGAGCGAAACAGCATATGCTACTTAGAGCCTCTTGTTATCGACAGAAATAACATATCTCCCATAGTGCCTGTTTAGTCTGATAAAGTAGGCAATGCAGTGACTCGTAAAGTTTCCAAAACATGTACTCGAGCCATGTGAACGGTACTTTTTCCGACCATTTGTTTGACGCCAAGAAGGCGCTTTCTGTGGGAAAAAAACAGACTAATTTCCAAATGCAAATGGTCATGTGTTGTTTCTGTCTTTAGCTATGCATGCATTTTGCATTCCTGTAGAACAAGTGTTTAATGTTCAATATTTCTACGTTCAAGCAAGAAATGTTCCGCCCAGAGTACTGCCCAGCTAAATTTTGTGTTCTAGTGCTCTGCGTGCACCAACTTGTAGCTAACGTTCAGATGAAAATAAATTCACCCAAAATAAGAATGTATAACGTCAAATTTCGTATTGTAGCCTTACAATGTCTCTAATGGATGCATTCGTTAATTTGTTGATTTTTTGCAGATTCTACAATAAACATCCACCAATCTGAATTTGACTAGTCTCAGGAAAAATGAGTCCTCGTAGTAAAACATTTTTCTAACCAGTATATAGGTTCACTTTACCTGAGAGGAATTTCCGTCGTGCCAGATAAAGTCGGTCTTGTTTTTTACCTCTTCCCACATGACTGTACACCGTCTTCAGGCGTCTGGAAACGTGGTTCCCAGCGACTCATCCCTGCTTGAGTTGGTTTATATTAATGGCCGAGAGACAATCGCGTCCCTGTCCTACGTAGCCTAAACCGAAAGAGACACCTTTTATCCAGTCTGACTTATATCCGAAACTAGACCGCAACCCTCAGCTGAGCAAACTGGCTGAGATGACAGGTCACGCAGTGAATAGGTGTTAGGGGCGTGGTCTAGGCCTACATAACCAATTATATATAGCTTTTGATTTAATGTGCAAAATGAGTATGAGCATTCATTTATTTTTAAATGAGAGGCTACCACTCATGCCAATCCTAAAAATAACCTTCAATTTCCAAATCGATTGTAAATTTTAAGACGCAGCTGAAAATTCACCTGTTTGAATTGGCTTTGTTATTTTTTAGTTGCATCATTTATCGCTCTAACCTATTTCGGTCAATTTATTTACATGTTATTTTGTTTATTCCTTTATTTTAATTTGAAATGTATTTTTTTTGTTATTTTAGATTTGATTGCTTTTTATTCGTTTTTTATGATGAAACTGTGTGCACTTTGGGCTTCAATTGTATGAAAGGTGCATTATCATTATAATTAGCCTATAAATGAAAAAGTAGACTTCCATAATGACCATATACTACAAACAGAAATTCCACTGTTTCAGACAACGCATGCGCAAAAAAGGAACCTCTATCCTTCTGAAAATGGCGACGGAATGCAACAATTCTATGCACATTGTTATGGAGTGTAATGTTGTAATTTAGGCTAGTAAATGCTTTTATAACTATAACATGCCTATATATAGGTGTATATACTCAGTTTTATACTAGTTTTTGTGATTTGTATTTATTTATAGATCCCTTTATTGTGTCATTTTTATACAGCAGCAATTGAATTCATAATCTGTTTGTGCCTTTTTGCTCATGTAGGCTACCGTCTCTCTGCCTATAACAGCGTTTGACCAAATCCACTGAAGCCAGACCTATGCACTGAATCGACCAGTGTCATCGCTGCCCTGTTCCGTTATATCTGGAAATAAAAGTTTCATATCAGAAATGAGTGGATTTTCCTTTGTCCTTGTTTCATAAGAGGAATCTAACAAATGACAACTTGGCCAACTGTAGTAACTTCTATTTGCAAGATGTATTTACGGAAAAGCTACATTTTGTGTAATAATCAGAACATAAGATCACGTCAACGTGATATAAATGGAATTTAAAAAAGCAGTTCACCAACTGAATTATACACTGTTCTTTTTAGTTACCATTAGGAGTATGTTTACTACAATTCATTCCTAGTCCTTAGAGCCATTCTGGCTTTAAAGGTATAGTTTGGAATAAAATACTACAACAGTCTATCTGGGTTATTTTAAGTGTTTATACCATAATTTTTGAAGTCAAACTATCGTTGAATCCTTTACTTTGTGCTGACCTATATTCTCTGTGGAAGTACGGTGGCGGAGCGAACGTGGCCATTGCAACTTGTTGCTCTTCTTTGTTGTTGTAGTCGACCAGTGCCGGCACTACATTCGTAGGTAACGTAAAGTATCGCTCCGCCGCCGTACTTCCAGAGAATATAGGTCAGCACAAAGTAAAGGACTCAACGATAGTTTGACTTCAAAAATGATGGTATAAACACTCAAAATAACCCAGATAGACTGTCGTCGTATTTTATTTGCTTTGGGTGCACTGTGGAGTGTTTAAGTGTGTTTGGTAGTGGATGCGACCGGTTGCCATAGAGTTGCGCTAGCATTAGCAACGTGTGTATGTCCAAAAGAAGGGACAGCATGGAATTAGCTGAAAATGGTTTCCATCAATCAACTACATCATGGGCAAGTCGTAATTGAGACATTATGTCCAAAATTCCGAACTATCCCTTTAACATTTGATAAATCATTTGAACTTCTTGATATTCCTGATAACTGAGGTTGATGTAAAGTTGTTGACATTGCAGTTTATTAATTTAATCTTTATTCGGCCAGTTTGTTGGCTTAAGAATAATATTATTGTATGTACTTATTTACAAAGTCTGCTTCTGTAATCACATGTTGGTATTGGTCTTTGTGGTATTATCAGTCATTTCCACTGTTAATTGTTGCATTTTTCAATTGCACATATATTAAATAATAGCAATAACCTTAAGAAAAATAACTATAGCATAGTTAAGCCTATAACAATAGCCTACTACAGTAAACGGGGAAAGAGACAAGTAACAAATTATTTCAGTTGTGCATGTATAAACTATAGCAGGGGTAGGCAACCCTGGTCCTGGAGTGCCGGTGATGTTTCTGGTTTTTGTTTCATCTGACCTTGATTGCAAGAGCTTGATGGATGATTAAAAGTCTGAGCCTGAATATTCTGAATGGTGAAACAGCGAGTGCCTTCCATTACATGGTTACCTTAATTCATTACACCAGTTGTTAATGAAGACTTGCGTTTATTGATGATTGTTTTTGTGATTTTCCAGGTGATTTTAACAGCCATGAAGTAAAACACCTGATTTTACACCTGAGTTAAAAATTTGGATTTTTGTGTTTTTGGAGAGCTGAGAAGAGAGCCATACTGGTCGGAGTGTTCTGAAGGTATATCTTGTGCTGCTAATGCGTAGGTCCACATCCTTGTCGGCTCCTCCATCGATTCTGATGTTGCATGCATTGTCTGAAACTGCGCCGTCTAGAACTGTGGCGCTCCATGCCTGCAGTTGGATGCTATTGGGTTAACCGAGCGCGGGCCAGGTGTGGCAATGATGGCACCGCATATGTGATGGCAGACAACATGTGGGCCAATTGTGGATGGGGTTGTGTGGCTCAGTTTTGGGGCAACCTGGTCGGCTGAGATTTGGCCCTGTTATGGCCCATGTGTGGCCCTTGTCCGGCAACCAGATCTGGGCCATCCATGAACCCTCATTTTTTGCTGTATGTGGGCCGAGGGAAACTGGGTTGTGTGGGCCAGAGCTGTGCCAGAAGAAATTTGCTATGTGGGTGTCAAGAGAACAAAGTTATGTCTTTCAAGTACATTTTTCATAAATTGATGTGTCAGCCAGAGTATAAAAGAAAAATATAGCCTAACACAAAGACTATAAATAACTAATTTTATAAAAAAAGAACAGAAAGTATAAGAGGGCTATGAATTGAATTACTGTAAAATAATACCTATGACCATAATTACAAGAAAATTCAACTTGGATAAGCGTGTTTTGTTAAACAAGAATTAAAATAAGGAGCGAAAGTTGGCAAATAAAATTATTTAGAGAAGTAGCCTACCCTGTTCTAATAAAGAAAATTTCAAGGTGGCTGTGTGAATGCTTCATGCTGTGTTAAGTCATAAAAGAACCTGACCTTTGCCAAGGTAGACTAGGCCTACCGTGTACGTGAGGCCTACATCTTTTAAGCGCAGTAGGCTATGATCATGAATTTTGGAGTCTGGCGCCACCTTGCAAAATGCCAGGTTACAGCAAGAAATTTAAATACCGATACAGAAAACAGGAGTGGCATAGGCTACCATCACATCCTTAACAAACCAAATGCAGCTTTTACAAGAGAAATAAGACGGTTACATTTCATCACAAGGATTAGCCTACCATTTGATGTTTAAAACCAAAGTCCAAGTATCACTGCATTCTGTACATTCCAAGTGCACAATTCCCCGATTCAAATTGCAGGCAAAAACATCATCAAAATGCCATGAAGGCATGTTGCAGACACCAGAAAAGCTACAAGTTAAGTCTCAATAATTTATGAATGGATAATTTCCCAATTTAAACATTTAATAAAATTGCAAGTGTATTGAAACAAAAGGGGTAGGCTAATGCATTGGAAAATACTATTGTAAATAAAGGATAGGCCTACTTAATACTTGGCAGTACAGTATTTATTTATTTTCTGAAACCCAAATCCTGGTCAAATCAAGCATACAGGGCAATTTTAGGTAAATCTGAGTTGCACATCAAGTGTTTGTTCTCTTGAAACATCAAGTCCTGCCCTGGCCAAAAAAAAAAAAAAGAATAAAAATGAGCAGTCAGTTAGCCCTGCTTTCTTTAGGCACAAACAAAAAAAAAGCAGCAAAGAAGTGAAGACAGGAGCACTACTGCACAGAGAGAAAATTTCGCTAAGCAGCAACAGTCCCTGGATTTAGCCCAGTCTTTTACAGGCCTCTCCTGTCCACTCAGCAAGCTCACAAGACTCACGCCCGCATCACACAAACGACCACAGAAACTCGCAGTAGACGAAAAACAAAAAGTGTGCACCGACGGCATCGGAGGCACACAAAATGAACAAGCGTCTCAATTCGTTGGAATTTATCTGGAAACCTGTTCCCCGGGTCCCCCCAACACCTTATCCCGGGTCGAGTAATCCAGTGTACGTTTTATTACAGGACATGTAATCTTTCTCTCTTTTCTGCACTTCATCACCCAGACGGAATAGAAAGCTTAAGGTGGTGTGAAAATGTTAACATCGCTTACTCATGAGGGGACGTGTCCAAAGTGAACCGTTACGTGATTTCCTCAGAGCCAATTAATTCTCAGGAACATGTGCATGTGCAGACCTACACTATTTGTCTTACAAACATACTGAATTTATGAATACCAGAATATTATAACATGTTCTGGTTGTACACTACAGAAAAGTGCACAGGACTCTGGGAGGAACAGACCCGGTTGCTCAGGGACATAGGTGGGATTCTGCCTGAAAGCGATCCGGCTATTTTACAACAGAGCACTGCTTGGAACTACATCAACATCATAGTGATAGACACGTGAGGTGGTTCTGAGAATTACTAAACCTAGGGCAAATAAAATGACTGCCTTCACTTACCATGCCTTTAAAATTGGTACTGGTTGGTGCACGTGCTTGGCATGGCCAACTGGATCCTTCATCTGGTGTTCATTTCAAAATTCTTATGACTTTACAGAAAACTTAAAATTCCATCTTGTTACAAATTCAGAACAGAAATGGATACAGGAAATTACAATTAGACTTTTTCCTGCAGTAAGTGCCTTGAAAGACAATAATCCCCACATACTAATATAACCCACCTTTAAAAAAAATGCTTATACAGTTTGGGCTTGCAGAATTCAATGTTCATTTTCATGACATAGCCTACACATATTAGAAGCAATTGCTTTCCGATGACGACGATACTGTTCAATTGTACTCATTCGCATAAGCCTGTGACTTAATTGTATTCCAATTCTTTCTTGAATGAGTTAAGTGGAATCAACTCTAACACTGCTTGAATGCTCAAGCAATCAGATTTTTTAAATTCAAATTCAAAATTCAGACAAACCCAGGCAGGTCGCACACTATTCTAGCAAAAAGAAACAATGACACGAGTCAATACTTTATCAGTACGTTATGACTTGGCTAGCAATTTGACTCACTGAATAATTAGTCTGGAACAAGAAATAGCTTGGCTGAACTTAGTGATAGGAAAATTGCATGTAATAAAATAAACGCTGAATCCTAGCAAGCATTCATACAGATCAACAGCTAGTTCAGTGGTACTGAAAGCTGCAGGCAGAGGTTTTGAAAATGATTATTATACACAAGGCCTACAAATTTTACTTCAGCGACCATGAATCGTCCCCATTTGTACCAGCTGCACTTTTTGCAAAAATAAAAGGGAAACAAAGTGGGGACAAGAATTGGCGTTGCACACATAGGAAGTGCAGCTCCTCACTTGCCTGCACATGGTTTGGTGAAAAGGGGTGGCCAAGTTCTAAATGGTTTACCCATATCATTAAAGTACTGCTATGACCAAACTGAACTACAGCTGCAGCAGTAAGAGGCAGCCTCAGGTTTGGCAAACCTGGAGAAATGCCATTCAAAATCATTTTGACTGTTAGCAAATTGCTAATAACTAATATCCACACTTGCCTCAACAAATGGATGACTGTCCAGCTGAACTTTTGCTTACAATGTGCCAGGGAACCACGAGGCTGACCAGAGGAGCAAGCTGCAGGTGGCGCATGTGGGGACGTCCCAGAGGCCTGCTGTTACAGACACCAGAAAGAGGGAGGGGCTGACTTCCATCAATCACACTGCTAATAAGGCTTCATATCAAAATGAGATAACCCACACATAATGTTGTTTTGTAGGCTAAAGAGCTTCCTTTCTTATTCCACCATTGGCTGTACTTCCAGCCCTTTCACTGTCGCCATTTAAGAACAGCAAAGGCTGACCAGGAATGTTTCGAATGTTAAACGTGTTAGTAAAAATGCACAAAAGATTAATCGATCCATACACTTATAGGCTAACCACAAACTTATATTTCTGAGAAAATGTATAGGGCACAGTGCCGTCGTGGTCAAAAATGTTTGAATTTGCAAATGACAAGCAGTACACTCGCACACCATCACAGTATCCTGTTCATCACTGAATGTTAACCCCTGCCTGCCATCCCCCAAAGCTGGGCTGAAGTACAGAAGTAACACCCAACACCATCTTCACTCGATGCTTGCAAAGTTTCAGGGAGGTTTAATGCATTGTGCCTAAGGGGTGACTTTAAAATGGGCAAAACTCATCTAGTTTTCACACACAGAACAAGTATAAAAAAGGACCAAAGGAGATATCCTGGTGATTCTGGTGCATTGGACTTTTTCACATTCACATACAAATAGACACATGCTTTCCCAATACCTGTGAAACACCAGCTGTGTGAGCACAGCATTTTAAACATGCACAGGTTGTGTCTGATACTTCTAAAGACCGGTATAAAGTTTGGGTTTTAGGTACTAAAAAATCACATCACTGAAAAGATTCACTCTGATTCAGTATATCACCAGCTCTGCAGAGATGCACACAGAAATCATTTTAAGAAGTCAGTTCAGTGGCTTGGCAGGGTATTCAAACCACTGTACGCTGAGCATGGGAAAACACACCTTGAGACCTGCACAGCACTTTACACCAATACCTGTTCAACAGCTACTTATGAGCATTAAGACAACAATTGAGTCACACTTAATATGAATAGACTACACGCCTACAAATGGCCTTGGATTTTCTACCATGGACTGACTGACTGACTGACTGACTCTCTCCCTCACTCTCACACACACACGCGCACGATGCAGCACAGGTTAGAATGTACTGCCTCGCTGCAACAATTGAGAAATTTCCCTGCAGCTTAGTCGAAAACCTTAAATGCAAGGACGCCAACAGAACCCACTGAAATGAGCGAACGTTTACAACTGTTCAGATGCGATGACCGACACAGGACCGTGCAGCGCGGTACAGGAAATCAGCCCCCGCTCCTGCAAAACCTTAAAAAAAAAAATAGATTTGTGGCATTTCAAAACTATCCAAATGAGCGTTCCTATGGAGTGTGGTCCCTCCCCTTCACCCCCCCCCCGTACCCCGGTACCCCCCCCTTTAGGACTGCGCAGCAGCTGGTCAGAGAGCCCCCCTTCCCCAGGGCTGCCTTGCAGGGGGCCGGCGAGCGGGCGGTGGGAGGCGGTAGTGAAGGAGTGGTCCGAGAGAGTGGAGTCCTAGAGCAGAGTCCGCCGGCCTCACATTACCTCACAGCACGAGTTCTGTTTCCGCGCCTGGGGGGGGGGGGTACAAACGAGCACGCACGCACACACGCACACACACACGCATATATATCACATACATACACACGCATACGTGCAAGAGCATTCGCATACACACACAAGCAGACGCACAATACAAAGACACACACATACATATACACACACACACACACACACACACACACACACATATTTTAAAAATTTTACACCAATTACATTTTTGTAACAATTCTTCATAGAAACTGTTTTTCTAAGAATTTTATATAAAGAAGGCTTTCAGGTATTCAGTAACACAACAAACCTTTAAAAAAAAAAATTACTTTATATTTATTTAATCATTAATTTATTAAAATTGATTGCGTTTAACCCGTCTCCTCCTACCATAGCTCACTTAATGTCACAGCGATATATATATATATATACAGTGCATCCGGAAAGTATTCACAGCGCTTCACTTTTTCCACATTTTGTTCTGTTACAGCCTTATTCCATTATTTCCCTCAAAATTCTACACACAACACCCCATAATGACAATGTGAAAAAAGTTTTTTTGAGATTTTTGCAAATTTATTAAAAATAAAAAAATAAAATTTCTCATTTACATAAGTATTCATACCCTTTGCTTTAACGTATTTTTAAAGTATCATATTTCATATTTGGTCGCATATCCTTTACATGCCGTTACTTCCTGAAGTCTGTGACCATCAACATCAAAAAACTGTCGATATCTTATTTTCAGGTACTGTTACAAGCGATACTATAACCTCTCTGCATTTGAATGGATCTCTATGAAAATTGGGGGGTGAGACTAGATTCAGCTGTAAATTACACTGGTACAGTATGGAACACATGGCTGGCTAAATGGCTGTAAGTTATCAAGGGTCTGAGCTATCAAACGAGCCCCAAACCATCACTCTGTTGCCAGATATGGAGTAGATGTGGATGGATCACTGCAAGGGTTATTTCTCCTGACTCATTTTCCTATAGAACTCTATGGGGGAAAAAGTCAGGAGAAACAACCCTTAAAGTGATCCATCCACATCTACTCCATATCTGGCAACAGAGTGATGGTTTGGGGCTCGTTTGATAGCTCAGACCCTTGATAACTTACAGCCATTTAGCCAGCCATGTGTTCCATACTGTACCAGTGTAATTTACAGCTGAATCTAGTCTCACCCCCCAATTTCCATAGAGATCCATTCAAATGCAGAGAGGTTATAGTATCGCTTGTAACAGTACCTGAAAATAAGATATCGACAGTTTTTTGATGTTGATGGTCACAGACTTCAGGAAGTAACAGCATGTAAAGGATATGCGACCAAATATGAAATATGATACTTTAAAAATACGTTAAAGGAAAGGGTATGAATACTTATGTAAATGAGAAATTTTTTATTTTTATTTTTAATAAATTTGCAAAAATCTCAAAAAAACTTTTTTCACATTGTCATTATGGGGTGTTGTGTGTAGAATTTTGAGGGAAAAAATGAATTTAATCAATTTTGGAATAAGGCTGTAACAGAACAAAATGTGGAAAAAGTGAAGCGCTGTGAATACTTTCCGGATGCACTGTATATATATATATATACAGATCCTTTCCAAAAAATTTGAATATCATGGAAAAGTTGTTTTTTTTCCATAATTCCATTCAAAAAGTCAAACTTTCATAGATTATAGATTCATTACACACAAAGTGAAATATTTCTAGCCTTTATTTGTTTCATTTTTCATAATTTTGGCTTACAGCTCCAGAAAACCCCCAAAACAGTATTTCAAGAAATTAGAATAGTGTGTCGAAAATCAGCATTTACTTCAGTTATTTCAGAGAATGAATGTTCTTTATGGGAATTGGGGGGTGGGACTAGATTTAGCTGTAAATTAGGCTGGAGCAGTATGGAATACATGGTTGGTAAAATGGCTAAGTCATCGAGGGTCTGAGGTATCAAACGAGCCTCAAACCATCACTCTGCTGCCAGATATGCAGTAGATATAACATATAAAACATGGACACGCAGCATGCCCTGGTCGACAGACTGTTCTTGCTGACAGTCTGATCATGTCCTGCATTGACATTCTCAGTCACCTGAGGAAGAGTTGCTGTTCTGTTTTTCCTTACATATTTCACTAATGCACGAGCATCACGGTCATCGAATGTGCGCTTTCAACCACAACTTCTGACCCCATTTACTGATGTCTTTCCCATAGATCTAAATGCAGGTATCACTTCAGTCACTGTTCCTGTTGAAACACTAGCCAGTTGAGCAGTCTGTGACTGAAGCTCCTGCCATCTGTGCCCCAATAATGAACCCTCTTTCAAAGTCACTTAGATCTTTTCCGCTTTCATCTTGATCCAGAATCAAGGTAAACTTGGACTGCTCAGCATTTTTATACATGCCACAGAGCATGATGGGATGGTAACTGCTTAATTGTATCATGCAGTACACCTGTGTGGAAGCATCTGGATTCCTTATGTTTCTCCACTCATTTATTTTGGTTTTTCCTTTTATTTTTCATGCGTAGTACACCCTCCTAACCAACAGAGGGCGCAGATAGATCTCAAAAGAAGCTGCAAAAGCTTCAAGGCATAGATAAGCACTTGCCACTATGTGGTCCTATCATAACATAGGTGGCAAATCCCAGTAGATGACACAAGATGGATGAGCCTGTGCTGCTGCTCCTTACGTTGCCTGCCTGTACTGTTGGATCGCTTATCTTCTCTCCTGGGCCTGCGCTCGTTCCCCGCTGCCATTCTAACTTCAACAGAGATGGATACTCGGCACAACACAACTGCCTTCACCGTGACAGTGCCACCCAATCCCTCACAGTGCTTCTCATGCGGTTCGGTTCCCCTTTAGTACTTCTGAGGCCAGAACATCACGTACGCTGAAACAGTCTTCCTCCGTTCACATAAATATGCAGTTCAGCACATTTTTTTTTTTTTTTACTATTATTCTTTGGTAGTCTTGGGAGTACAAAATGTGTGCCCACCCTGCAGCCTCTGTGGATTATCGCAGTGCAATGAAGATAAATAGTAAGGGAGTACTCGCTGAGCTGAGATCGGTACGATGGCAAAGAAATGAAAGGGAGCTTAAACGACACTTGCGCGAGCACAAGCTATATCAGCACACGCAGACACTGCACAGTTTTATCAAGCAGCGCTGTGTCTTTCACCTCTGCTCAGTGAGCACAGAGATTAAATTAGCGACGGGAGAGTGAGGTGAGGTTTCATGGACCCCGACAAAGGGCGGAGCTAGAATAACCTGTCAATCATTTATTCATGCGAGAACATCAAGAACACATAATGAGAACGTAACAAGGGGGCGTAGACAGAGATGATTCCACACAAATAGGACGTATTTCTTTCCACAGACAGTTGCGGAATGCGTGGAAAAGCTTTCCGGGCCATGTCGTAGAGGCAGAGGCCCTTGGAGTGTTCGAATCCAGACTTGATGCAGTGATGGATACTCTAGAAGAATGGTCGAGCGAATCTATGCTCACCATTTACCAACAACTAGAGCATGTGCCATTGCAACAAGCCTGCAGTCGGCATGTCGGGCTCATTTACTGACTGAAAATACGAGGCGGCCGTGTAAAAACTCACGGTCTTGTAGAAGGCTTTGGACTGTTTCCCAAGTGTTCCGACTTCTGCACCAGGTCGTCCAGCTTCTCTCCTCTCTCTAAGAGCGACTCCATGGTGTTGTGCTGTCAGGGAAAAAGAGCCGAGTCACAACTACAGAAAGATTCAATTATGCGCATAAATGAGGAGGAATGTTCCAGCAGTGCATTCTGGGAAACACAGACAAACGGGAAAGGATATGATCGGCTCACCAGAATTATTTTGGTTTCATCCAGCTCAGCCTGCACTTTGGTCATGGCGTCTGCCTCCCGAGGATTCTGGAACAAAGTGATCACAGTCTCCATGGATACAGAGTCACACCAGTAAAAGGAAGCCAATAACAATCAATCAGTCTGATTATACTTGATTTTACCGTCTTGATTAGAGATTAATTAAGACAGTATAGTCAGTGTATAATTATGACATCATTTTGAAGCTTTATGAGTTCATCCTGCCACTTTCAAAATGGTAGGCACTTTGAAACTCTCGCACTCCGTTCCATCAACTGAGACAGCTGCAGAAATATCTCAGTATCCGCTCCAGTACACTCACCTGGTACTTGGCGAGATGACTGTCCAACGCTGTGTACTGGACAGTGGCAGGAGACCCAGAGGGCCAGTCTATGCTGTCCACTTGTTTGGAGAATTCATCCAGTACCTACGATGGCAGAACATTATATTATTTTTATTTTTTACATGTAATCCATTGATACAGTTGAAACTATTTTAATGATTCAGCTCAGGTTAAGGACAACAGCAGCGCACTGCCTTGGATTCGAACCTGCAACCTCTCTCAGGGCATGCAAGCCCTCATGGGGGGGGGTTGTAATGGATGGTTATATAAAAAATTTTCCTGCACCTGCATTAAAGCATGTTACACGGTGGTGAAAGTGAGGCCCAGCTCGCTGTTACAAACATGAGCCGTTTCACAAGACCGACCCAGTGGGGAAGTGGGAGCATATATTGGGAGCACAGGCAGACCAGCCCTATTTTTAACCGACGGTTAATTTGTTTTTGCCGTCATAGGGGCATGTTACCTCGGTTACTCGCTTAACCGATTGCCGCAGACCGGCCCTAAAGACCAGCAGGTCCTGTTTGGACCCGCTTTACGCTTCCATACTGCGCCAGTAAGGGCCCACCAGTCACAGCGGAGGTCAACGGCGTTTCACGGCACAGTCCCTCCATTAGAAGAGCACACTTCCCATGCAGCTGGTGCAAGCGCACTGCTGGCGTCACTGGTGTGCAATGAGACCATAACAGCCACACCGAGCCAATCCTTCCCTCCCTGGGCAAACTTCCCGGCCAATTACGTGTTGCCCCGTGGGGCGGCCAATCACAGCTAGCAACGGCACAGCTAGGAGTCAACGGCCACACTGCGGGGTCCATCTTAAGCTCATACCACACGTTTTAGCAGGATGAAGGGGACAACGCTCTAACACACGGCAGTTTTCTAACCTTTGCACGGAACAGTGGGCAGCTATATCTGGTAAGTGCCTTCCTGAGGAGCTCCCAGCGGACTTAGTACTAAAGGGAAACACACCTTATCCAGCAGCGTGAAGCAGACCCTGGACGGGTACTCATTGTCCGCTATCACCACGGCGCCAAGTGAGTCGTTCCGCACGTACACGTGACACAAGTACTCTGGAGGGAGGGAAGATGAGCACACCAGTCAGCTCCGTGACAACACTTCCTGTGATCAGGGACAAGTCTACAATTCTGCTGGCCTCATGAAACACTGCACTGCATCATTGACTGAAAACTGCAAGACCCTTTTCCACTGGAAGAAATACAAGTCGGCCCCAGGCAAAGAAAATGCAAAGTTGTCATTATTTACTTTGTTTTTTTTTTTGTTTTTTTTTAAAACCCTCTTTCTCTTCCCATTGTGTGCTACCTTGTCTGACAGGCCTTGAGCACTGCGGCTGAAGCAAGTGTACTTCTCCAATGTAATAACCTGCAAGACTATGTTACACTCTACAGGGGACATGGTGCTACAGGAAGACCTGTACCTCTCACTAACAAGAAACCCCGCACAATGACCAGCAGCACTGTGCCTGAAACAAGGTAAACAATGTGGCATAATTATTTATTGTTACATCGGTCTCAAAAAGTGCCTAAAATTTTCTTTTCTTTTTTTAATGTAAAATCTAAGGCTGCCCCCCAAAACAGTCGACCAAAGGTGATCAGAAGACTCTTCGTCGACCCAAACGACCCAAATTTTAATTGGCCGTATTGTCACAGCATGAAAAAAATGCGAGAGTGGAACTATGCATTGGGGAGAGTGGAACTATTTGTTCGCGACGTGCGCCTTTTAGCCGAACGATCGGTGTTCAAATGAGAAATAGATCAGTTGTTATTAAAATATGTCAGAGAAAATCCAAAGTATGGGAGCATTTTGAGCGTGTAAAAGATGACCCCAAACTCTGACGCCATGACCAAAGTGCTGCCTGAGCTGGATGAAACCACAAGTAACAATTTGTCTATCAATCATCAATGTCAAACATGGCTTATATTTGAAACATGTAAGTAACGTTAGCCGCCTCGCATGCCCCGGTTCTAGAGAAATAATAAATAGCTGTTTTGTCAGCTATTATCAAGTCTTTTATTGTTCCAATTATGCTAAATAATTAGAAAATAAGCCAAATTATACAAATACACTGATGAATTACAAAGCTATACAAGGGCCATATTCAGAAAGGCAGCTAAATAAATATTTCCGTATTTCCTATTATGCGTGTTCATGGTGTGTGCGCATTTTTTTATCCTCATAAAAAACTTTTTACTTAGAGTTTATATAATATTTAAAAAAATAATAATTATATAATATATATATATATTTAAATAATTCAATGAATATCATAAATGTGCGACAGTTAGTCGACTATGGGTTTGAACTGACGACTACAAGTCGATGAAGCAAATCTTTGATCGGGGGCAGCCCTAGTAAAATCCTTTCATTTGTTTTCAGCTGCATGCAACTGCTGTAGAGGATATTGGCTCTGGATATAGACAATGTACCCTGTCCCTGTAATATCGCAATGAACAGCCATTAACAGTGTAATTTCCTGTGCAGACCCCTCATTACTGAGGACTTAATTGAGCCTTGTAGCAGAAGACTGCAGCAGTCTCCACCTTCAGCTGGTCTACATGGCTATTCACCTCCAGCTGTGCGTGTGAGAGAGAGAGAGAGAGAGAGAGAGAGAGAGAGAGAGAGAGAGAGAGAGAGAGAGAGAGAGAGAGAGAGAGAGAGAGAGAGAGAGAGAGAGAGAGAGAGAGAGAGAGAGAGAGAGAGAGAGGAGAGAGAGAGAGAGAGAGTGTGTGTGTGTGTGTGTGTGTGTGTGTGTGTGGTGTGTGTGTGCATGTGAGCTTGATAGACTGATAGAGGACAATGGAAGTGTCAGGCCCTCATAAGTGTTGCTCTCACCTTGCTCTTTGACTGAGGCTCGGCTCCCTTGAGAACTGCGCTCCACAATTAAGGCACTGGTGAATGTCATAAACTCCTGCACACTGAAAGAGAAAGAGAAAGAAAAAAGAGAGAGAGAAAGAGAAAGAGAGAGAGAGAAATGCATAACGTTGCTATTATCAGACACAAACGGTTCCTACCATCATTCAAAAGCATACACTTGACACTTGTTGTAAAATTATGTGCCTGGCCTGCCCTGCACCCAGCACAGACAGATCAATCTATATTTCACAGCATAAAGTGAAACCTATTCACAGCAGTAAATAAAGGTATTTGTTCCTTACAATTTCCTGTTCTGCACCATTGCATTGTTTCAGATTTGCTTAGCAGCCTCCCTTAACCCGACTCATCGCATCCACACACAAATGGGAAGACAAGAAAAAGACAAGATGTGAATAAAATGGCTGCCGTAGCTGCCTACCTACCTGGACCTCTGGAAGAAGCTGAAGGAGGAGAGGTCGTAGGCAGCCTTGAGCAGGTTGGACTTGGTGGAGCCTTTGTAAAGAACACTAAGGCTGTAGAGCTTCATAGTGATGTGCGGGCGGGTAACCTCTCCTCACAGCGATTTGACTGCTACTGCAACGCCACAAGCGAGAGAAAGACAGAGGAGCTAACGGTGGGGCTCAAGTACAGCGGCACACTCGCATAAATAGACCTAATGGCACAGCTCACGCAAACTCCATCATCAGTCACCACATCTACTGTGCCCCCCCCCAAACAACAACGCTTGTCCAATGGAATGCTGGCTTTCATCCCAGCTGCGCGGTCAGTGAATTAGGTCTGAAATAGGATGTTAACATTCATAAACAGGCATTCTGTCATTTCCCTGCGTAAAACAACATTTAGAACAATACAAGCCTGCAACAGATGGAGTAAAGCCGATGGGCTTCCCTAAATAATGCCCATTTATTAAATTAGCAATACTTACTTCACACTTTAGAGTAATTAGCCTTGTTGTTTAATTGGGTGTGGAATAATCAAATTAACAAACATCTATGCTCAATTAAAAACAGCTGCCCTAAATGAATTACATTTGCAGATATAATCAAAAATGCATTATATAAACAATGTAACCATTATATCAGCAGACACATGCCCGCAACAGCATGCTTTTCATAAAATAAGTTCAGAGCTGATGAAAATGTAGTGATGTCGAATGGATACCAGTATTCGATTAACCGCAAATAACTGCAACGTCAGCAAGAAATACCAGCACATAGTGTTACCCAGGGCTGGGCCTTGGAAAAAACAAAAGCTGGTAGTTTGAAATCAGGCCATTTGCCCCTTGCTTGCCTCTCTCTCTCATACAGACATTATGATCGCTTCTCGCATTGGAGGGGTCTTCATGACTCTGACTCCGATACATCAGAATGGGGTGCATTAAAAAAAATAAAGAAAGACGTTCCAACTGAAGGCAGAGCCAGAAAAATGTGCATATTTTTTCCAAAAAAAAGCGCTGTAGCAAATGTAACGTAAAGCAGAAAATACACTCACCATGTAAAGAACTCATAAAACAGTCATAACACTACAGCTGAGTGTACCTCGCTGCTTGTAAAAGGAACAGAACAAGCGGTGATGAAAAAATAACTTGAAGACACAGCCCTAGAAAAAATTAAGAGAGACCACTGCAAAATGATCAGTTGTCTCGTTATTTTGGTTCTGTACTCTAGCACAGCAGAGTGATGGTTAAACTTTAAGGCTTGTTTGATACGTCAGACCCTTGATGACTTACCCATAGAGATCCATTCAAATGCAGAGAGGTTATAGTATCGCTTGTAGGAGTACCAGAAAATAAGATATCAAGAGTCTTTTGATATTGTTGGGTCACAGACATCAGGAAGTCATGGCATGCAAACGATATGCGACCAATATTAATATTAAATTAAATGATTATGTTAAACTGTCCTGTATTTTTTGATGCCCAAAAATGGGGGGGGGGGGGGGGGGGGGGGGGTATGTACAAAAGGTTCTATAATTTCTAAACGGTTCATCCGATATGGATGGAAATGCCCTCACATTAAAGCTGGACAGTCTGCATTTCAACCACATTGTCATTGTATCCTTTCAAACTCAAAGTGCTAGAGTACAGAACCAAAATAACGAGACAACTGATAATTTTGCAGTGGTCTCTTAATTTTTTCCAGAGCTGTTATAACGGGAGTAAATAGCCCTATTTTCACCGATAATGGTCTGGATTTGTGTAACTTTACACAACTGTCTAATTTGTGAAGTAATGCAGGCAAAGGTAGGCTATTTACGAGCGGCCCCAGTGATCCTGACCAAGTAATGCAACTTACAACATGATCATGATCAACTTGGAATACCACATACGCGAGGACAAATCTGGGTCCTATCTTCTTTTAAAATGTTCCATTCAAAATAACGTGAGATTATCTAGCAATGTCTCGCAAGTATTACTGGCACAGTAAGAAATTAGCCTCAATACTTCGTCGAAAAAACGTCTCACAAATATGTGTAGTTGAACCATACTGTATAAAAATAGAGTTGAACCAATACTTCCAGTTCTATTACTAACGTTAACAATCTTTAATAATTTACCTAGCAATACATTGGTGATGAAATGTTTTGCTTAATATAAAAAGGTTTATTGTATCATGTTTTCCTTACTGTGTCGCGATGGGAGTAACTTACAGCTAACCATCGCCCACGGAACAGAAGACTGTAGCCTTTATACACGCCAAAGCGTGTCTAATCAACTCTTAAGTAAGTTATGCCAATTGTTAAGATAACCAGCTTACTGTTAGCCAACTAGTTTTGATGGCTAGCTACCCTGTCTGGTCTGGGTAATTCCAATCAAATAACTTGGCTAACTTGCTAAGTAGATTTCGCTACGTTACTGAGCTCTAAAAATTTACCCCCATACCCAAGTAACTAATCCAATGCTACCCGACGCCAGTCTGTACCAACGTTAGTCTGATATTTAGGTTAACTACAGTTTTGATAGTAATCAAGGCAACACGTTAGCTAAATTAGTAGTTGGTAGTTAGTTAACATTTGATTTCCACCAAGAAAATGCATGACGAGCATATTTTGATCGTGTTGAGATGTAGATCCGATGGACGCAGTCAAGATAATGTTAGTTAAAGTTAACTTACTAACCTTGCTTGCCTTGTTGCTTGATTGATAGCAGCTAACGTTAGGTAGCTAAGTAGCTACAATAACGTTAACGTTACCCCGTTTGAAG
Source organism: Synaphobranchus kaupii (assembly GCA_029718625.1). Lineage (NCBI taxonomy): Eukaryota > Metazoa > Chordata > Actinopteri > Anguilliformes > Synaphobranchidae > Synaphobranchus > Synaphobranchus kaupii. The sequence goes on from CM056392.1 coordinate 30,309,034, forward strand.
GCAAACCCTTCCGTAGCCGTCCAGCAATGTTCAACTTCGCTCCAACGGCCAATGTAACTTATACTATTTATGACAAGGGTTTTATGTGTTTGGAGAAGATGAGACGAAAGGCAGATCGTTATTAACGACAGACTGAGTCTTTCCAAATAACGTTAGCGAAACCAGTGAAATACAGAGAAACTCCCTTTTCTCTTCTTCTCATGGAGATTTGTCTACACACCACGTCACTGGCGGAAATGGGTCCTACCCTCAGAAAATACCACACGAACACCGCGATATCTGCGTGTAGTGTTCCGCACAAACTTTAGTACTCTTTCCCACACATCAATGGCCACATGTATAAACCATAGACTGTATAAAAATATAAACAGTGCTGAGCAGAAAATGCCCTCAGAAAGCCGCGTAAGGGAGTTTCCACGCAGAAATTCAGATTTATAAAATAACACGTGCTGTGAGAATCTGCCCAGCAAACAGGGACGTCCCCTTTTAGTCCTCTCAAAGTTATGATGTGACGTTTCCTAGGGATGTCCTAAAAACATTTCTAGGACGTTATTAAATTCCTAGGAAGGTCACTGTTTGGTTACAATATGACATTTAATTAGAATTTTTCGGGGACGTTAAAGCAACGTCCCTATGCGGTTATATGACGTTGTGCTCATAACATTCATGGGACATTCAGTAACGTTCCTGTTAATTGTTACAATATAACGTCATGTAGCTACTGAATGTCTGGGGGACGTTACTAGAACATCCAGGGAACGTTCTCTGTGACGTCCACGTAACGTTTAGAAAACCCTACAAAAAGACGTCAAGGTGACGTCCTGATGACATTTCGAGACGTTCAGGGACGTCCCGGAGACCTAATTTTGTTAGCTGGGTGCATAGGCTACCTATTTTTATACAGTCTATGGTGCATGCCTCTGCACACCTGGACATTATATTTACGCAATGTTTGGCGTCAGTGTGATATGGCAACATAGTGACCAAAAGGCAGAGGTAGAAAATGCAAAACTTTTTTAAAGCAGATTTCCGACTTTCACCCGGAGCGTTCTTTTACGCATTCTTTTAGGCTACTCAGATACTACTCACAAAAAGTTAGGGATATTTGGCTTTCGGGTGAAATTTATGGAAAATGTAAGTTCACGCTACAGTGATATTATACGTATCATGAAAGTAGGGCATTTAAGTAGAAGCATGCAATGGTGATTTCCTCATCTCAAACAATTTATTGAAACAAAAGCCAACAACAGTGGTGGGTATACCACAACAAAAATGTCAATGTCTCAATAACTTGTCATGTGCCCTTGAGCATCAATTACAGCTTGACAACGACGTCTCATGCTGTTCACAAGTCGACTTATTGTCTGCTGAGGCATGGCATCCCACTCTTCTTGAAGGGCGGCCCTCAGGTCATTGAGGTTCTGGGGTACAGAGTTACGAGCCTCTACACGGTGAGTCAGCTGATCCCATAGGTTTTTCTATGGGATTCAGGTCTGGAGAAAGTGCAGGCCACTCCATTTGAGGTACCCCAGTCTCCAGCAGCCTTTCCTTAATGATGCGACCTCGATTGAGCTGGAGCATTGTCGTCCATGAAGATGAAATTAGGCCTGGTGTTGTTCATGCAGGGGCACAATGACTGGATTAATGATGTTATTCAGGTAGTATGGGCTTGGTCACTGTACCATTCACAAAGTGTAGGGGCAGTTCTGTATTGACTAGACACACCCTGCCCACACTGTAACACCGCCACCACCAAAGGGTCGTCTGGTGACAACAGTGGCTGATGCATAGCGCTCTCCTTGACGTCTCCAACATCGTTGGCGGCCATCATTTCTGCTCAACGTGAATCGACTTTCATCAGAGAACAGCACTGAGGCCCACTGGTCCCTCGTCCAGCGTAAATGCTTCCCTGGGCCCATGCAAGACGATGACGCCTGTGCCTCGGTGGTGTGGTCAGGTACCCTTGCAGGTCGTCTAGCACGCAGACCACGCTGATGTAAACGGTTTCGAATGGTCTGACGTGACACTTGGGTGCCTCTCACCTCCCTTAAATGTGCCTGGAGTTGAGTGGCATTCATCATCCGGTTCCGCAGAGGGCACTGTTCACAATGAAGCGGTCATCAGTGTGGGATGTGGCCAAAGGACGTCCACTTCTATGCCTTTCTGTGACTCTTCCAGTCTCTCTGTATCTCTGTTGCAACCTGCTGATGACACTCTGTGACACTCTAAGCTCAGTGGCCACTTCCCTCTGAGAACATCCTGTTTGAAGCCTCGCAATGGCGAGGTACTGTTGATCAATTGTTAGGTGTCGTCTTGGTCTCATGATGTCAAATGTGAACAGCATGATGAAGAGGACTGTTTAAATACCAATTCTAATTGAACCAGGAAATTTATTGGTCGATTCATGGATCAAACACCTGTTGTGAATTTTGCCGTTCAGCTCCTTGTTAGAGAACAGCAAGTTGTGCAAAAAAGTACTGAAACATTGAATAGTTGGACATGTGCATTCAAAAGTTTAGAGAAGGTCAAATTAATTTCACCTGTAAAGGTTATAGTGCATTTTGGGTTCATCCTGAAATTTCACCCGAAAGCCGAATATCCCTAACTTTTTGTGAGTAGTGTATATCGGTCACAGGAGCGGGGATGTGTTCGGGACTCAAGTGCCACCAGGGGGAGATTTGGACAATTTTGAGTCGCCACTGATGTAGCACGGACTCAACAGTGAAGTTAGTTAAAAGATGAGGCTCGCTCTCGTGCCATATCAGAGGCAGGAGCAGCGGGACGGTCTGACTCTACCTTTATGTAACTTGTTCACATTCTATTGAAAACCTGAACTGAACCAAATTCGAATCAATACCTATAGCCTACTGTATATACAGTCTATATATATAAATATAGTTTTTTTTGACTATATATAGCCCATATATTTATTTAGTTTTCTATTTCATTGCTTATTTATTTATTGATTTGAATTTTGCCACATTGGGATTGGGATGGCAGGTATGCCATCCGCCAAGTTACGGCTTGGTGGGGCATGCCCCATACCTAGACAGCACCAAGAGTTTGGCACTTTTCAGGGTTTCCTACAGAAGTAACCACAATGACCATAGACTCTGAGCCCTTAAAAACATTAACTTCTGTATGTTCTGACCTTATGTAACCACACAGCATTCAGATACAACTTCACACATCCACACAATAAAGCCCCAAACTTGGGTTATTTTGACGTTTTTTCTCCTTCCTCTCTCCACTTCTTCTTCTTCCCCATTCTCCTGCCAAACTGCCTGTGTCCGTCGCGATGTTATCCAATGGGGGGAATTATTCTTGAGGGTATGGTCCGTATACCTGCTCATCAAGCTTATCGCCCAATAAAAACGCTTCATACTAATGGTTTTAATGTTAATACAGCTAATGGCTTCATGCTTTCCAAGAAGTGACTAGTGGCCTAATGGGCCGTTAGGGCCAAGTTGCATTAAATAATTTAGGAAAGTTTGGATAGCATTGCTTTGGAATAGAGCTAGTTTATTTAGTGTGAGCTACGATAGGCATATTTGTTAGTTGTAACTTGGCCACATTTTGATATCAAGACTTTTAAAGGCAGGCCTAGTTTTTGCAAGTTGGAATTAAGGACTTATAGACAGCGCTATGTAGGCTATGCGTGAGTAACTTGGCTTTTTTTGATCTGATTTGGTCTTCCATAGATAGCCTACCCCCTATGGATTTAAAAATATATATATATATATATTTGTTCTGCCAAAGCTTAAGAGATGACAATTAGTTTACAAGTTACTTCCACCCCTATTTCATATGGGGTGGAAGGTTAAAAGGCACTCACAAATAGACTTGAAATAGCTGTGGAGTGATTGCGGGTTGGGGGGTAGCCTACACATAATTCCCTCTCTCATTAGTTGCACAGCTGTCTTGTCCGTGTATGTTATTGTAATTTTGGTTGTTATCTCTCTATAATTTAGAATAGTTTTTTCAGCCTATTATTAATCAATTGATTATTGGCATTTTCCTACTTTACATATAATATTTGCTATATTTTATTGATGTAACATTTTAGCATGCTAGTGCGCAGTATTCTGTTTGATAAGGGGGGTGGTTTTGCACAAGCCTATATTTAGTTATGGCCCACGCATCTACAGTCATTTCAGCTGGTTTGACATTGCAAAAGATTGTCAGGTCTAAATTTAGGCTTGTGTTTGTACTGATAAGCTTCACCTGAGATGGTGACCTGGCCCTCCCTGTGTCCTGCTGTGGAATCCGTGAACTCATCGGCATCTCTGCACTTTTTGAACCTCTGACCATCCATGCCACAATCGCAAGTTCATAAACCTGTATTATAACGCTGCACCTGAAATCTGGTTTATATACCTTTACTGTATCTGTCTTTTACTTTGAATGTAACATATCTATTGTACAATGTGTACTATATGTCTGTAATGGAGCCAAAGGAAAATTGAGGTGGAAATTAAGGCTATTATAATTTTTTTTTTTTAGTTCAATTAAATTTTATTTGTATAGTGCTATTTTCAGAGAACTGTCTCAAAGATGCTGTACAGAGATACAGAAAGAAATTTGCGCAAAAACCAGGCCTGAACCCCCAAAAAGCAAACATGGTAAAAATTCATTATTATTATTATTATTATTATTATTATTATTATTATTATTATTATTATTATTATTATTATTATTATTATTATTATAGCATACCTTCCTGAAGGGTCTTACGTCACTAAAAGTCCCTAAAAAGTGGAAAATGACAGATTGAATTGTGTTTGCCTAATTACACTGGAATTAAAGAAAACAAAATGACCAAAATCTCAATCTGAGGAACCTTAGGGATTTCCACAAGCTAGGCTTCCTTTATGACGTTGTATTGCTGTGACTTGGGGGCGTCTCACTTATACCTGACCCTGAAACTTTCTTAGAATATTGTTTTAGAATATATTTTCTCTTATTTTTATGTTCATTGCTATTCAACACACACCTTTTTTTTAAAATTAAGAGATAAAGAACAAAATAATTCTGGGTTTTCACCTGAATTATCTGACCTCATTTGTCAAAGAAATAAAAGGTGGGCTAGGGCGGGACATTCTGATTTGCCATTGACCGGCTGTCAGGCAGTTGAGAAATAGATGTCCTGCCCCGATTATAAAGGCTAAATCAGGTTACTATGTAAATGCCTGTGCGTGGGAGTGATCCAGCCATATTTTGGAAAATTGTCAAATCCCTGAAGCCTAGTGGCTCTGTCCACTCCCTGCCACATCAGCAAATCATATCTACCCACAGATTCTGGTCCT